>JAHRHZ010000024.1:34669453-34730514 GCA_024137785.1 Ginglymostoma cirratum
CATCATCCCGCCCCCTTGACCTGTCCGTCCTCCCTGGACTGACCTATCTCCTCCCTACCCCCCTACCTACACTCACCTTTACTGGCTCCATCCCCGCCTCTTCGACTTGTCTGCCTCCTCTCCACCTATCCTCTCCTCTATCCATCCTCTATCCGCCTCCCCCTCTCTCCCTATTTATTTCAGAACCCTCTTCCCCTCCCCCATTTCTGATGAAGGGTTTAGGCCCGAAACGTCAAGTTTTCCTGCTCCTATGATGCTGCTTGACCTGCTGTGTTCATCCAGCCCCAGGCTTGTTATCTCCAACACTTCATTGGAGGCTGCACTGATGATGTTACCCAGCAGGGTAATGAAACGCCTGCAAACTAATGAACCAGCTCGGCTAGCCAACTAACCACAGCATCCACAATTCGAGCTACACATCTACTCAAGAATATTAAATTCCTCCTATACTAAGGATTCATGAACTAGACACAGTACTCTAGCTGTGGCCTAAACAATGTTCAATGCAGTTCCAGCACAATTTCCACATCCTCAATCTCTGTGCCTTGACCAATACAGGCAAGTACATCACGTGCCTTCTTGACCACCTTATCCCTCTGACCCGATACCTTAAGGAACCAGTGTATAGTTATATCGAGGTCCCACCATTCATCACGTATTCTCTAGCAGTGTTTGCCTTGCCCAAATGCATCACTTTCACATCATTTGTTTGTCTTCACATCTGTCATTGCCTTGTTTTTTTAATGAAGCCAAGACTGAGGAGATACAGCCAAAAAACAGAAACCTGAAGATGTGATGTCTCCCATCTTTACGAGATGACCATTTTGGAGTTTGGTGACAACAATATTTAAAAGCATTCAGCAAACTCTGAAAGTATTTGGAGGCCTATTTACTTCTTCAGATTAAAGAAGAAATTCTTAGTGAGAGATAATTGACGAAAAGGCCAGTTTAAAGATATCCCACAATTGCCTACTTTAATATAGAGATGGGTGGAAGTTAAAGGGGTTTCCAGATATTAAGATGTCCAGCTATTTGCTGACCCAGTTGCTTGCACTTTGGATCTCTCATGCTTTGAAAATCAGACAGAGGATAAACAAGTGTATGACGATTAAATATACCATCAAGGGATTTTGACTTGATCAATTTACAAATGGGGCAAACATCTACAAAGTCTTATACAAAACCACTTAAAATCAATTTCTGATTACACAGACATTTTAAATAAGTTACAGATGTTCTTTCCTGTACAGTTTCTAAATCAAAAGGTCAGCACAAGAATTTAGAATTAATGACTAAGTGGAAAAATCCAAGCAACCATTAATTAATCACATACTTATCATCTTAATCAGTAAATATTTACTGTTTGAATATTTAGTGAAAATATTTTATCAACAGGCAACTTTGAGGCCTGTATCTCAGTTATGACCCATTTATTTTCACAGCAACTGTCAATGGCAATTAAAGTTGGTAGGAGATACAAGGTCTAAATGACATGGAGTACAGGGTTATTCATTACAAACATCACAAATCATTCAAATATATTTACAATTGAATTAATTCCACTTTTATCAAGACTGAATGTGGATTTGTCAAGATGATTCCATCTATCTAATATTGGTATATTGAAGTCTCTCAATTTACAAAATATGTAAAATGAGTTATAGATTGGGCAGCGTTGAAAATTTCAGCAGGCAACAACAGAATCTGAAAAACCAGATTCACCTAAAAGACCAGTGGCAAAGCATATTGTATCTATGTGTCTGTGGCACACACAGTTCCTCACATGACAAGCTCCTAACCTGGTATGTCGCAGTCTGAAGATATGCAGGTTCGGTGGATTGGCCATGCTAAATTACCCAAACTGTGTAGGCTAGAGAGATTAGCATGGGAAATTCAGGACTACAGAGGTAGGAAAGATGGTGAGTCTGGATGGGATGCTCTTCAGAGAGTAGGTGTGGATTTGTTGGGCCAAATGGCCTGTTTCCACACTGTAGGATTTCTGTTCTATTCTATTCTAAGGTGTTGGTTACAAAATTCTTTTGTCAGCTGTCCTAATTCTTATAAAACAAGGAGGAGTTTCATTGTTCTCATTTAAAATGATAACGCTTAGCAGGAATCACTTACCAATGTAGGAACATGAGACAAGAAACAAACGACTACAGAAAATCTCAAACAAACAGTCTGACACCAGCAGTGCTACAGTCAGTGTACTCTGATGCTGCAGATGCTTGAAAGTAGAAGTGAGACCAAATGTGTGATATGCTTCTGCAAGCAAAAAAGGGAGTTTTTTTTTTATTCAGCAGGAATGTGTGCCTGTGAACTGTGAAGGTCTGCACAAAAAAAAAACAAGGAACATACTAGGCTGTTTGGGTCAACAGACAAGTAGTTAATGAACTTAGAGTCATACAGATGTACAGCATGAAATAGACCCTTCTGTCCAACTGTCCATGCAGGCCAAATATCCCATTTGCCAGCATGCAGACCATATCCCTTTAAACCTCTCTTGTTCGTGTTCCCATCTAGATGCCTTTTAAAACAGTGTAATTGTACCAGCCTCCACCATTTCCTCTGGCACCTTATTCCATACATGCACTACTCTCTGCATGAAAAAGTTGCCCTTAGGTCCCTTTTAAATATTAACCCTCTCACCTTAAACCTTTGCCCTCGAGTTCTGGACTTACCCACCCCAGGGAAAAGACGTTGGTCATTCACTGTATCCATGCGCCTCACGATTTTATAAACCGCTTTAAGGTCACCCCTCAGCCTCCGATGCTCCAGGGAAAATAGCCCCAGCCTATTCAGCTTCTCCCTATAGCTCAAACCCTCCAAACCTAGCAATATCCTTGTAACTCTTTTATGAACACTTTCAAGTTTAACAACTTCTTTGTTGTAGCAGGGAGATCAGAACTGAATGCAGCATTCCAAAAGTGGCCTAACCAATGTCCTGTACAGCTGCAACATGACCTCCCATCTCCTACACTCAATGCACCAACCAATAAAGGTAAGCATACCAAATGCTTTCTTCACTATCCTGTCAACCCACGACTCCACTTTCAATGAACAATTAACTTGCACCCCAAGGTCTCTTTGTTCAGCAACACTCAGCAGGATCTTACCATCAAATGCATAAGTCCTTCCCTGATGTGCCTTTCCAAAATGCAGCACCTCTCATCTATCTAAATCAAACTCCATCTGCCACTCCTCGGCCCATTGGCCCATTTGATCAAGTTCCCATTGTACTGTGAGGTAACCCTCTTTGTTGTCCACTACACCACCAATTTTGGTGTCATCTGCAAACTTACTAACCATACCTCTTATGTTCACATCCAAATCATTTATAAAAATGACAAAAAGCAGTGGACCCAGCACCAATCCTTGTGGCACACCACTGGTCACAGGCCTCCACTCCAAAAAACAACCCTGCACCACTACCCTCTGCCTTCTACCTTCGAGCCAATGTTGTATCCAAATGGCTAGCTCTCACTGCATTCTATGTGACCTAAACTTGTTAACTCAATCATGTTAGTGAGACATGATTTCCCACATTCAAAGCCATATTGACTATTCCTAATTGTTCCTTGTCCTTCCAAATGCATGTAAATCATGTCTCTCAGAATCCCCTCCAACAACTACACACCACTGACATCAGGGTCACCAGACTATAGTTCCCTAGTTTTTCCTCACCACCTTTCTTAAATAATGACACCACATTACCCAACATCCAGTTTTCTGGCACCTCACCCATGGCTCTCTATTATTCAAATATCTCAGCAAGGGGTCTACCAATCACTTCTCTAGCTTCTCACAAAGTTCTGGGATACACCTGATCAGTTACCACCGATTTATCTGCATTTAAACATTTTAAGGTATTCAGCAACTCCTCCTCTTTAATATGGACACTTTTCAAAATATCACTATTTATTTCTTCAAATTCTCTAGCTTCCATATGCTTCTACACAGTAGAATCTGACATGAAATACTTGTTTAGTATCTCACCCATCTCCCGTCATTCCACACATAGGTGACCTTGTTGATCCTTAAGGGGTCCTATTCCCTCCCTAATTAAGAAAGGATTCTACAGATTGACACCACCCTAGCTGTCTATATCTGACATATAGCTCCTCCTTTTTCCTGACCAGAGCCTCAATTTCCCTAGTTATCCAGCATTCCCTACACTTAACAACCTTGCCTTTCACATTGACAGGAACATATTGTCTCTGGACTCTTGTTATCTCATTTTGAAGGCTTCCCACTTTCCAGCGATCACTTTACCCACAAATAGTTGCCCACAATCAACAGTTGAAAGTTCTTGCTTAATACAGTCAAAATTTGCCTTCCACCAACTTAGAATTGTAGTTTTTCGATCAGCTCTTTCCTTTCCCATCATTATTTTAAAATTAATAGAATTATGACCACTGGCCCCAAAGTGCTACCCCACTGACACCTTAGTCACTTACCCTAAATTATTTCCTAAAAGACAGTCAAATTTTGCTTCTTCTCTAGTTGGTACTTTCAAACACTAAGAAAATTTTATTGCACACACTTAAATTCCTCTCCATCCAAGCCCTTAACACTGTGGCAGTCCCAATCAATGTCTGGAAAGTTAAAATTCTCTACCATTACAACCCTATTATTCTCACAGGTAACTGAGATCGCCTTACAAATTTGCTTCTCAATTTCCCACTGACTACTGGGGGGGTGTCTATAGTACAATCCCAATAAGGTGATCATGGTCTGACTAATGATTTAATATGGTGCTAGACAGTACTAGGCTACTGAGTGTGCTGTTGCTCAGATGAGGCACTAAACTGCAGCACTCTGTGATACTATCATCATGCTATTCCCCAGGACACAAGTTAAAAAGAAAACAACCTTTTCATCTTTTGTAAGGCCCATTTTAATCACCCAATTATGATCTATAAAGTACTAAGATAGGTATGCTGAAATAATTGTACATGTTAAAAATGACTGCTTCCTGTCAAAGCATCTGAAAAAAAAAGTTACAGAAAATTCTCCACAGTTTCCTAATCAACGTGTTCAGCAACGTGTAATAGAGGGTGGTGCATAGGTGGGAGATAAAATTGTAAGGAGCATAGCTGGGATGGACAGGAAGAAACAATTCCCCTCAATGGAGAGATCAATGACATGGAGTAGAGATTTAAAGTAAGGGGGAGAAGATTTAGAGGAGATGCAAGGAAAAACATTTTCATCCAGCGAGCGTTGGAAATCTGGAACACACTGCCTGTAATGGTAGTAGAGGCAGAAATCCACATAACATGTTAGTAGTATTTAGATACACATTTTAAATGCTGTCAAGGTACAGAAGGCTATAGGTCATGTGTTAGAAAATGGGATTAAGACAATTAGGTGGATCTTTTTGACTGGGACAGGCATGATAAGCTGAGGAGCCTTTTTCTTTCTGTAGAGCTCTGTGATTGTAGAATTGGTCTTCTGGTCCAGAGGTAGGAACATCAGCACTGCATCACAAGTGTCCCACACTCATGAAAAACGTATACTTGACCAGTTTTAAATGGGAGTTGTATTTGCTTGAACTCAGAAGGCTAAGGGGTGATTTGATTAAAGCATAAGATATCAGTGAAATAGATATCTATCAAGGGAGACCATTTCAATTGCACACAAAATTTTAACTCTGACTTCTCTCCATAGACACTGCCAGGCCTGCTGAGTTTACCGGTACTTATTTGCTTTTGTTTTTGTCACCATTTCCATTGGCTGGAGAGTCTAGAACCAGTGAATATTGTCCAAATATTACAGTCAGTCCTCAGGATTAAGACATACCATCCATAGAGGGGCAAAAGTTTGAAATTCTCTTCTGCAACTGATACTAAATCTACCATTAATTTTAAGCAGAAAATTGATAGATTTGTGTTAACTAAAGCCAGTAAGGGATATTGTGTAAAGTTATGTATTTGGCTACAGCAACCATGATCTGAATGGCAGAACAGACTTAAGGGGCTAGACAACTTACTCTTCCTCCTTTGTTCTTACGTTCTTACTCATGACCCTGGTATGGTTCCCAATGTTATGAATGACTGGGGTTTTATCCACAAACTTAACCTGGATTATAAATATGGAGTCCTATAGTCAGATTATAAGGGGGGTAAAATAACTGGACTGGTAAATGACTTGCATTTGGTTGGTGAAAGAACCATATCGATCATGAGTAATTATAATACAAATGAAAAAATGGAACAGATCAACACATTCTCACGTTTGCAGAAGCAAACGATGTGGCTAGGGCAAAGAGGGTCGAAAGTTTATTTTATATGTAACTGGCTAATTAACATAGAAACACAGAATACTAGAGAAGGAAGAGGCCAGTTGGCCCTTCAAGCCTCCTCCACCATTCTTCACGATCATGGCTGATCTTCCGACTCAATAGCCTAATCCTGCTTTCTCCCCATAACCCTTGATCCCATTCAGCCCTAGTGCTATATCAAGTCGCCTCTTGAATGTATTCAATGTTTTAGCATCAACTATTTCCTGTGGTAATGAATTCCACAGGCACACCACTTTTTGGATGAAGAAATGTCTCCTCATCTCCGTCCTAAATCATCTGCCCTGAATCATCAGACTGTGACCCCTGGTTCTGAACACACCTGCCATCAGTAACATTCTCCTTGCATCTACCCTGTCCAATCCTGTTCAAATTTTAAGTCTGTATGAGATTGCCCCAAATTGTCTGAACTCTGGCAAAAACGATCCCAACCCAGTCAATCTCCCCTCATGCATCAGAACCACTGTCCCTGGAATCAGCCTGGTAAACCTTCACTGCACTCCCTCGAGAGCAAGGGCATCCTTCCTCAGAAAAGCATACCAAAACTGCACACAATATTCCAGGTGTGGTCTCACCAAGGCCCTGTACAAGTGCAACAACATATCCCTGCTCCTATACTCAAAACCTCTCGCCATGAAGGCCATCATGCCATTTGCCTTCTTTCCCACCTGCTGCACCTGCATACTTACCTTCTGCAACTGGTGCACAAGGACACCCAGGTCCCACTGCACATCCCCTCCCCCAATTTACAGCCATTCAGGTAGTAATCTGCCTTCTTGTTTTTACTTCCAAAGTGAATAAGCTCACATTTATCCAAATTATGCTGCATCTGTCATTGATTCATCCACTCACCCAACCCGTCCGGATCATGTTGAAGGATCTCTGCATTATCATCACAGTTCACCCTCCCACCCAACCTGGCATCATCTGCAAACTTGGAGATGTTACAATTTGTTCCCTCAACCAAATCATTAGTATATGTTGTGAATAGCTGGGGTCCAAGCACCGGTCCCTATGGCACACCACTAGTTACTCTCTGCCAAGTTTTAAAGGACCCATTAATTCTTACGCTGTGTTTCCTCTCTGCCAACCAGTTTCCTATCCATTGCAATACACTTCCCCAGGCTCATGTGCTTTAATCTTGCACATTAATCTCTCATGTGGGACTTTGTCAAACGCTTTCTGAAAGTCAAAATATACAACATTGAGGGGTTCCCTCTTGTCAACTCTACTAGTTACATCTTCACAGAATTCCAACAGATTTGTCAAGCATGACTTTTCCTTCATAAATCCATGCTGACTCTGTCTGATCCTGTCACTGCCTTCTAAATGCTCTGCTATAAAATCCTTGACAATGGATTCAAGAATTTTCCCCACTACTGATGTTAAGTTTACCGGTCTATAATTCCCTGCTTTCTCTCTACCTCCCTTTTTGAATATCGGAGTGACATTAGCCACCCTTCAATCTGCAGGGACTATTCCAGAGTCTATAGAATCATGGAAGATGACAACCAATGCATCCATTATTTCTCGACCTACTTTCTTAAGTATTCTGGGGTGTAAATTATCAGGCTGAGGGGATTTACCAGCATTCAATCCAAATAATTTTCCCAGCACTATTTCACTACTAATATTGATATTCCGCAATTCTTTTCTCTCACGAAATCTTGCATCCTCCAACAATTCTGGTATCTGATCTGTCTCCTCTTTCATAAAAACAGAACCAAAGTATGTATTCAGTTCCTCAGTCACTTCTTTGTCCCCTATTGTACATTCCCTGTCTGTGGAGGACCTCTATTTGTCTTTAACAATCTCTTTCTCTTCACGTACCTACAGAAACTCTTTGCATCAGTTTTTATTTTCCTCTTCTTCATCAATCCCTTGGTCCTTCTTTGCTTAATTCTAAACTTCTCCCAATCCTCAGATATATTATTTTTTCTTGGCCAATCTGCATGCGTCTTCCTTGGATTGGATACTATCCGGTTTCCTTTGAAAGCCATGGATTGGCCCTCTTGCCCCTTTTGCCTTTGCAAATGAAACAGGGATAAACAGTTGTTGTAGTTCTCCCATGCTTTCCTTGAATGTTTGCTATTGCCTATCCACTGTCATACCTTTAAATAACACTCGCCAATCTATCAAGGTCAACTCACGCCTCATATCCTCAGTTTCCTTTACTGAAGTTCAGCACCCTAGTCTCTGAATCAACGATCCCACTCTCCATCTTGATAAAAAAAATTCTATCATGTTATGGTTGCTCATCCCCAAGGGGTCTCACACAGCTAGATTGGCAATGATTCCATTCTCATTACACAGCATCTCGTCTAAGATGGCTTGTTCTCTAATTGGTTCCTCTATATACTCCAGGATTTCCTCCTCTATGGCACTGTAGCTACTTTGATTTGCCCAGTCTATGTGCAGATTAAAAACACCCATGATCACCAACATTCACTTATCACATACTTTTCCTGTTTAATGCCATTCTCGACATTACCACTGCTGTTTACGGGTCTATATATGACACCTACTAATGTTTTTTATCCCGTGGTTTTTCTCAACTCTACCCATACAGACTCCACATTGTCAGAGCCAATATCTTTCCTCATTATTGTGTTAATTTCCTCTTTAGCCGGTAATGCCACTCCACCAACTTTTCCTTTTTGCCTGTCCTTCCTAAATACTGAATACCCTGGGACATTCAGTTCCCATCCCTGGTCATCCTGTAGCCACGTCTCTGTAATCTGAATTATATTGTACCTGTTTACATCTACCTGCACGATTATTTCATCCACTTTATTGCAGATGCTCCGCGCATTAAGACACAAAGCCTTTAAGCTTGCCCTTTTAACAGTGTGTGTCTCTTCCTTATTTTTCCTCAATAGCCCTGTCTGAATCTTGTCCTTGCTTTCTCAGCCTTTCACTTTTCTTATTCCCTTTTGTAGCTTTTGGTTTTGTCTTTTCTGCCTTCTTCTCTGACACTTTACAGAGGTTCCCATCCCCCGGCGTATTAGTTTAAACCCTCCCCAACCGCTCTCGTAAATACTCCCCCCAGAACATCAGTCCCAGTCCTGCCCAGGTGTAACCCGTACAATGTGCACAGGTCCTACCACCCCACAACCAGTCCTAGTGCCCCAGGAATCCGAATCCATCCTCCTGACACCATTTTTGCAGCTACATATTCATCTGGTATATCCTGTCATTTCTCTTCTGACTAGCACATGGCACCAGTAGTAATCCTGAGATCACTACCTTTGAGGTCCAAATTTTTAACTTCCATGACAAATGGCTGTTCATCCTCCGCTTTCACAATGTCCTTCATCTGCTCTGAGACATTCTTGACCCTATCACCAGGGAGGCAATATACCATCCCAGAGTCTCATTTGCGGCCATAGAAATGCTTGTCTATTGCCTTTATAATTGAGTCCCCTATGACTATTGCCCTAGCATACATTTTACCCCTCCCCTCTGCAGCAGAACCAAATTTGGTGCAACGAGTTTGGCTGTTGCTGTTTTCCCCTCAGAGGTCATTCCCCTCAACAGTATCCAAAACGGTATATCCATTTTGCAGGGGAATGGCCACAGGAGATTCCTGCACTACCTGCCTTTCTCCCTTGCTCTGTCTGGTGGTTACCTATTCCCTTCCTGCCTGCAGAGTCTGAGGCTGCAGTGTGACCACCTCTCTGTATGTGCTATCCACGATACTCTCTGCCACGCAGATGCTCCGCAGTGTCCCGAGCCTCTGCTCGAGCTCTGAAACTCAAGCTTCCAGGAGCTGCAGCTGGAGACACTGCCTGCACTCAAGCTGACCCTGGGGGCTGGGACTGTTCCCTTCTGCCACATGAAGCAAACAGAGCAAACCAAGACTTTGAGCTCTCCTGCCATAGTTTACCTTTTTAAATTAAACCTTGGACAGTACTTTATATTAGGTTAAATCAAATCCAGTTACCTGTGGCCCTTCTTTCCTGATCTGTGTACTACCCTGACAGATTAGAAGCCAAAAAGAGTACTATAAGCAACAGAAGTTGCGAGGACTTAGCTGTCTTACCTGCTACTCACCAATCAAGTCTCTCCCTCGTAGTCACCTGCAGCAGGGTAATACTACTCATTAATTGGTCACTTCCAATGACAACTAAATTGGGAGTGCTTTACCATGTAAAAAAATTCTCAGTTATGGTAAGTGTAACAAAATCTGTTGACAAGGAACAACTGTCTTTTAGAGTGTGTAAGGGTCCCGACCCGAAATGTCAACTTTCTTGCTCCTCTGATGCTGCCTGGCCTGCTGTGTTCCTCCAGCTCCATGCCGTGTTATCTCTGTCTTTGAAGACGGTAGTGATGGCAAGACGTTTTTCTTAAAAATGCTAACACACAGCAAGTTAACACAATTTTTACCTTTGACAGATTCTGCAGAACCAATTCAAGTATTGATAAATGTTTCAACTGGATACTTTGTAGGAATTCTCTTTGGTACAAAAGGTAAGGTTGATTTTTCAATTGTTGCCCATAATGGTGCTAAAATTCAATGTGTCAAAGAATTTATAGAATTTAATTAAAACTAGTGACCTCAATCAGATCAGAATGCCCTGCTCAAAATTCATTCACTGAGGGTGTTAAAATATGATGCAAGTTGGGTCATGCAAACCACTGATTCAAAAAAACTCATTGCAGTTTTGCATAATTTCCATGACTAGAGAAATTATAGGTTAGAAACAGGAAACTATTGGCTAATGGCTTCAGTTCAAATGGTAAGAGATGTTTTCCAGCATTCAGTGTACCTGGGAATAATGGCATGGCCACTGAACTCCCCATTAGCCTTAAGTCTCATCAACATAATGGTTTTTTATAATTTAACAAGTTGGAAGATAATGGAAGACTTGTCGGGTACTGTGGCTTGAATATTTTCAATAAGCCTTTCCCTACATTTTGCAGAGAACAGTTGATGGGCAATGTTATCTTTGGTGAGATTGGTGTAGAGATTTTAGTTGGGATAGCAAATCAGTTCATTATTTTGAGACACACAGTTGTTGCAAATGATCAAAGTTCCACATGGATTCGGGATTTCGTAAAGTCCTGTACTGACTTGTGGTCTTCATCCAAACCATTCATATAAATGAAGAAATCAGGGAAGGTCCATGGAAGTTTATAAATGACAAGTATCTGTGGAGCAGTTGGTACTTACTTAAGATACAGCTAGAACTGGACATACTAAAGTTTAACTATGAATGGCAACTGCCTGTGAATAAGGAAGAGCACAGGTCAAATTACAAGCAATTCTACATCAGGATAAATACTCAGTGATGCTGAGTAGAAAGATCCAGAGTAGTATTTCATTAAATGCTACAACCTCAAGGAGCATTCAACAACAACAATCTGATGTGGATTTCATGATAACCTGCTTTCATCTTTGGATCCCATCAAATTATAGTGCTATCAAGGTCCTGAAGCATATTCAGGAAAGGACCAATTAATTCATTCCTAACTGTTAAGATACATTTATAGACCTACTTTCATTACTGCATCCATCATGTTTCCAGTTGGTATCCAGCCACTCTTCTGAGCCACTAGGTTTTTAGTTCAAGTCCCACTCCAGGCTTGAGCATAAAAATCAAGGCTACCACTCCTTTACAGTAAGTGAAAGAATTGCACTGTCAGAGGTACTGTCTTTCAGATGAGATGCAAGACTGAAATACCACAGCATATTCATTTGGCCGGACAGTTCCCATTACATTATTTCAAAGAAAGGCAGAGAGGTCTTCCTGGTGTCATCACCAATGTTTATCCTCGATCAGCATCATAAAACACACATTATTTGATCATCCATAACATTACTGTTTGTGGGAAATTGCTGAATGATACTTAGTTACAGTGACTCTCTTTTCAAAACAATTCATTGGCTGTGAAGTGCTTTAAGGCATCCAGTAATTATAACAACCACATTAAGTAAGTCTTTCCTTTCTCATTTACTCATTGTGTGGTTCAGTGTGTCAAAACAATTTCTTGTTTTAGAGCACTTCTTATGAGGGCTCCTTTGTGATTTTCCAGGGGCTAATTTAGTGGCTTTCAGAGACTTTATTTTCACTCTCAATAACTTCTTTATTAGGTGATTTAATCACATTGTGACATTATCTTTTCTGCTTGTGTCGACTTTTTTTATAGGAGAGTTTCCTCTTTAAATAATTAAGGAAGCGCAAATAGTGAACCTTGGATACAAGATATACTGTCACCCAGATAAACAATTTGCAGACTATCCACCAATTTGCATAGTGCCTCTGGGCGCAAAATATCTCTCAGACCTCAACTTCCTTGGTTGACCAACATTTAAAACAAAGTTCTCCTGCGTGCTTTCTCCTCTGAACAAGTTGTATTTATCTAAGAACTGAAAAGAATTTGCCAGGGACGGACAAGGTTACATGATATATAAGACCGCAGTACTTACCCAATCGTCAGTGGATCATGGGTATTACTTACAAAAACAACATTTTTCTGGACCATTTCAACTCTACAGTAATAATGCTTGTATCTTGGTGTCATAAGAGTGAACAACATTTAGAGTCACAGAATCCCTACAGTGCAGATAGAGGCTATTCAGGCCATCGAGTTTGCACCAACCTTCCGAAGAACACCCTACTCTATCCCAGAAATCCACATTTATAATTTTGAATCCACCCAGCCTGCTTATCCTTGGAAATTACAGGGCAATTTAGCATGGCCAATACACCTAACTTGTATATCTTTGGACTGTAGGAAGAAATTGGAGCACCTGGCAGAAACACATGCAGACACGGGAAGAATGTGCAAAAACAGAGTCACCCAAGCTTGGAATCAAATTCGGGTCCCTGGCAATGTGAAGCAGCAGAGCTGACCACTGAGCCACTGTGCCACCAGTAACCACTGCCTCTCGGTCCAATTTGCCAAAATCCCCAAATGTTTTGAGCTTTGGTGTAGACTTTGAACATCTACATCCAAGTTTTTAATTGAACAAAAAGAATAGACTTTATACTACTTGTAAACGTCATCAGATTTCAATATACAGAAAAGAACCAGCAGACAATAGTATAAGTTATGAAAGTGGCAATGTTTAGGTGCAAATGAATATTTCTGTCCACAGATCTTCTGACCTCTAGAGCCAGTTGCCAGTAGGTGCAGCACTTGTATTTCTTGCAGATGTTCACAAGGGAATCGGATCTCTTAAACGAAACTGGAAGATATTGAGCCGTATGTAGGTAATGTATTAACTGGGTCCAGTAATGTCGGTCTCTGCTACATCCTGAAACTGGCCTGATTACCTTTTAGGATCAGTGGAACTAACTGTGACTTCTAGACTATTTTCCTTCACTAATTGAACTGACTTGTTTTCCCCTTCAGGTTTTATTTTAACTTCTATCAGGAGGTTGTTTGAATGCGACAGTGAAATGATGTGTAGGTTACAACAGATCATTAAGCAGACTTGAAGGATGAGCTCATTCTCCACAGAAGCCATCAACTAACTTTGCAATAGTTCTGCACTTCTGCTCTCACCCCCTACCCAACCTCCCATAACCACGATTGCATTCCCCTTCTACTCTACCAGCCTCTACATACATTTAATCATCCTCTTTTATTTCCACTATCTTTAGCATAATGCTAACACCCAACAAACTTTCTGCTACCTCCTCATTCTGGAGCATCACGTTTTGCTCCTCAGTCAATTCCAACAAGCCCTTTCTTTCCCATGACAATTATGAATGGAAACACAAGAACTGTAATCCCTTTTACTTTCGCTCTTCTTGCCCTTGAAAACCTCAAATGCTCCTTCCAGGTGAAATGGCAATTTGCTTGTACTCGTTCTAGCCTAGTTTGCTGAATTCACTGCTCAAAATGCAGCCTTTGCCACATTCAGAGAGACTAAAAGCAGACTTGGTACACACTTTGCAAAACAGCTCTGTTCAGTCTGTAAATGTAATCGTCAGTTTACAATTGTCTGTCGTTTAAATTCTGCGCTCTATCTTGATACTTCTGTCTTCCAGTGTTCCAATGAAGCTCAATGTCAGCTTAACAAATAGCACTTCCCCTTTAAATGAAACATTTTACAGCATTCTGGAAGCAACACTGATATCCAAATTTTACAGATTGTAACTTCTGCCCCCTTTTATTTTATAGAAATGACATTGTTGATGATGATTTTTAACACCCTCTATACATTTGTAGACCCACTTTTTGTTTCTTTTCTTGTTCCAGTGCAAGGCAAAAGCTCAGAACACTGACAATCCTCATTTCTGTTCATCTCTCTAGCCTTGTCCTCTCACTGAGACCTACCCATTTTCTTTCCATCTCCACCTGCTCCAACTTTCCCAACCTCTGTACTTCCATTAAACTTATATCTGCATAAGCAGGTTGAGGGAATACTTCTTGTGGCACAAAAATGATTGTTCATGACAGTAGCTGTGTTGAATGCAGACAACATTAATGTTAGCTAGGCCTTTTTTTAAAACAAAGGTCTCATGTGGCAGACTTGACAGAAAAATGAAGCTGAGGGAGTCAAAGGGGAAGTTTGCTGAGTTAAATGGCAAGAGGCAAAGGAGAAACAGTCCACTGCTCTTTTCAGAACTTTTCAATGTTTCCAGTTAGACTCCCCAGGGCTCAATATTCAGTCCTCTTATGGATGTTATTTAGACTTAAATGTAAGCTAGCATAATTATGAAATTTGCAGAAACAGCAAAAATTGAACATTTGTTGAATCATGACAGGAAGAAAACTGTACCTTGCATGAAGATATCAATGGACTAATTGGATGGGTAGTAAATTGGCAAATAGAATTCAAACCAGGAAAGAGTGAGGTAATGCATCTGGGGATCGCAAGCCAAGCAGGAAACCTAAGTAGTAGAATGCAGAGAAATGTAGAACAACAGAGGGATATTCAAATGTATGTCCTTAGATCCCAGAGTATAGCAGAACAGGCTGGTCATTGAGTTAAGAAAGCACTGGCAAAAGTTAATTTATTGGTTGAGGCACAGATTATAAGGACATGGAAATGATCATTACACTGCATGAGAGAAATTTGACCCAGAATCAGAATATTCTGCATAATTCTTTTCACTGCAATACACAACAAGGATGATCATACTTGAGAGATATAGGGAGAGCATACAGTATCCTGAGAGTGTGCAGTGAGTACACAGAGGTTTCGAAGGATGTGGCTAGGAATGGAATGTTTTAGTGAAGAGGAAAGATTTGCTCGACTGAGGCAGTTTACTTTGGAACACAGGAAGCTGATGGGAGATTTAAGTGATGTGAATTAAATAGAGGGCTTTGAAGAGCAGAAAACATTTATTAACAACAGGTGTCAGAGGGTTGGATCTGTTATTATACATACTCGCTGAGTATCCATGATGAGCACACATCATGACCCACGTTGAGATGAGATAAAATTATGTTCTGAAGTGTCTATTAGGGAATTCATCATTGAAAAATAGAACACCCATTGTTCAAACCCATTCACAACGAGTAACCTACTTTAATCCCTTACAAAATTAAGAATTGGAATTCTAAACATGGTTTCAACAAAGGCTGAGAATATTGGTGAAACTCAGCAATTTGGCAGCATGTGTGGAGAGAAACAGACACAGTTCTGAACAGTTGTCATACAAGACTCAAAAGTTAACTGTTTTCTCTTCATAGATGCTGCCTTACTTGCTGAGGTCTCCAGCATTCTGTTTGTTTCATATTTCTAGCATCTGCAGTATTTTACTCTTATTCTTAAAAAAAAGTCTGCATTCCCTTGGAACTATCAATGAAACTGTGAGTTGAAAGATATCTAGCTGCAACAAGGAATGGTTGTAAAGTTAGTCACTCAGCACTAATTCATTAATGATAGCCCTCAGGCTCATGTCAACAGACATTTTCAATGATTTAAAACACAAGCATTTCAAATGACCTCTTTGAAAAGTGTGGCGGGATCACATTGAAAACAACTATCTTAGCTGTTCAACCCAGCAAGCTCAGGCTTGCTCCAACCAGGCCTAAGAGATTCCTTTAGAGATAGTAGGAACTGCTGATGCTGGAGTCTGAGATAACAAGGTGTAGAGCTGGATGATTACAGCAGGCCAGGCAGCATCAGAGGAGCAGGAAAGCTGATGTTTCGGATTGGGACCCTCCTTCAGAAATGGGGGAGCGGGAGGGGGCTCCAAAATAAATAGAGAGAAGGGGGAGCGATTTTAGAAGATGGATAGAGGAGCAGATAGGTAGAGAGAAGATGGATAGGTCAAGGAGGTGGGGATGGAGCCAGTAAAGGTGAGTGTAGGTAAGGAGTTGGGATGGGGGTTGGTCAGTGAGGAGGGAGGGGCGGGTAGGTGGGAGGGAAGATGGACTGGTCAAGGAGGCAGGGATAAGGCTAGTAGGTAGGAAGTGGGGGTGGAGGTTGGTCAGTGAGGTGGGAGGAGCAGATAGGTGGGAGAAAAGATGGACGGATCAAGGAGGTGTAGATGAAATGGGCTGGTCTTGGGATGAGGTCGGGGGTGGGGAGATTTTGAAGCTTGTGAAGTCCACATTGAGACCATTGGGCTGCAGGGTTCCCAAGTGGAATATGAGGTGCTGTTCCTCCAGCCTTCAGGTAGCATCGTTGTGGCACTGCAGGAGGCCCAGGATGGACATGTCTTCCAAGGAGTGGGAGGGGGAGTTGAAGTGGTTCGGGACTGGGAGGAATTGTCGTTCATCACTAACTGAGCATAGGTGCTCCACAAAGCAATCTCCAAGCCTCCATTTGGTCTCCCTAATGTAGAGGAGGCCACATCGGGAACAGTGGACACAATAGACCACATTAGCAGATGTGCAGGTGAACATCTGTTTAATGTGGAAGGTTTTCCTGGGGCCTGGGATGGGGGTGAGGGCGGAGGTGTAGGGACAGGTGTAGCACTTCCTGTGGTTGCAGGGAAAAGTGCCGGGGGTGGTGGGGCTGGTGGGGAGTGTGGAGCAGTCGAGGGAGTCACGGAGAGAGCGGTCCCTCCAGAAGGCAGGTAAGGGTGGGGAGGGAAATATCCTTGGTAGTGGGGTCAGATTGCAGATGGCGGAAGTGGGGAGGATGATGCATTCAATCCAGAGGTTGGTGGGGTGTTACATTTTTGCAGGAAGGTGGGTGAGAGGAGGTGTATTCTAGGTAGCTGTGGGAGTCGGCGGGCTTTAAATAGGTATCAGTTTCCAGGTTGTTACCAGAGATGGAGACAGAGAGGTCCAGGAAGAAGAGAGAGGTATCAGAGATGGTCCAGGTGAACTTAAGATTGGGCTGGAAGGTGTTAGTAAAGTGGGTGAACTGTTCGAGCTCCTTGTGGGAGCATGAGGTGGCGCCAATACAGTCATTGATGTAACGGAGTAAGAGGTGGAGAATACGGCCAGTGTAGCTACAGAGGAGGGACTGTTCCATATATCCTACAAAGAGGCAGGCATAACTTGGGCCCATGTGGGTACCCATGGCCACCCCCTTTGTCTGCAGGAAGTGGGAGGAGTTGAAAGGAGCAATGAGAGATGACAATCAGCAACTGCTGTGTACGATGAGCCGCTGCCTCTGTAAACGATAATTGAGAAACAAGTCCCAACCCTCCCTTCACTACCCCACAAGAATCCAACTTTCGTGTTGCGGCCCGCGGCGCGGGGGGGGGGGGGTGGGGGTGGTGGTGGGATGGGGGAGTGGTTTCATGTCTTGGTGGGACTTCCAGATTTTGGTCTCTTTTGTGATCATTTGAGATGGCAGCAAGGCTCACTTTCATTCTGAAAATTTAGACCAATGTATTGACTGCACCTTGGGTGTTATATCTGTCCCATGTTTCCATATCTTCTCTCTAACCTTGCCTAGTCCGACAAAAAAAGTGACTGAAACTTTAACTGAATTTCTTTCTTCATAAATGCTGCCAGATCTATGCATTCCAATAGTTTTGTTTATTACAGTTAATCCATTTTGGTTGTAGACTGGTTAGAGTATCACTGTAAATTTCTTAGTGTACATTCATATTTCAAACAAACTTGCTAATATTTTCACTTACTGGTAAAGATTCTATGATTGTCACTAAGTGTTCATAAAGCTGGGAATATGTCGTTCAGCGTGTGTTCAGAGAGCAAAGCACATACAAACAGAGACTGCTGCTTGCTTTCTTTCCTAAAAAGCACTGTACTATCTTAGCAGAAGGATCTACTGCCCCTCCATGATGTCAGTTCTGGGTTTGTAAGAAATGATATCTGTGTACTGAAGTGACCTCTCACAGCACCATAAAGGTTCAAGGTGGAATTAATGTCTATTGCACTCTGCTGGTGACCAACTGAGTGAACTGACTGTGGTTGTTCATTTCCACAGGGAGCTTTCTGGATCAGTAGCATCAAAGAGATGCAGTGAAGTGCTTTTCTTATCTGGATTTTGTTGACATTGCATTCTTTGGATGTTTGTTTGAAATGTGAGGGGTGACTTCACAATACACAGAGCTGAAGATGACAACTGGCATGAAGACTGATATTTCCAATTTCTAGTCTCTCTGCTGTTGAAAGCACAGAACAGCAAACAGATTTAACTGTTAGAATAGATACTAATTACCTTTTTATTCTGTTTTAAAGTCACTAAAATAAGTACATCAAAATAACAAATCTTCAGTGGCACGGTGATGGTGCATTGAAACTTGCAGTGGTAGTGTGGAATTTTAATTCACAACGCCACTGTGTTGCACACAAAGAAAATATGCAGAGAGGAGTGGAAGCCAGTACCGTACACAAAAAGAAGAATGGAAAACATGATAGGAAGTCAGCTGCAGGTCATCTCCATGACCGCCCCACTGGCCAATTTACAGAGGCAACTGCAGAGGAAGGGAGCCTTCAGCACTAGCTTGGAAGAGGAATAACAAAGAAGAACCTCAAATAAATGCAACACAATGGTGTTCACCATCTCACACCTTGTTGCTCAATAGGCCTGAGTAGGAAGAACATACATTTTAGCTACATTTAACCATTATCAGAGGTGGCTGTCATATTAACAGGTAGTTGATAATTGCATGCAGCCTTCAATGTCACATTCATGTGGCTGACAGGTTTCAGTGTAAACTACAGTTCATTTTCTTGTCTTTTTGGCATAATGGTACCAACATTAGCTTAAGTTAAAAAAAACTTAATATTTTTTAAAAAATATTTTCAGACAAATGGGTTAAGCTTCAGGATACGTCTTCCCATTGATTGGAAGTCTTCTTAATACATTCCAGGATAGCAAATGTTTTGCTTTTCCACTCAGCTTTGAGGGGTGATATACAACCTGAACAATCAAACTGATTATTAGTCAAAGTACGAGCAATAGAAACATGATGAATACTGAACGTACACAAATTCAAAGGTACCTTCTTCAGCCCAATCAATCAATAAGAATTGAGTTAAGTTCATTGGATATAACAAGGCGTGGGGCTGGATGAACACAGCAGGCCAAGCAGCATCATAGGAGCAGGAAAGCTTGACGTTTCGGGCCTAGACCCTTCATCAGAAATGGGGGAGGGGAAGAGGGTTCTGAAATAAATAGGGAGAGAGGGGGTTAAAATTGTATCAGAGATAAAAGGTACTGCAGATGCTGGAGAATCCGAGATAACAAGCGTGGGGCTTGATGAACACAGCAGGTCAAGCAGCATCATAGGAGCAGGAAAACTTGACGTTTCAGGCCTAGACCCTTCATCAGAAATGGGGGAGTGGAAGAGGGTTCTGAAATAAATGGACTACAATCCACATTCAAGCCTTCCCAATTTGGCCCCAACCGTACACAAGCTTCAAAATCTCCATTGACATGTCCATCCTGGGCCTCCTGCAATGCCACAGTGATGCCACCCGAAGGCTGCAGGAACAGCAAATCATGTTCAGCCTGGGAACCCTGCAGCCCAATGGTATCAATGTGGATTTCACAAGCTTCAAAATCTCCCCTCCCCCAACCGCATCCCAAAACCAGCCCAGCTCATCTCCACCTCCCTAACCTGTCCTTCCTCTCACCTATCCCCTCCTCCCACCTCCAGCCCCACCCCAATCTCCTTTCTACTAACATCATCCCGCCCCCTTGACCTGTCCGTCCTCCCTGGACTGACCTATCTCCTCCCTACCCCCCCCCTACCTACGCTCACCTTTACTGGCTCCATCCCCGCCTCTTCGACTTGTCTGCCTCCTCTCCACCTATCCTCTCCTCTATCCATCCTCTATCCGCCTCCCCCTCTCTCCCTATTTATTTCAGAACCCTCTTCCCCTCCCCCATTTCTGATGAAGGGTCTCGGCCCGAAACGTCAAGCTTTCCTGCTCCTATGATGCTGCTTGGCCTGCTGTGTTCATCTAGCCCCACGCCTTGTTATCTCGGATTCTCCAGCATCTGCAGTACCTTTTATCTAAGTTCATTGGATGTTTTGTTTTGACAGCAATCAATAATGACATTGGGTATTCCCTTCTGGAGCTTGGAGGAGCAACATTGCTTCCTCTGACTCACAAGGACACCTTCAAAACTATTTCCTTGCTCCGGCCAGCCTATTCTGACCCACGATTAATGTTGCAGTTACACTGTAATCTGTGAGATCCACAGTCTCAATACTCAGGCTTTGTAAGAAGGCAATGGAGTTTTTAGGGCTCTCGTTCAACATGAAATTAAAATGGAGGGTCGAGCAAGCACAGTGAAAGAATGGTGAGTAATCCACAGGTCTGATTATAATGCCACAATATACTGTCTGGAAATTTCATTTGAAGCTCTGTCAAATATTCAGATATTCTGAACGTGAGAACTTGAATCACTGTTTCTAATAGATTTTCTCATGTTATTTCAGTAACTATCACAAAGATCCTTTTCAAATCCTGAAGTACTGCACAGAGTATTTATCCCATGAATCAGCCTATATATTCAGTTTTCCTAACTGAACATGAAGAAAAGTTTGATCAACTGAAACCAAAGTAGTTTAACGACATCATTCCAGCTCTTGTGAACTACCACAAATTTAACTGTCCTTCTGCTAGTATGCAACTAATCTTCTCATCTGAAACCTGATTGTGGCCCCTCATTTGTCTTTCTATATGTCATAAAAGTTCATATGTTTGTGAATATTTCATCAGTTATCTTCCCAGGTGGTTTATCTAGTCATCCAGCTTGTGACACAAGCTTCCTGAAAAATTAGGTTTGAACTCTGTTCAAAAATCACAATCTAACCTCTAAAAATATCACCTTCTGAGACATAAAAATTGAAATCTTTTTTCCTCCACTTGCAAATCCAGGTTTCCAAAAAATGACAATAAGTTACAAACCTTAATGGCACCCTAAACACTAAAACCACTACATAAATGGTTGCAAAGGAAGGCTATTAAGGAATATTGGGAGTTTTCTTTGAAGAATGTAATGGTTAGTTAATACTGCTTTGTAGAGCGTAGTAAATTAAGAAAACACCATAACCTTGATCAACAAATTGACATTTATTCATGACAGGTTCTTCATTTGTCCAAAGTCAATATCACCTCATGTAAATCATCACAAAAATAAAGGACAGTTTGCTTGGTTGATCAAATTAACATTTTGAAAATAGTAACAGATTTAAGTTGCATGTTTGACCAATCACTGAACATTTTGAAACCAACCCAAACTTCCTGGGGTAATAGTCATAATATTTCTTCAATGCATTAGCACATATTGAGGTTTCTTGAACTGTCAGCAGAAAGTTACAGGAAAAGCAAACTTGGAAATTTGTCAGAGCTTATGAAGCAACTCTTCCAAGCCAGGAAGGTTTTCAAAAAATCATTACTGAAAAGAATACAGTTTGCAAGATTAAGGTAATGTGTGCCAAATGTGTAATGTATTATGTAGCAGTTCTGTGAATACACAAAATTAAATCATCACTGTGCATTGAAAAACTGAAATAGCAGCAAGCTTGGATAGAAAAGAAATGAGAAAAGAGGAAACATGCTACAGTAAGTAATATCCCTGCAATTCACAGCCGTGTACTTGTCAATTATGAAAAAAAATCGGACTTAAAATTAACCTTCGATAGCTTATATTGATCTTGGCAATTAAGTGCAACAGTTGTGTTAAAAGATAGCTTGAGCTTTTGTAAAACACTTAATCTGCCTATAACAAGGGAGATTCAAAATAATATCCACTCAAACATTTAGCATATCTTTTATCTTTTAAACATGTGAGACTTGCATCATCATGGCTATGTTTATGCTTAGGCATACTGTAGTGGACCCTAAAGGAGTAAAACTTGGTTTGTGCCACGTACATACATTTTGGATAATGAAATATAGTTCAGAAGTGCACTGAAAACATGATAGCTCATAACTCTTAGATAAGAGGGGAAACATCTTCAATCAGTACCCACACGCAAAAGCAGTTTTGAGGGATTTGAGAATAATCTGATGCTACTTGAATAATAGACTTTACTTGAACAGTGGATTTACTAGCCACAGCAATGTCAAAAAGCTTCCATGCTAGGTACAACATTTATCAAAGTGAAGTGAGTTTGAATTTCAGCACAGTTAAAACGTGCTATTTAGCTCTATTCACTGACCTATTTTCAACTGCACTTCTGTCAAGATAAAATATTGTTCAGAAGGAAAATCAGTTGAGAAAAACGTGGGGAGTAAGAATTTATTTTTGATTGCACTATTCCTTTCTTGCTTTCTCAAAAAGGCAAACAATATTCAGCCCAAGAGGGAGGGAGAGCAACCTACTTCTCACTGTTTGTGACAACCACCATTTAGTTGGTAACAGCATTACCTCAGAATCTGCAGTTTCCTGAAATCAGATAATGCACCGGGATTTGAGTACAAAAATCAGGGCTAACATTCCTTCGCAGGACTGAGGCAAAACTCTACGGTTGGGGGTGCCGTCTATTGAATGAGGGCACTGACTACCCTCTCATATGTTCATCAAAACCTAATGACACATTTCATGTCATGCAGGTAAGTTAGTCCCCTTCATCTGGCCTTTATATTGGAGATGAATGGTTTCTTTATCCCTCTCCTCAACCATCATTTATAGACAAATGATTCAAATCTGCAACATACTTAACACACCAGGAGATATATGATTACAGTCATTGTCAGCTGCAGCTCAGGTTTTAATACATACGCCTCTAGGTCAGAACATTCCAGGTTCAAGTGCAGCACTCCAGGAATTACAATTAATCTATTTCACTGACTATAAAGCACAGTGAGATAACTGGTGGTTGTGAAGCCACTACATAAACTAATGTTCTTCTTCCATTGACATTATTTGTTTAACTCCTTATAGCTAACAGCAGAATTAAAGTCAAGATTGTACAAAATCAGAAAAGGATGACACAGAGGCACCTGCAAGTTCTTTTTCCATACTCATTCTTGTGAGCAACTCATACATTTTCTGTTCTCTTACATGCTTTCCCTTTTTGTAATCTGCAGAATCTCTCTGCTTTTGGCATACTCTTATGATGTCTCGATTGCCATCAACTGAAACATATAGATTATTTTCTCTATAAAAATGCTGGACATACATCAATTATCAGTGATATCAGAAAAGTCCCAAGGCATTTACAATGTTCACTGATAAGGTTACAATTATGATTATTAGCACATTATTGCTCCAACGGAAACAAAAATGGAAATCATGTTTATTTTATCTAACTCAGTTTAACAGAAATTTTGTATATTTTATATATTCTTAAGGCAACAGCAGTGGTAAGCATCACCAGAATATCAATCCAGAGGCCCAATATGACAAAATGGACACATGGGTTCACATCTCACTCAGGCACAAGGTGAAATTTGAACGCAATGAATTAATGTTGTGTCAGTAACAGTAATCATGACAGATATCATTGATTGTCATAAAAATTCATGTGGTTCACCAATGCCCTTGAGTAAAGGAAGTCTGTCATCCTTTTCCAGCCTGACCTACATTCAATTCCAGGCCCAGAACAATATGGATGACTCTGATGGAATCTTAGACAGAAAACAACTGTTAGCCTTGCCAGTAAGTGCTTATATCCCAAAGAGTAAAAGGAGATACAGAGTTTACATAACCTATTGATGGAAATTGCTTTCAAGCTCGAGCCATCTGCCCAAGTCATGTGCATTTACAACATAACTCAATTTTCAGGAGAAATCCACAAGATAGTCTTCACTGAAGCTACTAATTTATATGCAACATGTGCTTATGTTCAATAACAGATTCTTTTCTCCATTGTTGAAAGATTTTTATATGTTCCTGGACTATCATTTAACACTTTTTCTGAAAGATGATGTGCCTCAGAAGGAAAAAACATGGTTCCTTCACCCCAAGAGTTGACAGCCTGGCGAATTCTCTGCTATAGATAGCAGTTGAGGCCAAAAGATTGAATGTTTTCAAGAGGAGTTAGATATAGTTCTTCAAGCTGAAGGGATTGAAGGGGATGGGGAGAAAATGGGAATGGAGTTGGATGATCAGCCATGATCCCAATGAATAGTGGAGCAGGCACAAAAGGCTCAATAGCCTACTCCTCCTTTGAATTTCTATGTTTCTATGAACCATATTGGTCAGACTCATCTGGTCTTCCTCAAACTGGTCTTCTAGCACATTCATTTCCAAATTTTACTCTGTTATTTTTTTCAAACTAGCTTTTTCCTACTTTCTGACTATTTCAATTTTCCTTCTGTCTCCTGTGCTTCAAGTGTCAATATAAATCATACACATGGCTTCTGGTGTGGAGATCAGGCCTAAATCTTCAGACTCAGAAACAGGAGTATATCAACTGGGCAATTACGACATTTGGCCGGGAACATATACACTGTAAAGACAAGCAACTCTCAACAGGGATTTACACAAATGCCCAAATCACATAAACTGCATGTCAGATTTGTCAGCATTCTAAGATGCTTGTCCTATTTGCAGATTCACCAGCTCGACGCTAAGAAATTGCCATCAAGTATATCTGTATGACTGCGGTCTGACCAGAGCTTTATACAGCCTCAGCAGTACATTCCCGCTCTTGTAATTAATGCTAACGTTGTATTTACCTTCTTAACTACCGACTGAACCTGCGTGTTAACCTTAAGAGAATTCTGAACTAGGATTCCTAAGTGCCTTTGAGGTTCAGATTTCTGAAGCCTCGTCCCATTTAGAAACCAGTCTATGCCTCTATTCTTCCAACCAAAGTGCATAATCACACACTTTTCTTACACTGTATTCCATCTGCTACTTCATTGCCCACTCTCATAACCTGTCCAAAGACATCTACGTCTCCCAACTTCGTCAACACTATCTGTACCTCCACCTATTTTTTATAATTTGCAAACTTAGGAACAATGCCTCAGTTCCTCCATCCAGAATATTAATGTGTAACGTGAATGTTTCAGGTCCCAATAAGGTTCCTGCTGATCTCTCACTGGTCACCAGCTGCCATCCTGTAAAAGACACCTTTATTCCTATTCTTTGCCTTCTTCTAGTCAGCCAATTCCTTGCCCAGAACACCATGGGCTCTTATTTTATTTCGCAGTTTCCTTTGTGTCACCTTGTCAAAGGTCTTCTGGAAATCCAAATATGTACACTTGCTGTTCCTTCTCTAAAATGCTTGTTACCTCCTCAAAGAATTCTAACAGTCAGGCATAAACTCCCCTTGACAAAGCCATGCTGGCTCAGCCCTATTTTACCATGCACTTCCAAATACTCCACAAACTCATCCTTCATAATGGACTCTGAAATCTTACCAACAAGGTTAATGGGCAGGTTAATGGGCCTATAATTTCCCATCTTCTATCTCCCTTCCTCTTAAACAAGGTGCTTTATTAGTTATTTTCCAGTCCTCTAGGACACTCCCTAACTCCAGTGATTTCTGAATTAGTTATTTTCCAGGCCTCTCGGACCCTCCCTAACTCCAGTCATTTCTGAAAGATCACCACTCATGTCTGTATAATCTCCTCAGCTATCACCTTCAGAAATCTGAGATGTACTCCATCTGGTCCAGTTTATTTATTCACCTTTCAGCTTCCCAGCACATTCGCCTTAGTGAAGGCCACGGCACTCAGCTCTCCCCCAACCCACTTGATGTTCTGGTACGTCATTTGTGTCTTCCCCTGTGAAAACAGATGCAAAGCACCTGTTTGGCTCCTCTAACATTTCTTTGTTCCTCATTATTCCTCCGCCAGCCTCATTATCCAGCAGTACAATGTCCACTCTTGCCTCTCTCTTACCTTTTATATATCCAAAAATCCCTGGCAACCTTCTTTTATATTATTAGCTAACTTATTCTCATATTTTATCATCTTCCCCCTTATTGCTGTTTCAATTATCTTCTGCTGTTTTTTTAAAGGTTTCCCAATCCTTTGGCTTCCCACTAATCTTTACCTTATCGTATGCTTTTTCTTTTGCATTTATGCTGTCCCTGACTTCCCTTGTCAGTGGCGTTTGCCTTATTTTCCCTTTATATATTTCTTCTTCCTTGGGATGATTTCTGCTGTGCATCTGGAATTAACCCCAGAAACTCCTCCCTTTGCTGCTCCACCTTCTTTCTTTTTATAGGTTCCACTTCAAATCAACTCTGGCCAGCTCCTCCCCCCATGTCTTTGTAGCTAACTTTAACCAACTGTAACACTGTTACATCTCATTCAAGCTTCTCCCTCTCAAACTGCAGGGTGAATTGTATTGACTGCCCCTTAGGAGTTCTTTCACCTTAAGCTCCCGAATCAAGTCTGTGGTTTGGAAAGCGCAGCCACAGGAGCTTTGGTGAGTTTCTGGTAAGTATCTTGCAATGGTACAAACTGTTGCCACTGCTGGTTGGTGGTGGAAAGCAAAAACGTTCCATGTAATGAATGGAAGCATCAATCAAATGGGATCATAGAGTCTCAAAACTGTCACAGCACAAAATATGACTATTCAGCCCAACATGCTAACATCAATTCTGCTCATGAGCATTATCACCTGGTGTCTATCTCCTGCATTTTATCTCCCCATATCCTTACACATTATTTTTATCAAAAACATACTACAAATACGCTCTTGAGCCCACCCCTATCACATTTCCAGGCAGCGCATTCCATACTTTAACTATTCACAAAAAAAAGTTTTCTTATCACTCTAGCTTTGTTTGCCCATCACTTTAAATGTATGCCCCCTTGTTCTTGTTCCTTATATGAGCAGAAGCAACTTCTCCCTATCTACTCTGATCAACCCAATCATTGTACTGAAGACTTCCAACAAAAATCTCCTCTTAGCCTTCTTCTCACCAAGGAGAACAGTCCCAACCTCTTCAAATTATCCTAATAATTAAAGTTTCATATTCCTGGAACCATTCCTGCAAAGTGCTTCCATACCCTCTGCAAACCATTCACATCCTTCCTTTAATGTAACATCCACAACTGTACACAATCCTTAAGGGATGGCCCAGGAAGTGTCTTGCTCAAGTTCAACATTACCTCCTTGCTCTTGGACACTGTGCCCTATTAATAAAGCAGAGAATAATGTATGCTTTATGAACTGCTCTCTCCACCTGCCTTGTAAGCTTCAATAATCTGTGCACATTCACACTCAGGGGTGCTTTGCTCCTGCACCCGCTTTATAACTGCACCCCCTGTTTTATTTTGTTTTTCACTGTTCTTCTGAACAAAGTGCACTACCTCATGCTTCTCTGCATTGAACTTCAACTACAACAATTTGTCAACATCCTTTTGAAGTTCCACACTTTCCTCTTCAGTTTACAATTCTTCAAAGTTTCATGAAATCTGCAAAATCCAAATCATTTATATTAATGAGGAAAAGCAATGTTCCCAATTACACCCTCTGGGGAACTCCAGTAAAAACCTTCCCCTAGCCTATTAAATAGTTCTAGACTATTACTGCTTCCTGCCATCCATCCAATTCTGTACTATATTGCTACTGTCCCTTGTTACATTATGACCTATAACTTTCCTCATAAGTATATTGAGCAGCATCGTATCAAATGGCTCCTGGAAATCCATGCATACCATATCAATAGCATTACCCTCTTTCAGCCTGCTATGTCTTCAAAAAACAAGTAAACATCACTGTCCTTTTAAAAATTCATGTTGGCTCTTCCTAATCATTACTTATTTCCATGTGACCACTAACTTTTCACCTGATAATTCTTTCTTGATGTTTCCCTATCACTGAAGTTAAATGAACTGGTCTGTAAATGCTGGAATTAACCTTACAAACTTTCATGAACAATTATAATGTTTATAATTCTCCAGTATTCTGACACCTCCTCGAAGTCTAGGGGAGACTGAAAAATTGTGGCTTTTGATCCTGCTATTTCTACTCACTTCCTTCAATATTCTTGGATGCACAGAAATGTATAATTGCAAATTTCTTCTTGACAGACAAGTTGCATTTTGGTACTTATTACCCAAGTAACTTTTTGGTTAACGTATGACTCAGCTGGAACCTGTAATGAGATTTAGTAACTTTAACAGCTTTGAGGCCACACGCCATAACATGTGAAATTCAAGTTGAAGATGCTCAAGAGCCAGAATTGGGTAAACACAGATACACTGGAGGAGATAATAGAGTTGGAGAGTGGGATGGATTTGAAAACAAAACAGAAAATTTTAAAATCTACATGTTGCTCAACTGGAAACCAATGTAGGTCAGTGGCTGTAGATATGGTGAACAGAATGTGGTGCAAATTAATAAATGGCAGCAGTCTACCAGATGGCATCAAGTTTACCGAGGGTAGAATGTGTGGAGTTAAGTTTTATGAAAAGATTGAATAAATTCTAAGACAGTAAGATGTTGGAGCAGATGTAGGCTGTTCAGTTTATTCTACCATTCAATGAGATACAAGCAGTTCTATAACACGATAGTTGCGTTCTTGTGCAACATCGCATTATAGAAAATCGTGCTATAGAAAATCACAATAGAAAATCATCATAGAAAATTGCGTTATAGGGAAATCACTATAGAAAATCGCTATACTGTACAGTAGAAAGTTTGCGTTATCCAAACCGCGACCACTATTCAATCGCATTACCGCCAATTTGTGTTAACAAAACACACATTATAGCAGAAATAGCAATAACTCTCAATTCCCTTACTGATTAAAAAGGTCTCATTCTTGAGTTTTCTGAATGGCCCAGCCTTGGCAGCCGTCTGTAATAAAGAATTCCATTGATTTGCAACCCTCAGAAGAAATTACCTTCATCTCTGTTCTAACTGGGTGAGGACAAGAGGTTTAGGGGTGATGGTAATCTGGAACTCACTGCCTGAGAGAGTGGTTGAGATGAAAATGCTCACCTTACATATACACAGATACACCATTATGATGCCAAAGCATATAAGGCTTTGGGCCAGGTGCTGGAAAATGGGGTAAGAATAGTTAGGTTGCTGTTTTTGACTGATGCAGACTTGATGAGCTGATTGGCTTTTTTCTGGTCTCTGACTCCCTCTGATTCTAAAATTTTCCAGCAAGCATAAACAACCTTTCCACATGTACTTTGTCACATCTTTTAATAGTCTTGTATACTTCAGTTAGGTTGAATCTCATTCACATAAACTCCAGAGAGGACAGGCCCAAACTGTTCAACCTCTCCTCCTAAGACAGTCCTCTGTACACAGGATCCTTCTAGTGAACCTTCTCTAGACTGTCTCCAAGGCCAGTATATCTTTTCTTCAGATCAGGGCCCAAAGCCAATCACATTATTCAGCAACCATTTGACTAATGCCTTGTACAGTTTTAGCAAGGTTTCTAAATTGTATATACCATTCCATTTGCCTACCCTATTATCCATTAAACTTGGATGCTAGCTTTTTGTGATTTGTGCACAAGGACTCCCAAATCTATATCTTTTCTATTTGAAAAAAAATATTCAGCTCCTCTATTGTTCTTGACAAATTGCAGAACCTTCACAATTCCCTATTCGCTTAATCTGCCCATATCCCACTGCAAACTTTGTTTCATCCCCATGATTTATCCTCCCACCTATGCTGTGTTATCACCAAACATGGCTATAGTACTGGGATAAAGAGATAAAAGGTACTGCAGATGCTGGAGAATCTGAGATAACAAGGTGTGGGGCTGGATGAACACAGCAGGCCAAGCAGCACCATAGGAGCAGGAAAGCTTGACGTTTCGGGCCTAGACCCTTCATCATCCTTGTCCAAATCATTAATATGTATTGTAAATAATTGCGGCCTTAGCACTGATTCATGTTGCACTCTACGAGTTACAGGTTGCCATCCTGAAAAAAAAAAGACCCTCACCTCATTTTACGGTCTTGTATTAGTTAGATTAGTTAGCCAATCCCCTATCCATGCTAGTATACTACCTTCAACGCAATGGACTCTTAATAACTAGCCTTACTACAGTACCTTATCAAGGACCTTGTGGAAATACAAAAATATTACACCCATTGCTTTCCCTTTATTTCTGCTGAATGTTACCTTAGAAGAATTTTAGCAAATTGTGATACAGAAGCATAGAATCCCTACATAGCAAATAGAAGCCATTTGTCCATCAAGTCTGCACTGAACCTCTGAAGGGCATCCCAGATTTACCATGGCTAATCCACACATTCCTGGACACTACAGAGCAATTTAACATGGTCAATCCACCTGCACATCTTTGGACTGTGGGAAGAAACCGGTACACCCATCAGAAACCCACACAGACACGGGGAGAACACACAAACTCCACACAGACTGTCACCCAAGGCTGGAATCAAACTTGGGTCCTTAGCGCTGTGAGGCAGCACTGTTAACCACTGTGCCACCGTATGGCCCATAAACCTGTGTCAGGTATGATTGCCTTTCATGAAGTCATGCTGATCCTCACGATTATGTTATGCATTTCTAAATACCCTGCCTTTTAGATCTCTTTTAATATACTCCAAAACGTTTAATGACACAGCAGCGAATTATCATTCAATCCCACCGATCTATGGAAGCTTTCATTTAATTCATACACAGGATGAGGATATCACTGTATAAACCAACATTTATTGCCCATCTGTAATTGCCCAGAGGGCAGTTAAGAGTCAACCACATTGCTGTGGGTCTGGAATCACATGTAGGCCAGGCCAGGTAAGGATGACAGTTTCCTTCCCTAAAGAACATTCATTAGTGAACCAGATGAGCTTTTCTGACAATCAGCAATGGATTCATGGTTATCACTAAACTTTTAATTTCAGATATTTATGCAATTCAAGTTCCACCGTCTGCCACGGCAGGATTTGAACTCCGGTCCCCAGAACATTATCTGGACATCTGGACTAAAAGTCCAATGATAAAACCACTAGGCCATTGCCTCCCCATTATGTCCCCATTTATGTTCTATTTGATTTCTTCCCATTATTCGTCAAATAAATGCACCATTATGATCATCTACTCTTCTCTCCCTCAAATGCTTCTTTTATTTCAAATTCACCTCTGTGATTCACTTCACTTCTTCCCTGTGATAGCAAACCTCACATTGTGACTACTCTTTGCTGAAGAAATTTCTTCTGAATTCCCCGTTGGATTTTTCAGCGACTATACCATGGTGATTGCCTCCAATCATGTGTTTTTTTGCCACAAAAGGGAACATTCTGGCTTCTATCTACGCTAAAATTTACTCTATCAGCCCTTAGCCTTCCTCCTTCAATACAGCTTTTTGATCTATTCCAAGTTTGTAATGACAACTCAGTTCTAGTGTTGCTCTTGAAAATCTTTTTTGCATCTTCTCCGCGCCACTTTATACTTTTATCAATTCTCATCAACGACGAAGCAACAACATTCAACACTGTGAGAAAAAAAAATCCGTTCAGCATCTGTAGCAAAAACTTTTACTGCTGCGGTAGGACCCATAATTGAAACAGCAGGTCTTCCAGTATGGTGTACCATCAGCAAAACCATGTTCCAGAGACATCGCAAACTGAAAACTTGCCCTCACTGCCTGGGACAGTAGATGAGGCAGGCATCCTTACGACCTTTCAAAAAAATATACCTGGATGAGCACCTGAAATGTCATGACATTCAATGCTATGAACCTAGTGCTGGAAAGGGAGATTAGTGTACATTTTGTGTATCTTTAGTGCTCCAGACCGATGGGCCTCTTCTGTATTGTATGATTCTATGACAAGGTCATCTACAAATATTCACTCCCACTACCACTGATGCTCAGTAGCAGCAGTGTGTTCCACGTACAAGGTGCACTGGAGAAATTCACCCAGGCTCTTTAGCAACACACTCTTAAACACATGATCAGTACCATCTCATAAGACAAGGGTAACAGATGCATGACAGCACATGTTCCTGCAAATTCCCCTCAAAGCCACACATCATTTTGACTGAAAATATACACTTTGCCAAAACCTTGGAACTCCCTCCTCGCTGCATTGCAGGTCTACCAACACCAAGTGGATTGCAACTGTTCAAGGTGGCAGTTCATCACCACCATCTTGTCAAGGGCACCTCAGGACGGGCAATAAATACTGGCCCAATCAGCAACATCCACATATCATGACTAAATCAAAGAATCTTCAGTTCAATGATGGCACTTATATTTTATTTTAAATGCTTTTTAGTATTTTAAAATAGTCATGGCACTTTTAATCATGGCTGTAAACTTCTAACCATTTTAGAAACATCAAAAAAGTTGAGACTTTAAAAGTCTCACCTATCCCATTCTCCCATCTGCAGCCTCCACAGAAACTGTGAAGCAGTTGAGAGCAAAGATTGAGAGGTCAAAAGAGGTGGGAGTCAGTTTTCACAAGAATGCCACTGTCGAATGACATACAAATGGACAGCAATGATGAGAAACAGGAAGATGCCAAAAATAGATCCACACAATCACTGGAGGTGGGACAGGAGGCCATTGCAAGTGATTCCCTTTTTCAGATTAAATAGATAAAACAAAACCATGTGAGAGCAGTCTCAGCCAGCTGACAGCAGTGGCAAGCATAGGGTGGTCAACTTCATCAAAATCTGATGACAAGTCAAGAAGAACAAGGAATAGAAACTTTAGTTTCCCAATGTTACAAACAGTGTCATTTGTGTCTTTGTTGAGGGATATCACAACACTGCGATAAGGGCAAAATAAAATTTTAACTGAAGGAATTCAACAATGGAATTCCAGAGGAAATGGGAACAAATCTAGGGATGACATCACAATCAAGCCCTTTGAAGAGAAAAGGGAGACTCAAGATGGGACTGTTCTTCACTAGGACAACAGTGAGAAGTGCTGTTCTTTTGAAGGGTAAGGTGGTAATGATAGATTCAAAAGGAGAGAGAATTATGAACAGCATCAGCTAAAACTGGGACAAGGTGCAGTAGTTAAGTAGTCAACAACAGCATTATAGGAAAAGGGAGCAGGAGGTGATTTTCATCAACAGTTGAGCTAAAGGTGTGGATGGTTGAAGATGCGGGGAAACCAGAGAAGGGCGAAATGATCAATTATGTTAGCTAGGATGACATTGTTGCCACAATTCTTTCTCTCAACTCCCAGCTGTTAAAGCATAAGACAAACATGTGGACAAGTGCATACACACACACTAACGAAAGGAAAATAGAGGCAAGCATGATGCGCAGCAGCCTGCTCATGAAATTATATCATCAAGGGAAAATGCCTCAGCAATCTGCTTATCTCAACAGAAATAATCACCTCTTCCCATTCAAAACACAGATGCAAAAATATTTATAAATACTGGCCTCTGGCGACTGGAAATAATGCTAAACTCTGGTTAATACCTTGCTCAAACTGAAGACATTTAATGAGGGCTAAAGGAGTGCACACTATATTGTATTAATGAAGATGTGCTTTTACAATCTCTCAATTAATTATTATTCAGTGAACAGTGAGCCACACAAACCGGGGTGATCTTGAGATTAATTTGTGCTCTGAGCTGAATTAGTTCACCTGAATGAGAATGACAGCCATAACATTATAATTGACCTTAAGCGGATTTAGCTAAGTGCACAAGGCATTGCCAACAGTTGTTATGGACTCTGGGCTTCAAAGCCACTCGTTTTAATTTCATAATCCCAGAATTGCACAATGAATTATTAAAGACAAAAACGGTGCTTCATTGTAAATTAGTTGCCCTAAATCTATGTCACATTTTGCAATGTGTTATAACCCTATTCTCTAAAACAGCATATCCATTTTTATGTCGTCATATTCTTCAAGAAGAACCAGGAACTAATTGTTTTGTTAATACATTTCACATTTCACATTTCACTGTCGCACTTCAGTCATGTGACAAATAACAGTAATTTCTGCAGTATGGATGGGAGTTGCATATTAGGATACTGTGAAATTGCCCGGGAAATTGAAATTTCTGCTTGGCAATTACCATGTATCTGGAACCCTCTGAAAGTATCCATTTAAAATCAGAGAATTCACAGAGCTCCATTGCAGTGGAGTAAATAGTTACACGGGAAACATTTGTATGTTTAACCCCCTAGTCTAACTCCTGGGTAATTGTTAAACTAACCTTGCAAATTGCCACACTACCCCGTCCCCAACTATACTTCCACAGATCCCGTGCACCCATCAAATATCCCAATACAATACAGTCCATTGTCCACCACTGGATCCAGCACTCTTCTTTCCCCCTCCCCACAACTTGACCTTCACACCCCTCCCCATCATGAGACACCCCCTCCCCTTTGTTGGACATGATACCACTCCAATTCCCCACTGGACACATACCTCCTAACCACCCACCAGCCAGATCTACCCTAAATATCAATCATTACTCTGACACCCTGCTGCTTGGCACCCTAACCTCTCACTCGATTATGTAATAACAACATTCACAGGTGCAATTGATGTGGCAGCCTGTACTGATTTAAATCGCACAAAACAGTCATTACTGCCATGAAAAAGGGGATGCATTTTACCTTTATCCAACTAGCTATACTGCACTACAAGGTCACAGTTACATTTAAAATAAAATCCACATTTCTGCAGGCCTCATTATTACAAACTGCTGCCAGAAATATGGAGGTCTTTCTTATCATAAAAAAAGTATGCGCAGACTGGTAACCTGCCCATGATTGATTACTACCCCTCAGAAAATCCAGCTCAATCTATCAGTCTACCAGCCACATAGAGAGCTGCAAGAAATACACTCAAAGTTCCAGTTTTTGGGTCTGACATGTGATTAGTTCGAACACTTGACAACCAAAAGACATAATGCTCACTACGTCACTATACAGTAACTATGATCTGCACACATCCCCTGTCAACATTTCTGCAGAGATTTCCACATCCGTCTTTGACACAGAAACCGCCTTCACAAACTTGACATGATATAATTAATTTCAGTTGCCAGCTACAGTACAAACACAGCAGTTTGGCATCACCTGGCTCCATAGACTGAACAGCAGCGGAGCTCCTATCCACCAACAAACTGCAGTTCTCTGCTTGAAAAATTGCCTGTATTTTCCACTTTAACGAAACACAAATAACTAACAAATGTGTACTTTTTTTCCCATCCTGTGACCTGCCTCACCTGAATGCTGCACAATAATACTGACACTGTGAAGGTTATCAAATCAAATTTCCCTTCCAGAGAAAGAAGCAAGAATGAATGTGAGGTGGTGGCAGCAGAGACTGGACATGAAGTTGTAGGTTTGGGGAAAGTTACAAAGATTGAGACAGGAGATGCCATTGAACTACAGAATGAGGGAATTTTTAAATATAGCAATTGAGGGCATTGGCTACAGACATTGCTTCAGTGATGGCAAGTAGAACAATGCTTGTTGAAGAATTGAAATTCGTGAACAGCATTTTGGTGGGTTGGAATTTTATGATTGGCTGCCTATTTTCTTTGTTCCGAACACTGGTGCAGCCAAGTGTAGACTCACAAGAGCCTGAATAAGGGTTTAGGCAGTCACAATGTACTGGCTTAACTCAATGGTCTATTCATGTGTGGTAACTTCAATGTAATTCCATGCCTACAAGTTCTGCCCTCAGAAGCCACAACACCGAATTTCAAGTCCAACAGCAAGTGAATGACTTTAATCGTGAAATGATGGATGAACATCTGCTGGAGTTTAATGTACTTGGGCTGTCAGTCAATATCAGTAACTATTATACAGATCCTTCATTACAGATAGCAATGCAAGATCTACATTTATTTAAAATAAAAGTGATTGGTGTAGATTTGAAAGACAATGAGCAAGTGTTGTCCTGTGCCATTAGGACTTTTTCTTGAAATCACCATCATGGGAGCAGTTGGGTGTGGGAATGCTTTCATTCAGGAGTCTGATTTGGTGACAATACATAATTACCATGACCATGATGACCATGAAAAGCAAAAATAAAATCATCAGTGAACAAACTGCAATTATACATTTCAATAATGTGCCAAAATACAAGTCACAACATTCACTGCTTCGGTTATGATCAAATAACTGCATGATCTTTAAATGACTGCCACATCACATTTGGTGAAGGATAAAGTGCACTTCAGAACTTGACAGGGAATTGCAGTTCAAGTTTTAAATACACTTCAATTCCCAAGAAACTAAATGCGTGTAGTTTTCACTAGTTGCAAAAAGGTATATTAATTTTACAAAGCACCATAATGTTCAATAATTAAGATACTTTCGATTTGTATAAATTCATGCATACAAAAAGAGTTAATTTAATTCAGTATACTTTAAATATTAACATGTACAATCAACTAATTTTTTTTATGGTTGGCAGTAAAATATTATTTATTCTTCCAGCCCACAGAAAATAAGGAGTGTACTGTTGGAGGTAATACTGTTAAGTGTAATATTACCTGTGAACAGCGTCTCACCTCTTGACTCCCAAAAACCTTTGCTGATATTTACAAGGCACAAAGCATCTGGAGCTTTATGGAATATTCTCTTCTTACCTTGTTAAGTGCAGCTCCAAAAACACTCAAGAAATGTACAGCATCCAGGACAAAGCATCCCATCTACACCAGTGTGCCATGGCTGGAGGATGCGCAGTAGCTTGGTAAATTTTCTCAAACTGCACCTTTCAAAGCCAGTGACCTTGATCACAGAAAAGAACAAGTGCAAAAAGTGCAAGGGGACACCACCACTTGCAATAACCTCTCCAACTCAAATACCATTCTGGGTTGGACATATATTGTCACTGCTCAAAATCCTCATTCTGCCTACTAAACAGTACTGTGGGGATTAACTCACCATTCAGATTGAAACATTTCATAACAGCAGCTCAGTAGCACCTTCTCATGCGTACAGTCGTTGTCAGCTGTCTCTCAATTTAAGGATGACAACTACTCAGAATGGTAGGTTTCTACCATGGGTCTTCTTGCGACTGAAGAGGTGGAATCTTGACCTGCAGATACATGGTGTGTGTTGGTGTGCATGCACCTGTGTTAGTGTGTGTATTTCACAGCGTCGTTTGACGCCAGTCTGGAATTTGAAGGCGATAAAAGGTACTGCGATAAAAGGTACCAAATAGGGACCAATTTTCATTCATAAAAGTATTTACGAAGCAATTAGCAATTATTTCAATTATATAATATAAATTAATTCAAAGGAGAAACAAAATATCAAAAGGATTGCAAAAAGCAGCAATCATTTTCTTTCAAGTCTCACACCATCCATACCTGGACATGTACTCTACTTCATTATTGCTGGATGAAAATTTGGGGATTGTATTCACAATCACAAGAATAGAAATAGTTTGTGGAAAATTCTGTAAAAGCCTGTGACATTCTTTTACGTTTTTCTTTAAATTAAGGTTAACATTTTTACTGCACAAGTTTGCAGACGGAGTATAATGTGTAACTGTAAATAACAATAGGAAACTAAATCTGAAAATGTCTCAGATGGCAATACAAAGGCAAACAACAAAACAGATATTTCTCACCAAAGGCACAGTGCTGTCCATTAAATCAAAGAAGCAAACTAATTTTGACCTTAGCAATGAGTGGAACTGACAACACATTTTTTAAAGCAGTTACATATTTAATACATGTTTTCAACAAAACTAATTGACTGCAAGAATCTACAAAGATCTTGTATCATAAATAAGATTCATGATTACACTAATGAATGAAACTTAGTTTAGAAATTTAAGTAATGATGCCAAGAATGAAACTAAGTACTTGACGATATTTTGTACACATAGGTCAGTGATCAGAGAAGCTGCACTACGTCAATGGCGTTTTGTTGTTCATCGTTGTCTAATGCTGGAGAAAGAACATTATTTGGGAAGCACATGGATGAGTTTGAACAAAGGGTCTGTTTCTATGCTGTACGACTCTATGAAATAGAACTTAAACATTGATGAAAGAAAAACATTCTTTTGAAGCTTTTTATCTTCAAAGTAACAGGGCAATTTGCATCAATTTAACAGGAACCGAACAAGTATATTCAAAGTATTGTTGGGTTGTCAAGCAGACTCTGATTGGAAGCAGCATTGCCAGGGATAAAGCACCAGTTGACAACTGACTGTTGAGCTTTAAATTTTAACCGGGCAGATTGACTGATTGATCAAGGCATTGGTGAGGGAAATGAACAAGCAAAAGGCACAAAGCATGTCCATGTTCTGTCTACCAGCCAGGTCTGGTGTATTAGTACATGTAAATTTTAGCCATCCAAGTCTGTCTGAAAAGATTAGATATCTTAAAGATTTGGGCAGAGAAATGACAGGTGGAGTTTGATCAGTACAAATGCGAGGTGAAGCATTTTGGAAGATCACATTCAGATGTTAAGTATACAATAAGTAGCAGATCTCTGAGGAGCATTTACATAGAGACCGATCAGGGAATACTGGTCCACAGACAGATCCCTGAAAGTGGCAACACAGGTGGATAGGATGGTCAAGAAGGCATACAGTATGTTTGCCTTCATCAGACTGGGCATCAAATATTCAAGTTGGCAAGTTATTTGACAGCTGTATAAAACTTTAGTTTGGCCACATTTGGAACATTGGATGAAGTTCTGGTCGCTACACTACCTGAAGAATGTGAATGCTTTGGAGAGGACGTAGAGAAGGTTTACCAGGATGTTACCTGGTCTGGAGGCTTTTAGTTATGAGGAGAGGTTGGATAAACTTGTATTGTTTTCACTGGAAAGACAGAGACTGACCAAGATAGTGTGGAAAGGACTTTTCTCCTTGCATAGAAAGGTCAAACATAAGAGGTCACAGGTGCAAGTTGAGAGGGAGGAAGTTCAGAGGAGAAATGTGCAGAAAATTTTTCACACAGAGGGTGGTGGGTGCCTGGAATGCACTGCTAGTGGAGGTGGTAGAAGCAGGCATGTGAGCAAAGTTTAAAACATATCTTGATAGATATCTGAACAGGAGGTGACTAGAGGGATGGAAACCATGTCTGGGCAATAAGTAGCAGGTCTAAATAAGGATTATAAATTGGTGCAGGCTTGTTGGGTCAGAAGATCTATTCCTGTAATGTATTGTATTGTAAAAGTTTCAGACAATGGATGAAACTAATTATGTCATGCTGCTGCTATGCATTATTAACACAAGAGGTGTTCGTCATTGGCAGAATGTTGCCATCAAGTCAGAAAAACATTCTGCTTATCACATAAATGAGTGATACAGTAAAGGAATTTCAGTGCCGGTGTGATGCCAAGTACATATGTAACACATCCCAAAAATTGGTGGATCATATTAAATTTGGTTTTTCACAATAAGGTACTGACTGTTCCCAGACACACCATAATTACAAAACTTTCAACAGTGCCTAACTTTAGAAATGATTTTGAAGTGGACAATTTCTGGATAATCATGAGTGTGTAGTGAGTTGTACTAACAATTTAGGATTGTCAATTGGCATAAAAGCACAGCACACCTGTGTACTTGATGCCGCATATATTAACACACAGGGCCCTATTCTTTGCAAACTGGAAAAACATGTACATGTCCTGAACCTGCTTCAAGTCAACAAGATAGGAGAAAACCATACATGAGTTCATTACTCAGGCAGTGTCTTATGCAATCTGAGTTGAGTTGCTTGGTTTTAAAATTTAAACCAAGCTTGATAGTTTACTGCCAGGCATCATTAACTCTTGCATTAAAGATGGAAATGCTTCCACTAATGAGTGTACCTGCAAACCAATCAGCACTCTCCTCTGAGGTGTTCTGATTTGTGCAAGATGAAAAGCTTTAACAAAATGTCCTTTCTGATAAAATGACATTGACGATAATATTTTGCTTATTAAAATGGCTCAAACTCAATTCTGATGGATGACTGAGACAGAGAATGGAAATACTAGTGAGAATGTGTTTGAAGAGAAGTCAGAACAGACATTGAAAATTTAAAAATATGGAAGAGAAACCAAACTTACCTACTATTCATCTTCAGTTTCAACAAAGGTGTGCAACTAGATTACCTATTTGCTTGTAGGATAGGGTTTGCTTATTTGATTATTACGATGAGGTGACATGCAGTCATTGTACAGTAATTCTGTTCTAATCCACAAGCTTCAGAAAATCAGCAGTTTAAAAGAAAACTGAGGAGGCTTAATCCAATTTAGAGCATCTCTTTGTTCAGAAGACCTAACAAGGTTATGGTTAAACTGCTGCTGCAATCTGTCTGTTCCCACCTGCATCCTGCCTTGATAAACTAAACCCCAATCATATTAGATCTCCCCTGCAGCCCACTGTCAAGATTCCACAGATTGCATTTGACCGAGAATAGCACCATGGGTGGGAACCCAAGGAATGCTGTCGAGTTCTGTAGGACACTTAACCTCTTCTCTTTTAACTGCACTCCAATATAGTACTTGCCTCTGGGTTAAAATCGAAGTCCATGTCTTGAAGTCAGTGTCTCCACAGTGTTTTTGCACAGTGTTTCTGCCTAGGGAAATGGTTAACAATATGGTTTGCGTTGTAAGTTGATTATTGAAGTCTACTGCATTTAGGAATCAGTATTGAATTTAGAAAAAGTGTACAACTCAGCAGTGATATATTGCATGACAGGAGGAGACTGGAATCCATCACCTTCCAAGAATATCAATAAACAAACAGTAACCAGAGAGAGACAGTCTACAGATCCATATGGTTCAACAACCGACTGTAGGAAGAATTCACAGAGATAGTAATTGACACAATTTGCAATATCAGGGTATTAATTCAAAAATGGAGCAATTTTCACAAATTGAACATCCCTTTTACATGTATTGAAGTGAGGCTGTTGACTTGCTCACCGAGATTGGTTGTTTTCATTCAGATGTTTCGTCACCATGCTAGGTGACATCATCAGTGGAGCCTCAGATGAAGCGATGTTATTCTACTCTGCTTTGAATTTATACTGTTCCAAGCAGAGTAGAATAACATTGCTTCATCGGAGGCTCCACTGATGATGTCACCTAACATGTGATGAAACATCTGAACAAAAACAAGCCAGTTCGGTGAGCAAGTTAACAACCTCACCCACAACCCGAGCTACAGATCTTTGCCAAAACTTTAAATGTGTTGAAGTTCTTATAATACTGGAGGCACAAAAGTATGTTGCTGATGAGTTCAATGAACACAGTGATGAGAAAAGTTTTACACAGAGGATCTCCCAGAGACCGACAGCCATAGTCAATCTCCCACACGGAGGTATTCGCTGATCAAACTCTAAAGGTGGAGGCAAATATTGTGCCCTTGTTTGAAATGAAACATTCTCCTACAGATGTAACCAATGTTGAATGCTTTGCTGGTTCACACATAAACTGCTATAAAAGCAAATTTAGTTTTCACATTACACATACTTTCATTGTATCTGATTTCACCAACTAGAACCATGGTTACACTTTAAGCCCCAATGGATTGAGAAAGACAACATTAACACTGGATAAATGCATCTAAAACTTCTTATAGGTAATTCAACTGTATCCCAGGAGGAGTACTAGTTCCTCAGTGTACTGTCCTAGACCCAAACGTCTACAGCTACCTCATAAATGAGCTTTCCACCATGGAATCAGGAGTTCAGATGTTTGCTACTGATGATTGCACCATGTTCAGCAACATTTGCAACACCTCATACTCAGTCCACATCTGGACTGCACCAAAGCAGCCTGCACCAATGGCACCCCCATCCTCCACCTTCAGCATTCACTCCCTTCACCACCAAAGCACAATATCAGTTGTGTGCATCATTGACAAGATTCACTGGAACAACTTAGAGACCTGTCAGAAAGCACATTCCAAATTCACAACTAGCTCTTTTTTTGGTTGGGAAATGGAGGGAATGCTCTTGGAAAAGCAGCAGCAGGTCAGTGGCACTGCAACTGGGACTGTTGTACAGAATGGAGGATCAATGTGGAAGCAAGCAATCGTGATAGGGGATTCTATACTGAGGGTGACAGATCGAATGTATAGAAAAGGTTTACCAGGATTAGCTGTGAGAAGAGATTGGACAAACTTGGTTTGTTTTCACATGAACATCGAAAGGTGAGGAGGTCCTGATAGAAGCTCACAAAATTATGAGAGGCATGGATAGAATGGATTGTCAAAGTCTTTTTCCCAAGCTAGAAACATCAATTATTAGGGACACAAGTTTAAGTTAAAAGGGATTAAGTTTAGAGGAGATGAGAGAGGCAGTTTTTTTTTATGCAGAGGATTGTAAATCTTCTTGTAAATCTTGTTTATCTTCTGTGGGTGGTGGTAGTGAGTACAATTGCAACGCTTAACAGGCATCTTGACAAATATATGAATAGGTATGGAATAGAGGGATACAGACAGTGAGAGTTTTTAGTTTTTAATTTAGAAGGGCACCATGTGTCAGCACAGTCTTGTTGTGCCCAAGGGGCTGATCCAGTGCTGTATTGTTCTTTGTTCATTCATTGATTACTTGAAACGTTACCAAACGAGTAAAAAATATCCATTTCCCTTTTTGGATTAGATTGAATAACATTTTCAAGAAAACTACAGAGTGGACAGCCAAATCTCTGAAACAGTCACTAAATCTAGAAGCACATGGTTTAAAGATTATGCAACTTAATTCAGCCACATTCTCCCAAATTACTGTCTTGACTCTGACTTTATAACATTATCCATGATCTAGCTTGGTGTCTTTACTTCAAACACCTCCAAGTTAATTTTGTTAAATTGATTCAGGTCCACATTTTGTTTGTAACATTCTCACCCACAAACTCTCTGCTTTTTGGACAATAACCGATTAATAATAAACAACACCCTCACCGGGATCAGATTCGCCAGAGAAGAGGAGAAGAACAAACAGCTCCCATTCCTGGACGTCATGGTGGAACACAGGACCAATGGAGAATTCCTAACAAAGGTACACAGGAAAGCCACACACACACTGACCAAGTACTGAATTTCAACAGCAACCACCCTAACACACACAAACGTCTGCAGAACAATAAACCAGCTTGGCGAGCCAACCAACCACAGTAAACGGTTTTGTAATCCTTTTATACATCAAAGATGTGCAAGTTAGGTGCTTTGGCCAAGCTAAATTACCCATAATGTTCAGGGGTGTGTAGGTTAGGTGTGTTAGCTATGGGAAATGCAGGGTTACAGGTATAGGGTAGGGGAATGTGTCTGGGTGGGATGCTCTTCAGTGGGTTGGTGTGAACATGTTGGGCCGAATAGCTTATTTCCATGCTGTTGGGATTCCATATATAAATATATTTTTTTAAAAAATCAACTTTGCTTTTAGTTCCCTGGTCTAAAATCTCTGCAATTCTTAAACACTAAAGACAGATGCTACTCCATTTTCCTCTCCTTTAAAACCCAACTCTTTAACCCAAGTATTTAACGTTTCCTATTCAATATTCCTTCAATAGTGGCAACAAATTATATTTATACATGTGTATCATATGTATAACATGTTTACACAAAACAGTTTTAAAGCAATAGACACTTTACAAGATCATGATAAAATCAAGTATGACACTGAGCTCCATAAGTTCAAGCCCTAATATTTCATGTACAGCAATAATAGTGCCAGAGACATGAGCATGTTAGTTTCACTCCTGAACCCTGCCTCAATTTTTGCAAGGGGCAATGGTGGTAGGCTGTGATCAATGTATTCAACGTTCACAGAGGCAATTGCATGGGCTGAAGTGCAGTTGCTTTCAGTCCAATCTTATTTGCTAGCAGGATGCCCAAACAAAGATTTTGGCACCTTAGACTTTGGTGGAGAAACTCAAAATTACCATCATTCTTTCAAGTAGAAGAGCTACCCTTTTGCTGAGCAAAGGTGCTGCTGTGGGCCAGGAAGAGAGATAAACTGAGACCTCCAATTTCTGTTTATCTTCTGTATACAACCACGATAGTGTATCTTAGAAAATGCTGGTACGTGTTCTCAAACCTCCATTTATATGTAATGAGTTCAAAAGTCATAGAGTCATAGTCATAGAATTATTGAGTAATACAGCATGGAAACGGACCCTTTGGCCCAAACTGATCCATGCTGACCATGGTGCCCACTCAGCGAGTTCAAATTGCCTACATTTGGTGCATACCCTTCTAAACCCTTCCCATCCATGTACCTATTTAAATGTTTTTTAAATGTTGCTATTGTACCTGCCTCAACTACTTTCTCTGGCAGCCCATTCCATATACGCACCACTCTCTGTGAGAAGAAGTTGTCCCTCAAGTCCTTCTTAAATCTATTCTCTCTCACCTTAAACATATGCCCTCTAGTTTTCAATTCCCCATCCCTGGGAAAAAGACTATAGGCATTCATCATATTCATGCCCCTCATGATTTTATACACCTCAATAAGATCACCCCTCATTCTCCTACGTTCCAAGGAATAAAGTCTTATCCTGGACAACCTCTCCCTATAACTCAGTCCTACTAGTCCCGGCAACATCCTCGTAAATCTTCTTTGCACACTTTCCAGTTTAACTATGTCTTTCCTAGAACAGACTGACCAAAAATGTACACATACTTCATGTGTGGCCTCACCAACGACTTATACAATTGTAACATAATGTCCCAACTGCTTTGTACCATCGAACCAATTTTGAATCCAATTAGCTACCTTTCCCTGGATCCTGCGTGACCTAACTTTCATGAAGAGCCTGCTGTGGGGGACCTTGTCAATGGCCCATTTAAAATCCATATCGACAACCCCTCCACTACCTCACCCTTATCTAGCATCTTGGTTACCTCTTCGAAAAACTCCAAAAGTCACCAGCAGGACTGCTGCCTCACAATGCAAGGGACCAGGGTCTGAGTCCACCCTCGGGCAACTGTCTGAGTGGAGTTTGCACCCTCCCCCTGTGTCTGCATGGGTTTCCTCCAGGTGCTCCAGTTTCCTCCCACAGTCCAAAGATATGCAGGGTGGGTGGATTGGCCATGCTAAATTGCCCATAGTGCCCAGGCACGTTTAGGTTAGGTGGGTTAGACATGAGAAATGCAGGGATGGGAAATGGGTCTGGGAGGGATGCTCTTCAGAGAGGCAGTGTGGACTTGTTGGGCCAAATGGCCTGTTTCCACACTGTAGGGATTCTATGATTTCCATGTCTCCTGTCCCACTAGAGGTATGAACGTCCTTGACCATTGCTACACAACCTTCAAAGATACCTACCTCTCCATATCCCATCCGCATTTTGGAAAATCAGATCACGATGCTGTGTTCCTCCTCATGGCTTACAGTAGGAAATTGAAACATGAGGGCCCAGTACAGAAAGTAGTACAATGCTGCTCTGAGGCAGCAGAAGAGCTACTGTGGGACTGCTTAGAATTGGTGAACTGATCCATATTCAAGAACTCAGCAGCCAACCTAACTGAGTCTCCCACTACTGTTACAGACTTCATTAGCATGTATGTAGAAGATTACATGCCAAAGAAATTAATCTAAATGCTCGCCAACCAGAAGCCACAGAGGAACCGGGAGATCCATTGTCTACTGAAATCCATTTAAGTCAGATGACTCTGACCTTTACAGAAAATCCAGCAATGATCTCCATAACACTATCAGAAATGCCAAGAGGCAAAACCGGACTACAATACAGACCTAGAGTGATCACACAGCCAACCTTTTGTTGCAAGGCCTACATAACATAACTGGCTACAAAGTGAACTGTACAGAATAGCGGACAAAGAATATCTCCTTGGTGCGCTCAATGCATTTTACAAATGTTTTGAACGGATGCTCCTATTCCTTCAGTCACCGCTGCATGTGACAGGTCAGCCTTTTTGAGAGTGAACCCACAGAGATTAACTGGTCCAGAGGTGTCCTCAGTTGTGCACTCAGATCCTGCATGTACGAGCTGGCAGGAGTATTTGCTGAAATATTTCACCTCTTCTTACTGTGATCTGAAGTTTCTACTGGCTTCAAGAAGATCACCTACATCTCGGTGCCAAAGAAAACACACGCAACATGCTTCAATGACTACTGTCTGGTGGCTCCGACAGCCATAATTATGAAGTGCTTCAAGAGGTTAATCATGGCTCACATCAACTCCAACCTGTCTTCATCCCTTGCAATTTGCTTATTGGTGCAACAGGTCCACGGCAGATGCAATCTCCCTGGCCCTACATTCAATCCTGGAACATCTAGGTAACAAGGATACCTTTGTCAGGATTATTGACTACAGTTCCGCCTTCAACACCAAAATACTAATCAAACTGACCTCCAGACTCTGAGAAGTAGGTTTCTGCTCCGCCCTCTACAAACTGGATCCTCGACTTAGTGATCCACAAATTTCAATCAGTGAAAATATGCAACAACACTTCCTCCACGACAATCTCCAACACCAGTGCCCCTCAAGGCTGCATACTCAGCCCCTTACTATATTCCCTCTACACTCGTGACAGAGTGGCCAAATTTCATCCTAAATCTATCAACAAGTTTGCTGACAACAGGCCCACTGCAGGCTGGATATTGAACAATGATGAGACAGAATACAGGAAAGAGACAGACTGCTTGGTGGCATGGTGAAAACAAAACAATTTCCCTCTCAAGGTCAGCAAAATGAAAGAGCTGGTCATTGATTTTAGGAAGCAGAGTGGAGGGCACACCCCTGTCTACATCAATGGTCCTGAGGTGGAGATGTCGAGAACATCAGGCTCCTCGGAGTGACGATCACCAACAAACTGTCCTGGTCCAACGATGTTAATGTGATGGTCAAGAAAGCACAACAATGCCACAAATTCCTCAGGAGGCTCAGGAAATTTGGCATGCCTATACAGTCTTTATGCAGATTTTTAGAGATGTACCATAGAAAGCATTCTATCCTGACGCACCATGGATTGATATGGCAACTGCTCTGCCCAGGAGCACATGAAACTACATAGAGTTATGAACACAAGCCAGTCCATCATGCAAGCCAACGTTTCAACTCTATCTATAATTCTCACTGCTTTGTGAAGGCAGCCAACATAATCAAAAGACCTCTCCAAGTCTGGTTATAATCTCTTCCAATCTCTTCCGTCAGCAGAAGATACAAAAGCTTAAACACACGTAACCAACAGATTCAAGAACAGTTTCTTCCCCACTGTTATTAGACTTCTGAATGGACCTCTCAAATTTTAAATTTACTACTGTTCTCTCTCTTTGTGCACCTTCTCTGTGGCTGTAGATTTGTAATCTTTGCTCTGTTCTGTTACCTTAATGCGCTTTGTATGGCATGATCTGCCAGTACCACATGCAAAACAAAACTTTCCACCATACCCAGGTACACTTGAAAATAATTAATCAAACCAAAAAATGCCAGAGGCCTAAGTCCACTTGCCACCCTGCCCACCTCCACACCTCACCACATTTCCAAGAGCAGCAGCCATGACTTCCATAGACGATCTTCACGGCCTGCAATTAGAATCTACACTGCCAAGACATTTAGGTTTATGGTCTGAAACTCATCTCATGGTCAGGTTTACAGAGCTGGTAATTCTCCAATACTGTCCCCCTGACTCTGAAGCAAAGGTTCAGGTCTGAAGATCATAAACCTGGCAAAATCGTATTGTAGAATGTGTTGTAAAAGAAAATTGAGTTTGAGGCACATAAGGAGGATACTTGAGAACTGGGGAAACAATTCAACTGATGGTAAGGTTGCTCATGGTGCAGTGGTTAAAATCAGGGATTCACACAATGCCAGAATAACAATGCAGTTCGGAACTTAGGAACAAGAATTGGCCATTCAGCCCATCAAGCCTGCTCCACCATTTAATATAATCATGACTGACTGAACATTTCACTGCCTTTTCTTACACTACCACCATTAGCCTTTACACCATTAACAACATAAAATTATAAAGCTCAACTTTAAATATACTTGGACTGAGCTTCCGTAGTCCTCTAGAGAGGGTTAACTCAAAGATTTGTAGTGTTGCAAAGCACTGCAGAAAGAGGGATGGGTTGGTCAGTGCAGGCATTTGAAAACAAGGAAGAAGATTTTAAAAATAAGATGTTTCTTGATTGGGAGTCAACATAAAAAAGAGACCTCAGGGTGATAGGGGACCAGAATTTGGTATGAGCAAAGATAAAGGCAGCAGAGTTTTGTGTGATGTCAAGTTTGCATAGCATAAAATGTGGAAGACCAGCCAGGAATTTGTTGAAAATGTTGAGCTCAGTGCTAATGCAGGCATGATTGAGTGTTTCAGCAGCAGATGAGCTGAGGTGGGTAATGTAACACACATGGAAATAGGCAGTGTGATGGAATACTGGCACAAATATAAAGGTCAGAAACTCATCTCACGGTTGAATGTAACGCCAAGATTATGAACCAACTGGCTTAATTTCAGATTGTTGCCAGGGAGAAAATTCATTATTTTCCTGACAGATCTATCATGCCTCTCCGCATTTTCATACATTAAAACATTATTGCCATTATAGATAGATGCCACATTTCCGACACAGCCATCGAATATTACAACACAATCAGGTCCAGTAATGTGTCACAAACAAAGGTTTCACTAACACTAACTTCCATTAACTATATCTCTTTCTTGGAGATAATTCAGCAATACGTACTGGCAACAACTCTTTTCTGTCCAGGGTAGAACTTCTTACCAGCAGGGAACAGAATAAACAGAAATAACTGCAGCCCATTCATACTTGGTCACCTACACAAATCATGCTTGGGCACATTGCATTAGATATTGCTTTCATATTAACATCAACAGGGGATTTATATGAACAACTCTTGACCACAGCCTTGCTCAGTTAGCAGCACCAGTATCACAAAACTAATCAGTTCACTAATTTTTGTTGGGAATGCGTATTTGTATAGATATTGGAAATTAGAATATGGATAACTTTGGACAAGACTGGGTTACAAAGGATTTAACATCTGATTACTTGGAACTTGAGAGTCAAAAAAGGTTAAAGAAGACATTTGCTGTTTAAAAATCACGTGAATATGGAAAGGCTTGAATCAGCAAAGGCTTGAGCAAAGGGTGAAGTTTTATTGCATTAATTGTTGAGCAGCAAACCTGGGAAAACTTTAATGGGTCAAATTTTTGTTTTAATCTAGCTATGGACTCTGGATGAGGCGCTGGGCATTTTTCTCTACACATCTATAAAGCTGTGGACAGCTGCTGTAAATGGTTACAAGAATGGAATGTTATCTCTCCGTGTCCAAGAAAAACTGAACTGAAAACAGCACTCTCTATATCTCCCTGTGGAGTCGTTTGAAAAAAAAACTGATAAAGTTTCGAGTATCAGGAGTTCTACCTATTTCTAAGTTGAATCTGAATTCTAGTCTGAACATTTTCCCTTATTCTGTTCCTGTCAGCAATTAGAATTCACCCTTGACCTACAAACCTGTGCTTTATCTCCCCCTACTCTAACAGCTCTGCAGAATTGTGCATGATTTTGACCTGTCTGTGTGTGTTTGGGAATTAAGAGGGATGCAGTTTAATTTGCCTAGCAGTCTCAGTGATAACCAGTTTGCCAGTTGTTTGAAGAATATGTTTGCCTCGAATAAATGTTAGTTTTGAGTTCATTGAAAAGCCTGGTGAAAGTCTCTTTTGTTCTGATTAACAGTAATAAAGAGAAACAAATTGACCATTTTTGGTGATTAAAACACACTTTTAGTTAGGGGATTGATTTCCACCACACCCTTCCCAGCAGAAATATAACACTCTGCACCAGAAGACAAAGGCAAAGTGGTGCCTTCTGAGTGGACCATTTAGTGAATCTGGCACTCAAGTAAAGCTGACTCCCTTTTTAAACTAACCCACTGAAACTAAAATGAGCAGGTCCAAAATCTACTTAAAAATGGGGCTCATATTTGATGAATAGATTTCACCAAACTCTTTCTAAAATGTTCAGTCAAAGTATTCATTCTAATGAGTGAATCACTAGCTCACCAATATGCAATTAATTCTTCAAGGTATGTTTTGATGACTTTACTTATTGAAATAAAAGGTTGAGAAGGAGATCAAACCCTTTGTTAATATTTCACTCTCTCGGTCAAGCTCACAATCCCTCTGAGAATCTGTGCTTGTTTCCCGTAATCAACACAGCCTGATTTATTTGATTAATGTTCTGAAGTGAATTGTACATCACAAGCATGTTATATTTAATTATCACAATTTAAGCTGCAACTGTGTCAAAACATAAATATATTTTATGCTGCAGATTCTTGCATCATAAACTTGCAAGGCAACACCACAAATTAGACTTCAGAAATAAAATATTTGTCTCTTACTGCCACCATCTTAAAATGTTAATTTGACAGCAGACTTGAGCAATTACATAGGACTCTCAACAAGTCTTCATTTGGAATCTAGATATTTTCCTGTAGGTTTAGTCTAATTAAACAAAATTGCAAACGTCCATCTAATTTGCATATTTCTCAGAATACTTTTTTTTGCATTTTTTTTTCACCTGAAACCATCCATTCCTACAGATGATCACACACAAATCCATTGCTTCATCTTCCTAAATTGATTTATAAGCTATGAATTAAGTTTTCTCAATTTACCCACAAGATGTTCAACTGAGAAAGAGTACATGTTTAAAACCCTTATTTTTCATGATTACTTTGTATACTGTAATGTAGTTATTATAATCAGGACATCACTATTTTGTTATTTGTTCTCAGACACAACGGAGCCTCATTGATAAAATCTTTCAAAGGTCAAGTCAAGCTTTTGCACAATTTTGAGTACAAAATAAAGTCTAAAAAATAAAACAATGTTAAAAATAGAGTCATGATAAGGCTTTGATGTATGCAAATTATTCCATTACTGAAAAACAGTTTTAAGAAACAAAAAAGCACCAGCAACTTTAAAAAATAATAATGGATTGAAGAGTCTCTCTCCTAGAAAGATTTAAGCATAACAATGGATCAAATCTCCCAGATTTAGTCATTATAGGGAATGTTTCAACAGGAGAAAAATTTGAAGCACAACAGGTTAACACAAATCTTTATTCTTTCCAAGATCTTGTGCATGATATCTTTGTAAAAGAAGGAATTAAGGAGCCAGACAAAAGTGAGATACTTATAAAAAAAAACCTTTGACAGTTACTCAAACCTCAGAACAAAAGATGATTTTGCAAAGATTCAGGTTTAATACAAGAATTCAACACTCAATGAAATCGAGAGATGTCCTTACCAATATTTATACAGGTCAGCTAAGGGATGTAACTATGGAGATTGAAAAACATGATTGACTATCTACTGTTGGAATAACCTGCACTTCCAAATGATTAACTATGGTCAAAAGAAGACTGAGTCAGAAGTCACACAACACCAGGTCATAGTCCAACAGGTTTATTTGAAATCATAAGCTTTCGGAGCATTGCTCCATCATCAGCTGCTTCTTCATCTGATGAAGGACCAGCGCTCTGAAAGCCTGTGATTTCAAATACATCTGTTGGACAATAACCTAGTGTTGTGTATCCTCTGACTTAGTCCACCGTGGTCCAACACCCGGCACCTCAACATCAAAAAAAGACTTCAACCCAGAAAAAAAGTACAATCAGTGAGAGAGGTCATAAAGCAATACAGAACAATCTTCACAGCAGATCAAGCAATCCCAACATCAATATAATTCCAAAAACATGAAATGGTGAAAGAAAATATACAAGGAAAGGCACTACAAAGGGAATGTACAGCATTGTAACATAAAATAGTCTTGCAGGAGAAATCACCACCCTGCAAATCAAGGAGAATGCTTCCAATTTTTTAAAAATTACACACTTCAAAAAAAATGACCTTGGGCAAGTCCAACTTTTAAAAACCCTAAACATACAGCCTTTAAAAATAGAGCTCTCCGTGAATCTTCAGTGGAAGAGAAAAGAAAAGACTTGACTGGGGAGATCAAAACCTCTCACAATATATCCTGGACCACAAACATCTGTGTCAATGGACATATAGTAATTTCAAGTCAGGCACAGAAGCAAGTGTAACCTTACTGACAGACACGTAATGATTGCTAACAAGAGACAGCCCACAGCCAACAATAATACAGCTGCACAATCTAATTAAAAGTTAAAGAATGCTTAAATCAACACTTCTGTTCAAAGGAAGACACATACTGGAATCATTGTACATTTTACATATTCATGAATTTTCCCTGAAAAGCCAAAGAGCACATGTTGACTGCAACCTCATTTGGAAAGTGGAAGTCATCAACTATCATTCAAAGAACAGAAACAGAAACAGAAATTGCTGGGGATACTTGGGAGATCTGGCAGCATCTGTAGAGACAATGCAGAATTAAAATTTCAGGTTCAGTGACCATTCTTCATTGCAGAGGAGTGTAATTTGTTCATAATTCCAGTTTCACTCCATGAAGACATCTCAGAGAAACTACATCAGCTAACACAGGCCTAGCAAAACCCTGAGCTGGTACTCAGGCATCAATGGGGTTGCTAAGAATTTCCAAAGACACAGAAGAAACATTTTCAAATTGTGAGAGATGCATGAATATTCTGAGCAGACCAGGTAACTGTTAGCATGTAACTTTCTAAGTAGATCATGCAATACATTCTTCTTCAATGGCAACTTGATTGTCATAGATTACTTTTCTAGATGGATTAAAGTTCAACTATTACATACAATCATTAACAAAGCAGTCATTAAAGCACTGAAACAAGTACTTGCACTAAATGGGATACCAGGCCAAGTTGGTATCATTCAACTTCTGACTGAAAAATCTCCAGGTCTCAAATATCCTCAATCTAATGGTGAAGCAGAGCGAGGAATTAGAACAACTAAATCAAAGAAAATATACACATTCCCAAGAAGGGTTCTTGTGGTGAAGTGGTAGTGTCCCTGCCTCTGAGCCAGTAGGTTCTGGTTCAAATCCCACCTGCCCTGGAGATATGTTACATCATATCCAAACAGTTAAAATCAAAATTTCCAAATAGTATTCCAACCGCTGGTTCACTTCATTATTACATGGGTTAGTGACATGAATGATTGATGGGAACAATACAAAACATGAAATTCATTCTATCTAGAAATTATGCCCGGAGCTAAATGTCCAGGATTATCAAAGAGTATAAGACAAAGAGAACAAACAAATTGCATCAACGAGATATCAATCTGTAATTTGTTGTTTGTTGCAAGAGGAGATTGTACTAGGAACATATCAAACTGAAAAAAAAGGTCAAAGTATATATCACAAAGCAAAACAGCAAAGCAATAGTCATTCACATTCAAAGAGCTGTAAAACATCAGATCTCAACTGGTACACCTCCAAAACATGTGGGAAAGCACACAATAATCTGTTCAGGAGAACCAGATGTTGAAATTTTTAAAATGTATGATGTGGCATGACACCAGGTTATAGTCCAACAGATTTATTTGAAATTACAAGCTTTCAAAGCACTGTTCTATCATCAGGTCAAGTGGAGGGAAGCACACAGGCACAGAGTTTATAGGCACGTAATGTCAAAAGAATAGTACAAATGGTGTGAGTGGAGTGTCGACAGGCTGAATAACAAATCTTTACAGGTGATCAAAAGTGTCAGATGGTGTGAGTAAAGTGACAACAGCTGAAAAGCAAGTGAAGGGAAGACCTATGATCCGATTCATTAAAGCATGGAGATAATCACAGAAATCAAAATAATGGTGCCAGAAACAAACCCAATGGCTGGAATAATACAAAAGCTGAAAGAACTGCAGATGCTATAAATCAGAAACAAAAACAGAAGTTGCCAGAAAAGTTCAATAGGTCTGGCAGCATCTGGGAACAGAAATCAAAGCGAATGTTTTGAGTGTAGTGACCATTCCTCAGAACACAAAAGGAATAACATGGTAGGTATAAGAGTCGCATGACGAGGGTCCAACCAAAGTAACATGTAATCCAAAAGTGTACAAACTAATTAAGGTAGCGAGATCACAACAAGTCATAAAGGTGATGTATCAAAACAGAACAGTGAGGAAGATTTCACAAACACTGAACAGTGTGGTGTGGTCACATGTAGCGCGGCATGAACCCAAGATCACGGTTGAGGCTATCTTCATGGGTATGGAACTTGGCTATCAGTTTCTGCTTGGCAATTTTCCATTGTCGATCATCTCAAAGGCTGTCTTGGAGGATGCTTACCGGAAGATTGGAGGCTGAATGACCTTGACCACTGAAATGTTCCTCAACTGGGAGGAAACACTCCTGCCTGACGATTGTTATGCAGCGTACATTCATCCATTGTCATAGCGTCTGCATGGTCTCACCAATATGCTGTGCCTTGGCGCATCCTTGCCTGCAGCTTATGAGGCAGACAACAGTGGCAGAGTGACATGAATATCTACCGTGTTTGTGGTGGGTGGTGTTCCCACGTCTGATGGTAGTATCCATGTCAATGATCTGGCATGTCCTGCAGAGATTGCCTTGGCAGGATTATGGTCTTGTGGTTGCTGTTCTCCTGAAGGCTGGGTAGTTTGCTGTGAATGATTGGTTTTTTGAAAGTGAGAAGTGAAGGTGCAGGGATGACCCTGGCAAGATGTTCATTATTATCATTGACATGTTGAAGGCTGTGAAGAACATGGTGTAGTTTCTCCATTCCAGGGAAGTACTGGACGACAAAGGGTACTCTATTGGTTAAGTCATTTATCTGTCTTTTGAGGAGATTGTTGCAATTTATCACTATGACACATCAGAACTGGTGATTGATGAGTTCAACATTGTATTCCATTCTACGGATGTGTATGTCAGCATCTTTGTCAGTATCTGTCGCCTTTCTCCTCATCGGAGCAGATCATGTATGTATGCAGGGCTTATCCATAGGGAACGGCCTCTTTAACATGCTTAGGGTGGAAACTAGAGAAGTGGAACATCCAGAAATTATCCGTTGGTTTGTGGTAGAATGAAGTGCTGAGGTGTCCTTCCTTGATGGAGATGCACGAGTCCAAGAATGAAACCGATTCTGAAGAGTAATCCATGGTAAGTCTGATGATGGGATGAAATGTGTTGATATCATCATGTAGTTATTTCAGTAATTCCTCACCATGAGTCCAAAGGAAGAAAATGTTGATGTATCTGGTGTATAGTGCTGGTTGGAGTTCTGCGCAGCTGAGAAGTCTTGCTCAAACTTGTGCATGAAAATGTTGGCGTATTGGGATGCAAATTTGATCCCCCATGCCTATTCAGTGTGTCTGGATGAAGAGCTGTTTGTCAAAGGTGAAGATGCTGTGGTCGAGGATGAAGCAGATGAGTTGTTGGATGGCGTCTTGAAATTGGCAGTTGTTGGCGTTGAGTACTGAGGCTGTTGCAGCAATGCTGTCATCGCGGGGGATGCTGATATAGAGTGTTGAAACCATCATTGTGACAAGAAATGTTCCTGATTCAACTAGTCCGTGGGTGCTGAGTTTCTGGAAGAAGCCTGTAGTGTTGTGACAGAAGCTGGAGGTTCCTTGTACAATGGGTTTCAAGATGCCCTCAACATAGCCAGACAGTTTCTCACATAAGGTTCTGTTGCCTGATAGGATAGGGTGTCTTGGCTTTGTGTTACTTCAGAAAGCAGTAGGAGTCTTTTAAGCAAGAAGTATGCAGGAGAAGAGGGCATAGGATACACTGAAGGTCTATTCAAGACCTTTTGATCTAGTCTGTTGAGTTGATGGGCGCATTCTTTGTTAGGATCAGCATGTAGTTGTTGAAAGTGGTCCTGGTTGTTCAGTGGTCAGTACGCTTCTTTGCAGTGGTCCATTCTATTCTGTATTACAATGGCTCCTCCTTTGTCTGCAGGTTTGACAACGATGTTGCAGCTGGTCTTCATGGATGGTGTTGCATTGTGCTTGGGTGATGTTCTGTGCTATCTTGTGAGCACAGCTGATGAATCAGGCATTGACGCATCTCCTGATGGCTTGAGCATACATGTCGAGCCTAGGGCAGTGGCATCTCAGAGCAGTCCAATTTGATTCATTCTTCTTTGGACACTGCACTGCAGATCTCTCTGTTGACTGTTCTGGTTCGTTGGCCATCTCACTGGGCTCGCTGCTGGAATCTTAGGGTTTATGGAAGAATTCCTGGAGCCTCATTGTGTTACAAAGCAGAGGTCAACGTCCCCCTCTGATAACTAAAATCGAAACACTGAGAGAAACTCACCTCACCCTATAATCTGTTCGAAGAAGCGTGAAAAGTGGTATAACCTGTCTCTCACACTTAATCTGTTATAAAGGAGTGGTTAAATGAAATAAACTCCTTTCACTCACTCTATAATTAACAAGTAACAATTCATTTATCTAACTGTAATAGTGAACAGATTAACTGAGCTGTTAACAAACCAAAGAATTCTCCCTTAACTATTAACTATTATAGAATAAAACAAAATTCTAATGGTATGCTATTCCAAAGAATACAAATCCTACTTATATAAATCAAAATAATGAATTTTAAAAAATTAAATCTTAGTCTCTCAAAATTAAAGCTAGGATTTGTCTTCTGGAATGCTCTGTGGAGTCTTCCCTGATCTTCAGTCAGGAATGCCTTTCTCTGTCAAATTCTTGCATCAGGAATGTAAGCTAAGATTTAATTAGATGATGGCTACTCTGACAGCTTAGAGAATCCCGAGAGAGCCAGTGATTTTCTCTTTAGAGCTGATGGTTGTTAAGTCTATTAGATAGCAGTTGCTCGCATACTGATTTTCAAATACCCTCTTCTTTTATACCCTTGATGATATATCAATTTCTTACAATAGGATTGGTCTGACGCTGTCAAAACCATTAATTTAAATGTAATTGACACATAGTCTAAGTACCTGATTTAAATTAATTGGCTTATATTCAAACTGGTTGCCTTACTAACAAAACAAAACTGCTGCCTGGAATGCAAACCATATCCCCTTTGATAAAAATGCTTCAATTTCAGGTGTCTCAATGAGCCTGCAACCCACAAGCTGCACACAGACATTTTTTTTTGAATCTGTAAGCACAGAAAAAGCACATCATCCTTTAAAGGGACCATGCACTCTTTACCCCCTAGCATTTTACAAACATCAAATTCTAACATCCTGCCTTCCAATCCACAAGTACTGTTGCCAACTTCGCAACAACTGACCTGATGAATTCTTTGTGTCTGCCGCGAGTCCAATGGGGTCTATTTTTGCATTGGGGCAGTATTTGAACCCTCGGCTGAGAACTCGGTTTTCATCTGGTTGAAGGGTATGGTCAGACAGGTTGACGATGGACTTCCCTGTGGTGGTACTGGTTTCAACTGTGATACCAGGGAGGCTTGGTCACAGCTGGTGGTGATGCCGAGTTTCTCACATTTCCTGTTCTTGGTATGCATGTAGGTGGCATAGTTTCATTGCCTCGTCTGCTTTGCAACGTCTCATAGTTGGTCCACTGTGTCCTGAGCGTAAGCTTGGAAAGGATGGACATCTCAATACTTCACTCTACCACAAGTTCACTGATAACCTCACGATGCTTCACTTCTCTAGCTTTCACCTCCAACATGTTAAAGAAGCCATTCCCTACGGACAAGCCTTGCATAAATACAGGATCATCTCAGACAAGGAGGAATGCAAAGGACATCTACAGACGCTGAAAGACTGCTTCATAAGAATGGGATCTGATGCTCAACTCACTGGTCACCAGTTCCGATGTGCATGGTGGAAAACCACAATGATCTCCTCGGAAGACAGGCACAGGACACAACTGATAGAGTAGCCTTGGCCATCCAGTACTTCTTTGGAGTGAAGAAACTACGCCATGTTCTTCGCAGTCTTCAACATGCCACTGATGACGACAAACATCTCACCAAGGCCAGCCCTACGCCTCCACGTCTCGCCTTCAAATAACCGTCAAACTTCAAACAGACCATCACTCGCAAACTACCCAACCTTCAGGAGAACAGTGACCACAAGACCACAGCCCTGCCATAGCAACCTCTGCAAGACATGCCAGACCATTGACACGGATAATACCATCACACGTGGTACCCACCATGTACCACGTACACGGTAGATACTCATGTGACTCGGCCAATGTTGTCTACCACATAACAAGCATGGGGCTGGATGAACACAGCAGGTCAAGCAGCATCATAGGAGCAGGAAAACTTGACGTTTCGGGCCTAAACCCTTCATCAGAAATGGGGGAGGGGAAGAGGGTTCAGCAAATCATATTCAGCCTGGGAACCCTGCAGCCCAATGGCATCAATGTGGATTTCACAAGCTTCAAAATCTCCCCTCCCCCAACCGCATCCCAAAACCAGCCCAGCTCATCTCCACCTCCCTAACCTGTTTTTCCTCTCACCTCAAGCCACACCCCCATCTCCAATCTACTAACATCATCCCGCCCCCTTGACCTGTCCGTCCTCCCTGGACTGACCTATCTCCTCCCTACCCCCCTACCTACACTCACCTTTACTGGCTCCATCCCCGACTCTTCGACCTGTCTGCCTCCTCTCCACCTATCCTCTCCTCTATCCATCCTCTATCCGCCTCCCCCTCTCTCCCTATTTATTTCAGAACCCTCTTCCCCTCCCCCATTTCTGATGAAGGGTTTAGGCTCGAAACGTCAAGTTTTCCTGCTCCTATGATGCTGCTTGACCTGCTGTGTTCATCCAGCCCCATGCTTGTTATCTCGGATTCTCCAGCATCTGCAGTACCTTTTATCTCTTGTCTACCACATATGCTGCAGGAAAGCATTCCCCAAGGCATGGTATATTGGGGAGACTGTACAGGTGTTAAAACAATGGATGAATGGACGTCACACAGCAATCACCAGGCAGGAGTGTTCCTCCTCCCAGTCAGGGAACACTTCAATGGTCAAAGACATTCAGCCTCTGATCTTCGAGTAAGTGTTTTCCAAGGCGGCCTTCAAGATACATGACAAGGCAGAATCACCAAGCAGAATCTAATAGCCAAGTTCTGTACACATTACAAGGTCTCAAACAGTTTGTTCTGGGTGGGTTCTCTAAAATGCAGCTCTAAGAAGCAATCTCTGATGTAGTCTGCAGATTTGACTTCCGTATCATCTTGGCCTGATTTGTACAGTCAATATATTGACTACTGCATTGTCCCTCTTACAGATCTCCATTATTTCCTGACAGATACTTTATCCTAGGGGGTCAACTCTTCAGGGATCTGGGGGTAACTCCCCTCTGTGACTGTTTTCCTTTTCTATCTGTTATTTTCATCCAAACTGATTCCACAACACGATCAATTACATTTATATCACTGCTCACCGCACTAATATGTTTACTAAAATTAAACAAATCTACACCCCCTCCTTAGCCTTTTGGCCTATTCTTGTGCAATGTCAAATACACTCGAATCTTCAATTCCCGGTCTTGGTCACCTCTACAGAAACTATCAAGTCATATTAATTTATTTCTATTTGTGCCATCAACTAACTTGTCTCAATATAAATGCCAGTGTATACAGGTAAAGAGCCTTAAGCTTTGATTTTTTAACATTATTATTGTCTCTGAATCTAATTTTTGCTGTACACTTGCGCATAAAATTTCTACCCCTTTCTGTTACACTTTAATTATCATTTCCCTCTTCACTATCCTGTACCTCTGCTCTCTCATATGTTTTTTGATTTATAAAAATTGTCTTCAACTGAAACCTCCCCAAGTCAAGTGTTGCTGGGTCATTTGGACCAGAATTCTTCATTCCAAAAAAATTACAACTTATCTTGCATAGCTGATGCAAGCTTGTAAATGTCCCTTTCAAGCATACTTAAAAACAATTACTGATTCTACAGACATTTTAAACAACTGAAACATTTTCGTCGTGTTATTGTTTGTGTCGAGGGTCATTGCATGAAACAAAGTGATACTGACAACAACTAAACATCAATCGCATTAAAAAAAGACCTTTTTTTTCCAACTGAACCTACATCAAGAAATGTATGATAAATAAGTAAAAATATTTGGAGAATGAATCCATTCAAGACATTGATTTAAATTAACTTTATTTTCTTGAGTAAGTCCCAGCATCAACTTGATGCATCATATGCAATGTGTCTGTACAATGTGTCAAATGGCCTGAGATGAGAAATACTCCAGTTCCACGCATCTTATTCAATATCTGTCATCAAGCCGTGATTTTGATGATGATCACTGAAAGACCCTAAACAAACTAGGTCGTTATGCTTTAGCTCCCATTAGCCACATCTCAAACAACATCTTTAATTCAGCACAATGACTATTAATTAGAGTCTTATTCAAAGCAATCTTCTGAATGGAATGTGCATTATATACACTAGTGGAGTTGTTTTACCGTTTATTCTCACCCTTTATCTTTTGTTTTTAAGTCTTCTTGCACTGTATTTGGGCTCCCAGATTCTTATATGACTTAAAATTTCTTTATTCACCTTGTAAGCAAAGGCTGATCTGTTTTCTGATGCTGTACTTTGATAGTGTCAGGGAAGTCACACAGAAATTTCAAAAACACTAACCTAAGAATATGAGATACCAAGATGTAGAGCTGGATGAACACAGCAAGCCAAGCAGCATCAGAGGAGCAGGAAGGCTGACGTTTCGGACCTAGCTGTGTTCATCCAGCTCTACACCTTGTTATCTCAGATTCTCCA
>JAHRHZ010000024.1:34730914-34866989 GCA_024137785.1 Ginglymostoma cirratum
TGCTGTGTTCATCCAGCTCTACATCTTGGTATCTCGGATTCTCCAGCATCTGCAGTTCCTACTATCACTGAAACCTGAGAATATACCAACTGTGGGCAATTACAAGCACAAATCTCCTTTGGCTATTTGATTGGAGCTGTACCAATATCCTTTTTGGCAAATCACATGAATTTACAATTAAGGCAGTTTTTGGTCTGATGTTTCCTTGACATAATCACAACTATTTTCTAGAAGTACGTTCAAGTTATCTCGACAGAGGGAGAGAGAAAGCACAAGAAAGAGTTAGGTGGGAGGGAGGGAGGAAGGAGAGGATGAGGGAGGTGTTTGGTGGGAGGAAAGGCGAAGAAAGGGGTGAGAGAGAGTTAGAGAGGGGGCACAAAGGGTAGAAGAGACAGGAGGCTAAGAGATGGGACAGGGAAGTCTAAGAAATGGAGGGTGCAGCAATGGGGTGGGAAGAGCAAGGGGAGTGGGAAGAGTGATGGAGAGTAGGGGGAAGAGGGGTTGGGGAGATAAGGGGGGACTGGAAGAGATGGGGGAAATGGTGGGGGGGGCACTGGAAGAGAGGGGGGATACTGGAAGAGAGGAGAGGTGTGGGACGAGAGGGATGTGGGAAGAGAAGGGTCTGCGAACAGACGGGTATGGGAACAGAGGGGAGAAGGGAGAGGAAGACCAAAGTGGGGTGTTGGAAGGTAAAGCAGACAAAGAGAGGGAGAAAGAAATAATGAGCGACGGGTACATATGGGCCCTGTAACCTCAATATTTTTTCTACTTTTATGTTTGGGAAAACACAAATACATTGAAGCCTGCACAATGATCCTCTCTCTAATGACCAGTATGGTCAGGCCATTGTATTTATGATGTTATGACTGGGTAGATTTTATGTTCCTTAGACAGAGCTCCCTGCCTGAGGTGATAACATTAATAGACAGTTCCCACCCAGGTCAGTGTCGACACGTTCGAAGAATTACTTCGGAAATGGTCCCATTCACACTCAAAGTGATGCTGCCCAAGTCAGCTCTATTTCATGGCTTTGGAATTCGTCCTGCACAGTGATGCAAATATCGAATCGTCTTAGAAACTGCAGTTTCAAGTCACAAGGATTTCACTGGTCATTATTTTGAAAGAAAATCCAAATTGTAGTTATCAGACATTAAGTTTTTTTTAATATCAAATATGGTTTCATATCACTGTTACCTCTAAATCAAAAGGTTTAAGGTTCAAGATTCACAAGTACAGAGAAAATTGAGGTTGACTTTCTAACACCAATCTGAAGAAAAGGTGCGCTTGTTCACATCTTAGATGAGGCACTGAACTGAGGCCCTGTCTGCACCTTCAAGTCATGGAATTTGGGAGGGAGTGGGAGTGATTACAGTGATACAAGGAAGTTAATATGTCCCTCTGTGTTCTTTTAATGTAGACCCGATGTCCCGGCAATATTATTCACTCAGCTAACTTGACAAGAAATAGTTTATCTGGTTATTTATAAACATCTTCTGTTTGGAAAGTTGCTGGGTACAAATTGACAACTGCATTTCATACTTTACAGTAATGACACTGGCTGCAACTTGCTCTGGGAATTCTACAATCATAGATGGTGCTCTATGCATCACATTCTCTCTCCTTTTTCATAAAACCCACAAGTATGTCCACAAAAATGTTTAAAGTATCATTGTCCATTTCACTTGCCATATACAAAATATCCCTGAAATACATAATGTGGAGGTGCCAGTATTAGACTGGGATGGACAAAGTTGGAAGTCACACTACACCAGGTTATAGCCCGACAGGCTTAATTGAAATCACAAACTTTCGAAGCGTAGCCCCTTCGCCAGGTGAAATGAGAGAGAAGCACATAAATTCAGTGTTCCGTGGGCTTCCTTCTCACTTCACCTGATGAAGGGGCTCTGCTCTGAAAGCTTGTGATTTCAAATAAACCTGATAGACTATAACCTGGTGTCGTATGGCTCCTAAAATACACAGCAGTCATTGATCACCACCATATGGCACATACTGAAATGATTCACCCCAAATGCTGCAAAAATACTATTAAGGTATATATTAGAACCAGCACAAAACCCTCAATGCACAATAGTGTCTCATTTGTAATTTGCCTCCATCTTAAATTTCCCAATTCTTGCCACTGTTTGTTTCCTGTTCATGTTTTGTAACCATTCATTAACAATTTCACCCAATTGTTAGCCTTTTTACCTCAGTGATTCATTACCAACAGAGCAAAAGACTGAAGAATTGTCAGAAATGATATTATTCTACTTTAATTCTCAATTATGTAACTATTTTTCTTTGTCTACAGAGAACACCTTATCCTCTCACCTCCACTGCAGGTTTCAGCTTCTTATAGCATGATGGGTCTCCCATGAAGACCTCACTTTTTACAGGCATAAAGGTCCACAGCACAGAAAAAGGCCCTTTGGCCTATCATGTCCACATCAACCAAAAACAACCGTCCAACTGTTATAAAACCATTTTCCTGTGTTTGGCCCGATGCCTCAATGCCAAGTGTACATCTAAATACTTGTTAAATGTTATGAGGGTTTCTGCCTCTACCACCTTTACAAGGCACTAATTTCCAGATTTCCACCACCCTCTGGGTCAAGATGATTTTCTTCACATCTCCGCTAAACCTTCTGCCCCCTACCTAAAATGCCCTTATTTGGACAGTTAAATCATCTCCAACAGTAACTGGCCAATTTGAGCTAAATCATGGCCAGGTGTCCATTGATAACCTCCATTTGCCCCACATTAAGACCCCATGTCAAAACCCAAAATCCTGCACGGGGTCTCCTCCCGAATTAGCAGTAGAAAGAGAGAGACGCACACTAATTTTTATTCAATGTGAAATATCATCTGATTTTACTACTGATTTTACAAACTGATTTACAATGACAGTTTACAACTGGTTTCACTATAAACAATTTTTAAGGATAACTGGGAAAAGCTACAATATCAAGTGATGAGGACAGTTCCCCTCAATATTTATGATGTTGTTCAGTCTTTACAAGCAGAAGTTTTCACCATTGATTCCCCTCAATCTCATGCATTAAACAAAAGTGCAAAATGTTAACATGCATTAAACCAAAATATACCACATGTTATAAAGGTCAATTAGGGATGCAACGGAAGCACAGTAGTGTAAGTACGTTGACACCTAGGCCCAGATTTCGGCACTCAGTCATGGAGGCTCTGGGCCTCTTCCAAAATGGAGAGTACGACACGATCAGGAAGTCATTTCAGGCCGATCCCATCTTCATTGGTAGTGGAAAGAAAAAGTGCTTAAGTCATTGATATGTAACACGATATGAGTATATCTTGGTTTATGCTTTAGACTTGATACCAGCAATGCATGTTAACATTCTGCTGAGTTCAAACAGACCCTATTTTGCTGAAACATGAACCCTAGACCACAGTGTTGGAATCACAAACCTTCCAAGTCGACATAATACTTTTGAAGCATAGATCATGACTGTCATACTATCAAGCAGTTAAGTTACTTAACCCCAGCTCATTAAAAACAAATCAGAAAAAAAGCTTTCCTATATTAGTAAGGGGAAAATTCTCTCTTTTTGAACAGCTACAATGGTCGTGTGTTGAAGTTATTCTGAGGTCACTTTATAAATATTTGTTTATTTGCAATTACCTAAAACTATCTCAATGAGGAGAGAGTTTCTAAGTTCATAGTTGAATAGACAACTCAAAGTGTTTTTTGAAGGATTAGCCAGCTTTAATATCTGGCAATGAAAGGAGTTTGTTTTCTTATAAGGGAAAAGGCACTTGACGAGATATAAAATTTTTAACATGCTTTTATAAATTCAAGCACCCATTTCTCGCAGTGAATGCTGTCATAGAGATTTAGGACTTTATTGTATTGTATTTCTTCTCAACACTCTCCTGAGGTCCGCCCATGATGGGTACTAGCTGATTTGCCACAGAGAGATGAGTGCCAAGTTTGGTGAGTGGATTAACTTTAAGTTAGCAGGGAAGGAATTAGAGGCTATTGGGGTTCTGGGTTCTTATGGATAGTGCATCAGATCTGGATGTAGGGTGAGGGTGTCTGAGCAGCGAGTTCTGTAGAAGCTTAAAACACAAGTTATTTGGACAAAATCCCAGAGAACTGAAATTGGTCTTTTAAACAATCATGTCAGCATTCAGCAGCCCCCTCATGGATACCTCTGATCTGCATCCAGGGCTAGCAGACACAACTGCATCCCACACCTTCCTGCTAGAATGAATATTCTGCCATTCAGGTGAGTTCTTAATATGAGGTTGTTGACTTGCTCGCCAAGCTGGTTGATTATCGTACAGATGTTTTGTCACCATGCTAGGTAACATCAACAGTGTGGCCTCTGATGAAGCAATGCTGTTCTACGCACTTTGGTATTTATATGATCCGCTCTGTTAAGTTGGGTTGTATCATTTCTGGTTCTGTTCTGCATGAGTTTGTATATGTATAATTCCACATGTTTGTGATTGCATTATGGGTTGAAAACCAGGCCTGCAGGAATTCCTGCACGTGTCTGTGGTTGGCTTGAGCTAGGATGGTCACGTTGTCCCAGTTAAATTGATGACCTTAATTGTCTGAGTGTACTGAGATGAGGGAAAGCTCGTCATGTCATTTTGCTGCTCGCCGGTGTTCATGCATCTTGATGGCTAGTTTCCTTCTGGTCTGGCCGATGTAATGTTTGGTGCAGTCATTGAAGGTGTTTTGTAATTTGGGTTTCAACCCGTAATGCAATCAAAAAACATGTGGAATTAGACCCCAAATACAAACCCATGCAGGACAGAACTGGAAATGACACAACCCAACATAACAGACCTGATCATATAAATACCAAGCGGAGTAGAACAACATCGTGTCATCGGAGGTTGCACTGGTGATGTTTCCTAGCATGGTGATGAAACATCTGTATGATAATCAGCGAGCAAGCCAACACTGTCATCCGCAAACCGAGCTACAAATCTTCGCAAGAGTTCCTCACATAATGGTGTGCTGAGCTGTGAGAATGTTCCGCAATGACCCTATTTTATTTGATATATAGACACAAACAAATATCACAACCCTTAATAATTTCAAGGTCCATTCTCAGAATGGTCATCAAATTAATTTGTCTTTTAGGATAAATAATTCAGATTTTTAATGAACCATTTAACACTGTTTCCTAAGCTCACGTCAATTCTAGATTCAGTAATATGGTGACTTTCAAAGAAGCTATCAATAACATATCCCAAGAGTTTATATTAATTTTAGCACTGCAGTTATGCAGCCTTTTTTTTATTTCAAGTCATTACACAGAAACAATGTATGCACAAAATTAATAGAAATTGAATATAAGAAAGCTTGCTTTGTGTATTTTAATGTTTTGATATTTATTAGAGAGCACTGTGGCCAACTGAGAATGACTAACCAGATACAGTTCTATGAGTTCTGGACAGGACTTCTTGGTACACCACTCAGTCAAATGCTGCCTTGATATCAGATGCAGTCAATCTCACCTCACAAGAGATTTTCAGTCCCATTTGTAAAGCTATAATGGAGTCTACAGGCAGATGCCTCAGGAAGAATCAGTTGTTCTACAGTTTGCGCAAGAGGTTATAACTGAAACACTAATATTTTTCTTTAGAGACGCTGCCTGAACTGCGATATGGTTCCAGGATTTATTACTGTTCAATTTGTAACACCTGCAGTGTTCTAATTTGTTCAGTTACTCTTGTTTGATTTGTGTGCAATTTACAGAGGTATTCAAGATATGTCCTCCACCCCTTTAGAAAAGTGTCCTTGAATTTGTTTTCTTTTCTTAAGTAAACCAGCAAATACATCACTTCATACTTCTCTACACTTAAGCAGTGATTTATAGTTCAAAATTATAACATTAAGCTCAATTAGAACTTGTCAGGCACTAAAAAAACTCTTAACAAAAGTGACTTTAGTTAATATATGTACTTCCTTTAGCCTCCCTCTGCACTTGGTTGTAAGACTCCAATATGGTATCACTAATCATTGATAGAATTATTCTCCCTTATATTGTCATATCAATGAAAGCCATTCTATTTTAACAAGTAATTTTTTATTGTACCATCAAGGCAATGCCAAAAGCACTGCTCATGAAAACAGGCAGTTCACTAATTTTCATATAATGGAAAGAATGCTGAATGAATGGATTCCAGACAGAAATCCATCCTCAAGGGTTCCAGTAAAATTCAAGTATGCTAGCTTTACTAATGATTTATGAAATCAATTCTGTTGCTTAATTGAATTATTGCTGTATCATGTACTTACAGCAATCTACTATCTTATATGTCTTCACGCAATTGTTGGAACATCAGTGGAATTAAAAAAAAGATTACCGCAAATGTAATATCAAAGTAACAAGTGACTCCTTGAAGGCATTTTATTGGATTTTGCCTTGGGCTACTTGCAAACTGTAAAAATGCTGACAATTTTAAGTTGAAAATGAAAGACTGACTGACAACCCATTTGAGAGTCAGTAATTCTGCAAATAACAGTTACATTATATACTGCTTACATGAGCTTTTAACAGCTGGAACAAATCAAACAATAGTTGCACACCCCACATCAATTTGATTAAAATAAATTAACAATGCTCCCTCTATCTTATTTCTGAAACAGAGCGCATGGGTCATTTATTTTACTGCATTGCTATTTAAGGTTTCCTGTTCAATCCCACACTTGCGTGAACTTAAACAACTGACCTGTGTGGATACAGAATGGGGACCTTGAGTTTGCACACCTCAGAAGAAACATTGGCTGTATGTATAACTAGCAATTCATTTGCTGCCAGTTTTCCACACTGCAAGGGACGCTCACATCTAGTCCACAATCACTGCATGAGATGGAAACCAGTAAAGTGTGATACTTTAACAGAAGCTAAATTATAGTTTCTTAATAGAACAAAAAAACAAACAAGAAAGAAATTATTTAAAGAGGAACATAATATCATAGCATTGACCGATACATGATCACTGATTTGGATGAGCTTCCTGGCAATATTTAAGAATCCTTTAAATTTGAAAACATTCTCCTTTCCTCCCAAAGTTCAGTTTGATTTGGAGCCTAACTACAATTTAATTGGTACAAGTATTATTTAATTATGCAATTGAAATAAACATACTTTTATAAGATAGATTATATGTTGGATTTTTAAAACTACTGCTATTTAAGAAGGCTAAAGAGGTTACAGGCAGAATTTGAGTGGTCAAGGGAGGCAAGTTCATACGCTGGTAAAGCATCAATATGTGGCATCAAGTCAGCAGTCTAATGTGAGCTCACCTACTTCCAGCTTTAACCTGGCTAGATTTGCAACAAGCAGGAATCTCCTGTGAAACTATCAGGTAAATAATTAAGATATTCCTGAGTTAATTAAGGATTTAACCCAGTCAACTGGCTTTAGCAGCTAGCGATTGGATTTCCCTCAGCTGTCCAAAACTCCTTGAGAAAGGAAATGGACGGACTGGAAAATCTCTAAAGGGTGAAATTACTGAATTTGTGCACAGTTTCAGTGAAAGGGGTTGGGGTCTACAACATTCGTCCTGTAATTCTGAGTGTTGTACATTGAAGGCAATTTTCAACTTTTTAGAGGGGGTTTCAGTGACCCTGAAGTTCATTAACCTCATCACAATTTCATTGGTGTCAGCCCTAACTGCAGCATTGCGCAGCAGTAGAATGGCCTTTCAATAATTAGGCAGAGGAGTGACTGTAATCCCACGGGTAGCTTTAGGAACCATACGAACAGTTTCAGGATCAAGGGCAGCAGTAGTAATAATAAAAAGCCTTGTCCACAGCCACCTTGTTGTCTGTGGGCCAGAGGGGACTGGCACAGTGTTCCAGTTCAAGGAAGCAATAATCCTTATAGACAGTGGGAAGACAGAAGTTGGACTTCATCAATAAGATGGAGCAACAGTGACTCAGATGGTTTAGGCTTTGGCAACAGTTCAATGCCAATATCTGCAGCCTCTTTAAACAAGACTTGCATTTAAGCAAGCCAAGGGAGCACATAACTCTCAGCAAATTCTCATATCACCTCTTCCTTGAATTTCTTCTCCTTTGTTTCTAAGGCTGCCACAAAAGTCACTTTTACTGAGAATGAGGTCAGTCAAAGACAAGAGGCTTGTTATTTTTATTGTATGGCATATAAAATGTCATTATCACAAAAACAACACAACTGAATGTCATACACAGGATTAACAAAGCAAAACAGAGTCATTTATTGTGGCACAACATCAAGAGCTTGGTTAATAAGACAATTTTGAGGCCATTAAAACATTATGAGCAGGACCAGGCCATCTGGCTCTGCAATCCTTCCCTAACACCATAGCTGATTTGATCATAGACTCAACTCCATATTCCTGTCTCTCCCTAATTCCTTTTGACTCTCTGGTTTGTCAAAAATCCACCTCTCCCTGATTTAAAACTCTTCTATGGCACTGCCTCCTCTGCTGTTTGGAGGACTAAATCCCCCAGACTTTCAGAATACAGGAAAAACATGTTCCCTCAACTCTGTCTTAAATGGGAGACCCCTTAGTTTTAAATTGTGTTGAAGACCCCTTACGATCATTTATGCTTGACAAAGTTCATCCATGATTTTTTAATCTCCACTGAGAACAGGCCAAACCCATCCAACCTTTTCTCCTAAGATATACCCCTCCTCCTCAGAACCAGGATGGTTAGGAATTCAATGGTTTCTTCAAGAAGCAAAGTGGGAAAAAGATGTGAAGTGGCGTAAGGAGGTTTTCCTGAACCTAGAGCCTCAGAGACTGAAGGTGTAATCACCAATGATGGAGTGACTGAAATTGGTGATATTCAAGGGAACAGAATTAGATGCCAAAGGGAATCTCAAACACATTGTTGAAGAAGATGTAAAACGTCTTTAGAAAGACATGGATAGGCTCAGTGAATGGGCAAATATATGGCAGTGGAATGTAACATGGTAAAATGAGGGTTTATCTAGTTTGGTAGGAAAAACAGAAAGGCTCAGTAATCTTAAAATATCAGAGGTTGGAAAGTGCAGATCCATAAAGGGACCTGCGTGCCCTTGTCAATAGATCGCTGAAGGCTGACACGCAGGAGCAGCTAGCTATTAGGAAGGCTAATAGAATGTCAGCCTTAATTACAACAGTTTTTTTCTTAATTCACCTACTGGTGGAACATGGACATTGCTGGCTTGTCCAGTAATTTATTGCCCATCCCTAACTGTCTTCGAGAAGAGAGTGGAGAGCTGCCTTCTTGAATCATTACAGTCCATGTGCTATAGGTAGACTCTCAATGCCATAAGGGACGGAATTCTAACATTCTAACACAGTGATACTGAAAGAATGGTGATATATTTCCAACTCAAGATGGTTGATTAGTTTGGAGAAAAAGTTGCAGATGATAGTGTTCACATGTATCAAGAAATGAAGGCAACGGCCTTGTGATATTATTTGATTAACTTGAGTACAGTAGTTGTGAAGGCTTGCTTCAATTGATTAGGCACTTGTTTAAACCACACCTGGAGCACTTGTGCAGTTTTGGTCTCCTTATCTCAGCTATCTCCTTATTGCCAATGAATCACTACAACTAAGGTTCACCAGACTTTTTGATTTGATTTGATTTATTATTGTCACATGTACCTGGGTCCAGTGAAAAGTTCTGTTTTGCATACGGTACAGGAGCTAACACCATTCAAAGTGCATTCAGTAATAGAATAGAGCAAAGAATACATTGTTATGGCTGCAGAGAAAGTGCACAGACAGTGAGATCAACATTTAAATTTAAAATTTGAGAGGTCCATTCTGAAGTCTGATAACAGTGAGGAAGAAGCTGTTCTTCAATCTGTTGGTAAGTGTGTTTAAGCTTTTGTACGTCTGCCTGACAGAAGAGGTTGGAAGAGATTATAACCAGAGTGGGAGGGGTCTTTGATTATGTTGGCTGTCTTCCCTCGGTCTCATAATTTGGAGATTAGTTTGATTGGAATTATGGTGTCATAGGTGGAGTTGTAGTCAATAAGTAGGAGCCTGAATAGATATCCTTGACATCTAGGTGTTCCAGGGATGGGCGTTGGGCCATGATTGTTTTTTTTCCTGGGACTGTCATATGAAATGGAATCAGGCAAACTGAGCTTGTTTTTAAGAATGAAAGGTAATCCCATTGAAACCTCCAGAAAATCTAAGGGGTATACATAGTAAAAATGTCTTGCTGGGTATCTAGATCTAAGGAATACGACTAAAAATAATGAAGGATGCCACCTTGGTCGAAGATAAGGATATATTTTCAAAAAAAAACTCAGTCTTATGAACCTTTGGAATTCTTTGCCCAAACACTGCGAAGGCTGACCTGAACATGTTTAGAGATTGATAGAATCTTTATGGCTAGTGGCATACAGAATAAAGGAAATGGGATGGGTAAAATGCATTGAAGTGTTCAGTCAGCCATGATCAGACTGAATGACAGGGCAGGCTCAATGAACTAAATTGCCTACTTTTGTTCCCATGTCCATTAAAATGTAAGATGAAATTTTCCTGATAATATTGATAATTCAATTGTTCAATCTAGACTTGTACCTATAACATGCTGGGAAATCTATTTTCAATACAGTGTGGAGCTGGAGGAACACAGCAGGTCAAGCAGCATCAGAAAAGCCAGAGAGCTGATGTTTCGGGTCGAAACCCTTCATCAGGGCCCTTCATGAGTTCTGATGAAGGCCCCGACCTGAAACGTTGACTCTCCTGCTCCTCTGATGCTCCCTGACCTGCTGTGCTCCTCCAGCTCCACAATGTATTGACTCTGACTCCAGAAGCTGCAATTCTTGCTTTCTCCAGGAAATCTACTTTAACTGAAGGTGACAAAATCAATACCAGGATTAATGGTGGAAATTCAAACGTCATGAGTATCGCTCGCATAATTTTAACTTCCAAGTTCATAAAGAAATAACATAATTGAGTTTGTGGATGGTATATCACAGATATCTAACTGCACTACTCAAATAAATTCTGTGGTGAGTAACTCACTTCCTGATGAAAGTCATTCCACCATCGGCACAAAACACTTACCCTGTCCGAATTAAGTTCCAGCTACACTGAAGAGGTTTGACACAATCCAACACAGAGCAGTACTTTGATTGGCATTTCATACATCACCTTGAAAATTCATCCAACCACTGGCAATGCAAGGCAATAGCAGTGTGCACCATCGCTAGGGTGCACTATCAGTCGGATGCACTGCAAGCATCTCATTAGGGCTCCTTTAAAATTAATCTGTACTCCACCACAGAGGAATGAGGACAGTAGATGCATGACAACACCCGTACCTGCAAGCTCCATTCCTTACAATAGTCAACCCTGACTTGGACATGTAACCTGCTGTGACACTATTCCTTGAACTCCCTCTTTAATAGCACTATGGACATACCTACTTTATATGGTATTCTACAGTTTCAGTTGGCAATCTTATAGGGATAAACAATAAATGTTGGTCTTGTAGTTACACTCATACACAGAAACCTGGGCTTATAAGCAGAAACACAGACAGGAAATAGAGTGGGTGAATATAAGAATTCTGAAATTTGTGAGATAAAGAATCATAAACACATTATGGGGCAAAGTGACTAAGTCACTGCAGCATGAGGGGCTGGAAATTATAATGCTTTTTATGACAAGTGGAAAAGCAAAAATGCTTCTAGGGTGTGACAAACTGAAAAATGATACCATTGCATAGAAAAGATTAAAAAATCTGCTACCTACATAATTTAGCACTCATTTTCTTAACCAATTGTCATTAATTTCTTGACAGAAATTATGTTATTTATAACTTACTTTAAAGAAAGTAACTACTCAGTATGAATAACCTTAAAGTTGATCATTGTAATATTTGTGCAGTCAATATTGTGGTCCATTTAAGCTGACCTGACACAATGACAATCAATTCCTTTTTGATACCATCCTTCTTCTTCCCACAATTTCTTTGTTATCATGGAACTGATATATTCCACTAAAGTGGAGATGGATTTGTTTTTGCATACATTTTGCTGTAACTGATGGCAATATAAATTTGATCCATTCTCATGCCAAGATTCCTGCAAGGAAGAATACTTCTGGCTCCATTCCCCAGCAGGGCCCCAGCTTGTGTACTGAATTTATTTGTAGGCACCAGACTTTTAAAGGATATAAAGGATATTTACCAAACTGATCTCAAATTATTTTTTAAAAGCTCAGTCCTAGAAAACAGAGATCAAAATGTTTGATGCACAAAGTTCTATCAATTAATTAAGTCAATGCACACTATCATAGAGTTTAGCATTTTTGATTATAATTTAAATAGGTTTTGTTGTGTTATTTTAATTACTCAATTTACCATTTCTAACACCTGAAAGTATATCTAGATTCAAATTCCCTGCAATACTACGGATTGAAAATGAAGATTGATCGGAAATAATCATAACATGCAAAACAATTACAATGCTGATGTATGAACCATTATCATGAACAGTAGTTTGCAAGGTTCCTCAGTTAGGAAAATGAAGATGTTGGTCCCAGATGCCCTATTATAAACAAACCAAATCAATCCACCCAAAGTACCTTGTAGTTGAAACATTTGGCTTGCATTTTTCATTTTAAAATATCAAAGTGTGGTACCATCCTAAAAGAAATAAGGTACAACCTACTTACATTGCAACAAGCTTCAAATAGTGAACAATGACCTAGCAAACAACAATTAACAACTTCTTTTTTAAAGAAAAAATGCTGCACTTAACATTAACCTAAAATTGCAGGTTTCAAAATTCACAAATTCCTTTTATGCCTGGTCATGATTCTCAATTTTATGAACTCTGCAACAGTGTTCAATACTTATTAGTTATGGGCAACATGAACTAGTTGTGATATAATTCCAAGTGTTTCCTCCACACTGTCTACAAAATATTTCACGATCCAAATCAAACTGCAGTTGTCAGACACAACATGCTCCTATTTCCCCTGACTTTGACAACCTCAATGTGAAACTTGGCTGATCAATACCATTCACTGAGCAAAAATTAAAAGTTAGCTTTCTTTTAAATTATCCCTGCATTATTGACATTTGGTTCTGAATTACAGTACTAGACAGGACTTCCACTAAAGCTGCTCCACAGTTGGTGAGAATGTTATAAAGTAAAATAGTAGGATTTCTTCCCAATATGTGACACTTTTCTTTATCCATATGCTGTTACATGTTGAGACAGTTCAAATAGGTTTGCATTGAGCAATGTGCAGTCTTTCAAACGAAGTACACAAGAACACCAACTCTTGTTCATTCATTTTGTTCACTCTACATTGGATGACTTTCGCACAAAATAAAAAAAAAGTTACAAAGTTAACTGCAACAACTGAAAAATGGTAATGCAATTTCAAAACACAGGCACCGAAGAAGCTAACAGGAAAAAAAAACACAATGAAATAAGAACCATCAAAAATTGCTGGTTTGGCATCAACTGTGTCCAATTGTGGGATTCTCGCCTTATAATGGATGCTAAGAATTTAACTAATTGTGTAAGGAAGATTTACCAGAATACTTCCAGGGAGAGGGAACATCAGTTACATAGAGACAATGAAAAAGCAGGGAGTAGTCAACTTAGAACAGAGAAGGCCAAGATAAAATTAGTGAAGGTACTGAAAATTATTTCAGTTTTGCTATAATTGAATGAGAGAGGGAGAATGAAATAGAGTGTGGAAAGAGTAATCACTTTTAGTGCAATTCACAAACTCCAAGGAAATGATATTCAAATATTCACTGGATTCCACAAGTTTCAACTCAACTTCCACACAAATTCATTTCATAATCCAGAAAAAAAACAATACCTTCCCTGAACCAATGCAAACAACAGCATCTGGAGATGTGACCTTTCTTTAATCTTGCATTACAAAGTATATCTGCAGATACAACGTTTTCTCCGATATATTCCAGAGGTATGCAGTGCAGCTTTTATAACCCACAAAAATAGGTTATTCAAAGAATAAACCTTTATACTAACAGTATGTGGCCCAACATCAGCTGGTGAGGCAATTTTAAAAATTATTGAACAGAATAGGATAGCACAGTAATTTATTGTCACTTGTATTTTTTTTACAAAAAAAACATAAGAGGTGTTTAAGTTGCCATACCATGGTGTCACTAATACCATAAATAATTGCAAATTTTTGCAATGTACCAGTAGCTTCTTATAAAAAAAGAAAGTTTTAGTCTGAACAGTCTCCTTACAGAATTGCAAATTGATGGTACTCAACATGCTCTTAATTTATTCTGAAATCATGTCTAGATTTGTGGTTGGGACTGGTTTCAAGTGCAATGTTTCTAACTTAGCAAAGATCATGAAACTCGCACGCAGAATGAGACTTGTGCAAGAAAGTCCTCTCTCTTTAGGGCTAGTTTGGCTAATTTCATACAAATTGGACTCAACAAGCTAGTATTAGATAACAGAATCTCTACCTCCAACAGATGTGGCACAGAAGTCAGTAACCAATGAACAAAAATATATTATTATTGACAGCAAACACCTCAGAAATAAACAAACATTCTTCTTTCACAATACGAGTGATATGCACACCAACAATATTACAATCATTCTTGTTTTATCTCATGTGTAATATTAGTTTCTGCAATTATAAGCAACACACAAAACATTTTCATATTGTTTTGATCAAAACTTATATTCATTTTGGCATGCATAAAAGTTAGCAGATTTATCAGATTGTCAATATTTTACACAAAACTAACATTCACTTTAAGTTAGGAGATTAATCAAAATCAGAAGAAGCCTGCTCTGAAAATTCACTTTGGAACATAATTACATCCTTGGCCTTGGTACTGCCTGATATAATGTTTTCTTCACATGAGCATCTGCTATCTCCTTAAGGTGAAAATGAAAGCCATAAATTAGTCAGCATGCACTATTCATTCCTACAGCCTGAAAGACCAAAATGACCCAGGAGCTCGCACTCATAAAACTGGTGACAAGAGCTTGGTGTCAACTCTCTCTTGCTGTGCTCTTACATAATCTCAAACTCTCTTGCTGACATTTGAAATCCATTTCTTTGCTATTCCATAATGTAACTGTCATCAATGAAGGTCCAAATCTTTTGCATTTTACTAACATACTGGAAAGAACTAAAAAATCAATTGCAAATTCTCACTCAATGTCATAGCCACAGAAGTTAATTGGATAGAATTCAGACTGGCACACATGCCAGTGCTCATTAGTCTGGAGGACTGGTCAAAATCACCATATTTCATCAGTTTCTAAGTTGTCCAAATCAATCGGCTTATTGCTTAATATTGGGATGTTTCACCTAAATGAGGACTGCTCAACTTTAGTAGAGAAACAAGTTTTGAACAAATAAGTTATAAGATCATTGTGTTTTGCTGTATTTGTGCTTTGCACTGGGCATGCAATGAGAAAAAATCTAAACAGTAAATAATCTAAATTGGCCTCAGCAAAAAATACCAGCAGAGATGCTTTCTCTGCTCTATGTGGAAATTGGGCAGCATTCTAGTGCCCAAGACTAGAATGTACGCAGGAAGTCTCAATAACTCCTGGAAAATTAGGTTTTGAAGCTAGCCTAGTAGCTGGGAACACTGAAGCATCCACAAGGCTGAGAGTATTGTGAATAGCATGAACAGAGAGGTGATCGTTTCAGAGACTGAGACTCCATCTGTAAGGAGCGAACAGATCACCACCAGGCAGAGAAAGCAAATTTGGCTGACAGTTTCAGGAATCCTGTGGACATTCCCCTGCAAAACAAATTTGCAGTTTTAGGTATGGTTTGGTGAGAATGACCCCTCAGACCAAAGTAGCAACAGCCAAATTCCTTGCAACATGGTTGGCTCTGCTGCACCAGACAGGAGGAATTGTAAGATGGCTCTATTATCATGAGATTCAATGATAAGGGGAATAGGCATTTCTGGGCTACAAATGTAACTCTTGGTATGTTGCCTCCCTCAGTGACGGAAGAGCCCAGCACATCAGTGCAAAAGATAAGGCTGAAGCATTCGCAGCAATCTTCAGCCAGAAGTGCTGAGTGGATGATCCATCTCGGCCTCCTCCTGTGGTCCCCAGCATTACAGATACCAGTCTTCAGCCAATTCGATTCACTCCACGTGACATCAGGAAATGGTTGGAGACACTGGATACTGGAAAGGCTATGCGGCCTGATAACGCCCTGGCAATAGTACTAAAGACTTGTGCTCCAGAACTTGCCGCTCCCCTAGCCAAGCTGTTCCAGTACAATTACCACACTGGTATCTACCCGGCAATGTGGAAAATTGCCCAAGTATGTCCTGTACACAAAAAAGCAGGACGAATCAAACCCACCAAATTACCACCCCATCAGTCTATTCTCAATCATCAGTAAAATGATAGAAGGTGTCATCAACAGTGCTATGTAGTATCACTGTTCAGCAATAACCTACTCAGTGACGGCCAGTTCGGATTCCACCAGGGTCACTCAGCTCCTGACCTCATTACAGCCTTGGTCCAAACATGAACAAAGGAGCTGAATTCCAGAGGTGAGGTAAAGGTGACAGCCCTTGATATCAAGGCTGCAACCAACAGAGTGTGGCATCAAGGAGCCCTAGCAAAACTGGAATCAATGGGTGTCAGGGGTGAAAACTCTCCAACAGTTGGAGTCATACCTGACACATAGGAAGATGTTCGTCGTTGTCGGAGGTAAATCATCTCAGCTCCAGGACATCTCTGCAGGAATTCCTCAGGGTAGTGTCCTCAGCCCAAACATCTTCAGCTGCTTGATCAATGACCTTCCCTCCATCATAAGGTCAGAAGTGGCGATGTTTGCTGATGATTGCACAATGTTCAGCACCATTCATGACTCTTCAGATACTGAAGCAGTCAGTGTTCAAATGCAACAAGATCTGGACAATATCCAGGCTTGGACTGACAAGCGGCAAGTGACATTCGTGCCACACAAATGCCAGGCTATGACCATCACCAATATGAGACAATCTAACCACCACCCCTTAATATTCAATGGTGTTACCACCACTGAATCTTCCACATCAACACCCCGGGGGTTATCATTGGTCAGTAACTCAACTGGACTCACCACATTAAAACAGTGGCTACAAGAGCAGGCCAGAAGCTAGGAATACCACGGCAAGTAACTCACCTCCTGACTCTTCAAAGCCTGTCCACCATCTACAAGGCAGAAGTCAGGAGTGTGATGGAATACTCCCCACTTACAAGGATGAGTGCAACCCCAGCAACATTCAAGAAGCTGGACACCATCCAGGACAAAGCAGCCCACTTTATTGGCACTACATCCACAAGCATCCACTTCCTCCACCACTGACATTCAGTACTATCTACAAGATGCACTGCAGAAATTCACCGAAGATCCTCAGACAGCACCTTCCAAACCCAAGACCACTTCTACCTGGACGGACAAGGATAGCAGACACATGGGAACACCACTACTTCAAAGTTCCCCTCAAGTCACTCACCATCGTGACTTGGAAATATTTTGCCATTCCTTCACTGTTGCTGAGTCAAAATCCTTGCATTCCCTCCTAATGGCATTGTGGGTCACTCTCCTGCAGGTGGACTGCAGCGGTTCAAGAAGGCAGCTCAACACCACCTTGTCAAGGGCAACTAGGAACGGGCAAGAAATGCTGGCCTAGCCAGCGATGCCCACATCCCACAAATGAATAGGGGAAAAAAAGGTACTGGGGTTAATGATGTCTCAGAGCAGTTGCAGCACATTCTGTAGAAGGGAAGGTGAACAGCCAGTTATCGTACTATGCATTGGTACCAACAACACAGGTAAGAAACGGGATGAGGCCCTAAAAGCAGAATAGAAGCAGTTAGGAAGCATGTTTGAAAAATAAGATCTCAAAAGGTAGTGAACTCAGGATCGTTACCAATATCATGTTCAGTCAGAGAAAAATAGCAAGATATTCCACCCTCGGGCAACTGTCTGTGTGGAGTTTGCACGTTCTCCCTGCCTCTGCATGGGCTTCCCCAGGTGTTTCCTCCCACAGTCCAAAGATGTGCAGGTTAGGTGGATCAGCCATGCTAAATTGCCCATCGTGTCCAGGGATGTGTAGGTGCGATAGCCATGGGAAATGTAATGTTACAGGGAAAAAGGTAGGGGGAGGGTCTGGGTGGCATGCTCTTTACAGGATCAATGCGGACTTGTTAGGCCAAATGACTAGTTTCCACTCTGTAGAGATTCTATGATTTCTATGATTCTATATCAAATGAATGTATGATTGGGGGGGAGGAGATTTTCAGATTCTTGGGGAATTGGGACTATTTCTGAAGGAGACAGGACTAGTACAAGCTGGACAGGTTGCACCTGGACAGGACCAGAACTGATGTCCTGGGGAAGTATTTACTTTAAAGCTGGGGAGAGCTTAAATTAAAATGACAGGGGGATGGGAACCTATATAGGTTGATAGCAGTGAGGCAAACAAGCGCAAAAAATAAAGGACAGAAGATAAAGATAGGCAGAGGTTTCAAAGGCAAGAATCACACATGACCACAATGCAAAATAATGCAAATAGGACTAAGAAAGTTAAAATGAGAAGCCTTGAGGCCTAATATCTTAATGAGCAGAACATTCACAGTCAAGGGGATGCATTCGTCATTCAAATATATACATGCCATGATCTAAGTGCTATTATGGAGATGAGGCTGCAGGGCGACCACAGATGGGAACTGAATATCCAGGAACATACAGTTTTTAGGAAGGACAGACAGAAGGGAAAAGAAGGTGGGGAACCACTACTAGGGTTAAAGACAAAATTAACACAATAGTGAAGAAGGATATTAGCTCAGTGAAGTGGAATCTGTCGGTTGAGCTAATTTCTGTAATTAACATTTCACATACATGTTTCTGATGACTGGAAAGTCCAGAACCAAAGGTCACAGTGTAAGGATATGGAGTAAGCCATGAAACTAAGATGAGGAGAAATTTCTTCATCATGACACTGGTTAGCCTGTAGAATTCTCTGACACAGAGAGTGGTCAAGGCCAAAACACTGAGTCTTCATAAGAAGGAGTTAAATATGTTTCTTAGGTCTAAGGGGATCAGAGGGAATGGGGAGAAAACAGGAAAAGGGTACTGAATTAGATGATCAGCTATGATCATACTGAGTAGCAGAACAGGCTTGAAAGGCTGACTGGTCTTTTCTCACTCATAATTTCTATGTTTCTAACCAGTCCAAACTGGACATTAATCTGGAACTAGAATGACTTTTCTTTTGAGATTTCAGTTCCTGGTCACCATATTCCAAATAAAATGCTACATGGAATCTTTGGTTTTCATAACCAGTGTACCTAGAAACAGTTAGCACCATGTTATGTCTTGTATTAATAAATTATATCATGTCCGAATATAACTGGTGTATCAAATGTTGTGAGACAACAGTCACAGGAGATTTGGAAACATATGCAAGACAAGAAAGACAAGGATAAAAACTGGACTGTGAACTTGTGAACAGCAAACTATAATGAGGGAATATAGTGAACAGATGGCTATAGTATAGGTTAGGTAACCTTGGGAATAGAATATCCTCACCTGATGAGTATGAACTTCATTTGAAGTCTGACGTAAATATGTTACTTGATCATGAAGTGTCCTCAGACACATTGAAATATTACAGAAGATGTCAAGATACTTAGCTGTACTGTAAAAAACTCAATTATCTAGTTGTATGGTGAAAACAATGCCATTTCTCCAACATTTTCTACTGGCAAAGTGCATCATTGCAGCTGGTAGTGCATTTTCATGGGACCAAAATGAGCCCATGAGTCTAAGTGTTAAATGGGCCAGATTTGTTGCCAAAATAATGACAAGTTCAAAAGGTGCTCATCATTACTATTTTGATTGCCCAGCAACTTGCAGCAAGGGAGAGCGACACCACAAACTGCAAATTGCCACAAGATGTTGAACGATTTATTCTGCTCATTAGCTTCGCATAAAGGGCAGCTTGCCCTCAAATCTCCCGAGTTTCCCGAAGTAGTGACTTTGTGCATTATTTATCATTTAAACTTGCCATTGAACAGTATGCCTGAAACTCAACCTTTATCATGAGGAGATTTATGTTCCTGTAATGCCAATCCTCCTCATTCCTACAGATATTAAACTGGTGCTGCAGATTTGTGGAACTTTAAACCTAATGTTCTTTATTTTCTTCTTAGTTGCCACTTTGTGCTCGCTCTCTCTTTCTCTCTCTCTTTCGCTCTCTCCCCACCCCCCTCCATCTGAGCTTTCTTTCTTTCCAATGTTTTAGACCCATCTCCATTAATCATCCATTAAGCTCCTGTTGATCCTGTTTGTCTCTCAATCCTGACATTTCACCGGTTGGCATGATAGATTGTTGGTCACAAATGCCCCTTCAACTTTGCCTTGCTGTTATCATCTCAAGCAAATTTCATAAAGCAAAGTATACAGGTGAACAACAGAAAGGTTTATCTAATGGGATACATCACAGGCTGCATCACCCCAGCAAAGTCTGGATCAATGAATCAAGCCAACTGATATTCTTAATTTCAAACAATTATCAGCTTAATCCAACCTAGTTGGAATACCTCTGTTTATTTGAAGGAAAATCTTCTCCTAAGTGGTTAAATTACAATAATAAATTGAAACAAAAAATTATTCAAGTAGCAACATAATAATCAAGGCCACATAAAATCTAACAAAACACTGGAATTGATTTTCAGAGTCAGAATTCAAAAGTTGGTATTAGTCTTGAAAAAAAAAACATTTTCGTTTAGCCTCACTGGTTGCTATAGTACAAAATGTATAGAGGCACTACAGAAAACACAAAAAGGATTATTTTTCATGGGATGTGGATATCACATGTCAGACCAACATTTATTGTCCATCCTAAATTCCCTCAAAAAGGTTGCAGCAAGTGGATTTTTGAACCCCTGCAATTGTGGCATAAGAACACCAACAGTGCTAAAAAGGTAACCTCAGGATTTTCAGAATTAAGGGGTGATGATTATAGTCCCATTCAAAATGGTTTCTGGTTTGGTGCGAATTGTGCAGATGATGGTGCTCTCATAAGTCTGCTGTTCTTGCCCTTCTAGATGGCAGAGATCAGGGGTTTGGAAGGTGCTGTAATAGGAGCCTTGGTGAGTTGCTTTACTGGAAGGGTACCAGGTCTCAGATATTTTATCTAATATGAAATATTAAACAGGTTGCAACTATTTTCTTTGGAAAAGACAACATTGAGGAACTGCCTGATAAAGTTCTTTAAGGCTTGGAATGGGATTCATAGGGCGAACCCAAAAGATGTCCCAACTTGTGGCGTACACCTGAACTAGCAGTCAAAAGATGTGATAGTTATGAATAAATCCAATAGGCAATTCAGGAGAAACCTTTCCACAAATAGATAGCGTTTGAAGTATGGAGCTTTACTACAAGGAATAGTTGAGGCAAATAGCATAGATGCAGTTAAGATAAAGCTAGATGATGAACGTGAGAAAGAAAGCAATAGACTGGTATCTTGTTGGGGTTTGCTAAAAGATAGGTCGAAGAGATCCATGAGGAGCAACACGTGCCTGTACCAGTTGGGCTGAGTTGGCAACATATACGCTGTAAATACCTTGCAATTTTATATAAAACAATGTAAATAGAGTTCATTAACACAGTTAAAAACAGACGCGCCTCCTCTTCTAGTTTGAAGGGATCAGTTAGCTCAGTTGGCTGATCAGCTGGTTTGCCATGCAGAGTAATGTCAAGAGTATGGGCTCAAATCCCTTACTGGCTGAGGTCGCAATGAAGGATTCTCCTTCTCAAACTCTCTCCTCCCCAGAGACATGGTGACCCTCAGGTTAAACCATTACCAGTTGTCTTTCAGTTTAAACTATTACCAGCGGTCTCTCTCTGATGACAGAGCAGCCCTATTGTCCTTTGGGGCTAATGGCAACTTTACCATTTACCTTTCAGTTTAAAGCTAAAACTATCCAACATCATTAGCTGGAGAGACAAAAATCTGCAGATTCTGAAAGTCACGATAGACACACAAGAGACTGGAAGAACATAGCAAGCCAGGCAGCATCTGAAGGAAAGGAGCAGTCGATGTTTCGGGTATTACCTTCCTTCAGAATCCTGAAGAAGGGTAATACCCGAAATGTTGACTGCTCCTTTCCTCCAGGTGCTGCCTGGCTTGCTGTGTTCTTCCAGCCTCCTGTTTGTCTATCATTAACTGAAGATCTAATAGAGCACATGCACGCCTAGCAAAAGGTTCTCAACAAAGGAATCAAACACTGTGTATTGGATATCATTCCATGGGACTTGTTTACTAGAAATTCAGCTGTATTACTTTGATGCGGGTTAAACAAAAGGTTATGCCACAACAGCCCAAACTCTAAAGAGACTATTCCTCTATCCTTCCTTTATTCCTTCTTCAAATATCAATGTCACTTTGATTGCTTCAAACACTGGCATGCATTGTGCTCTGACAAACTCAAAAGTCAATACAAGCTTGTCAGTCAGGATGGATGCTCACTCCATTTCCAGGAATGGTTCACAAATGGTTAAATGCACATAGGTGATTAAAACATTATACCTTGGGAGGATGACTGCAATTTCAAAACACAATCTCAACTGCTTTTGGTGAACACTATTTGAAGTTCACATGTGCTTGGCATACTTTCTGGTTTATGGAGTAACAAACAGTAAGAAGTGATGTGGGAAGAAAAAGAAGTAGTTATTCCCTTTGAGTGCTTGGAAGGACAAAGCGGCATTCAACTTGAACCATCATTGATATTATTTGTGCACTGAGGATGGCCTGCTGGTCAGGGTCCAGATGGCAATGAAGACATTTCCTATTAATGCATTGCTCCTCTATCATTCTAAGCCAGCAGATATGTCATTGATTTTTCAAAGTATAGTGTCTCATGCAATGTGTCACTCCGAGGTTACACACTCGTGCTTCTGCAGTGTAAATGCATTGAACTTTATCTGGCTGTTGTACCCAGCCTCTCCAGGAAAATATCCTTTTACAATGTTTGGTATTCAAAGTCATCATTATCGGGACAATTCAAAAACTTCTTCTTTCTAACATGAAGTCTGCAATGCAGGTACTGTATATATCACCTGCATTAGTTACATAATTCTTTACATGAAAGTAAATTATTTGCCAAAATTAGCAATGCAAGAAAAAAGTGCTATGCTTACTTGGTCTTTACAGTGTTCAAATGCAACTTGCAGTTTACTGCAAAGTCCATAAAAATATTTTAACTGTCTTCTTTTTCACAATGTAGCATCAGGTTTTAACACAGGCTCACATTTCAGAATATGAACTTAGAGAGCGGCAAATGGTAAAAGTAAGCATAAGAAAAATCATTGACAAATCAAGTAATATTTCAATAAATACTCTGCCCTGACATTTTATTAAAAATAGCAAGTGCCGCTTAATCAACTGAGCCCTCTACTTTACTACAGTCTTCCAGGATTATCAGATTTACCGAATCAATCCTGCATCTTATTGCATGACCTTTTATAATTCACTAGATCTACAGTATTGGATCAAATATAGTACTTTACTATCGTACTGAAAGCACACACTTGATTTTCTGGATAACAACTGCTGATATAAATCCTTAAGGCAGCGATTTTGATCCTCAGATAATGTTTTAAACAATGAGGTACGTCAAAAATTTGGAATTTTGTTGTTCATCTCATAGGTCACTAAAAGCTGACAAGTTTTATAGCAATAAACCAGGTCATCATTGTCTATACATTTATCAAGAAATATACATTTTTTCCCTTCCTGACCTGACCAAATTGATATGGATGTGCACCTCTGCTTTTCAGCAGTTGTTGGTGCTTAATTGATTCATACTGGTGTTTTTTCAAAAAAACCTGAGTGTGTGTAAGACATATTTACGTATATTTATCCAGTTACTTCAGAAGGAATTGTGAAACAAAGAGGAAAGCCTTTCTTCTAAAACAAAAAATCCTTCTTCTGTTGTCTTCTCTCAGAGATGGTAATTCATGCCACTTAATGTAGATAAATGTGAGGTGTTTCATTTTGCCGAGACAAATCAGGGCAGGGCTTACACAGTTAATAGTAGGGCCCTGGGGAGCGTGGCGTTTGACACTCACTTTTATCGGTGAGAGCATTGAGTACAGGTGTTGGGACATCATGTTACAGTTGTACAAGCTTACAATTCTGATCACCCTGCTATAGGAAGGATGTTATTAAATTGGAAATGGTGCAAAAAAAGATTTAACAAGACGTTACCAAGACTGGAAGGGTTCAGTAATAAGGAAAGGCTGGATAGGCAGGGACATTTTACCCGGAGTATGGGAGGCTGAGGGGAGATCTTATATTGGTTTATAAAATCATGAGGGGCATAGAAAAGGTGAATAGCCAAGGTCTTTTCCCCAGGGCAGGGGAGTCCAAAACTAGAGCGCATAGGTTTAAATTGAGAGGGGAAAGATTTATAAGGGACCGGAGAGGCAACATTTTCACAAAGGGTGATGCCGATATGGAATGAGCTGCCAGAGGAAATGGTAGAGGCAGGTACAATTACAACATTTCAAAGACATTTGGACATGTAGATAACATAGGAAAGGTTAGAGGGATGTGGGCCAAACATAGACATATGGCAGTAGTTTTGTTTCGGAAACCTAGTTGCAAATAACTGTGAAGGGAATTCAAGGGGATAGCAAGGATACTCAAGTTGCTATAGCAGAAGAAGAGAGTCAGGAAAACAGTGCACGGTCAGGTAGGAGCAATGTGTATATAAAAGAACAGGAGCAATGGGTCCTGGATCATTTGTGCAGGGTTAGGAGGGGAGGCTAGTGAAGAAGAAATCAAATATCACCCAAGTTCTTTTTTAAGAAAAGGAATGCACGGATTAGGTGGTCATTGATAAAGCAGTTGATGATGGTTGGGATTAGAACTTTACCCTAAGGAATTCTTGCAGAGAATGTCCTGGAGCTGAGATGACTGACCTCCAACAACCATAACCATTTTCCTTTGTACCAGGTTTGACTCCAACCAGGGCAGATTTTATCCACCAATTCCCATTGACACCAGATTTTTCAGGCTCCTCGGTGCCACAGTCAGCAGCTGTCTTGATGTCAAGGAATGTCAATCTCAGCTAACATCTACATTTCATCTCTTTTATCCATGCTTGGATAAAAACTATACTGAGATCGGGCTCAGTGGCTATGACAGAACATAAATGTAGAGTCAGTGAGCAGGTTATTTCTTAGCAGATGTCATTTGATAGCATTATCGACAACCTCTTCTATCACTTTGCTGCTGAACAAGTGTAGACTATTGGAATGGCAATTAGTTGGGTTGTGTCGGCTTTTCTTGGACGGCGCAACATCGAGGGCCGAAGGGCCTGTTCTGCGCTGTATTGTTCTATGTTCTAACACACCTGAGCAATTTTCCATATTGCCAGGTAGATGCTAGTGTTGTTGATATGATGTCAAGATGCTAGTATCAGACTGGGGTGGATTTATTTAAAATCACAAGCTTTCAGAGTACTACGCCTTCATCAAAAACCTTTGGACTATAATCTGATATCATGTGGTTTTTGACAGTGTTGCAGATGTACTGGAACAAGATGACTAGGGGCACAGCAATTTCAGGAGAATAAGGATGGCACAGTGGCTCAGTGGTTAGTACTGCTGCCTCAGTGATCGGGGACCTGGGTTTGATTCCAGGCAACCGCCTGTGTGGAGTTTACATGTTCTCTCCTGGTCTGTGTGGGTTTCCTCCAACAGTCCAAAGATGTGTAGATTAGGTCAGTTGGCCATGCTAAATTGCCCAGAGTGTTCAGGCATGTGTAGATTAGCAGAGAAAGATTCTGAGTGGGATGTGCTAAGTTTTCAATACTGTTGCCAGGGCTCATAGTCTTTGGCCCTTATACCGTGTTTTGCTCTTTATAGATCCATTGTGAAAAATGTATATCAATAGTAAAAATGTTCTGGAAACATTGTAGGTTCCTACTTTTGGTGCTCAACATCAAGGCCAATCATTCCCAGTTCAGTCAAAGTTAAAAACAGATTACAACATCTACTGCTCCCATCTAGTCTACCTTTCTGATGTAGGTCTGCCCTATGTCACCTCTGAAATGTTCAATTCCACTTTTAAGTTCCTAGCTGTGTTCTGGACACTACCATGAGAAAATAACAAATTCTCCCTAACCTGTCAACTCTTCTAATCATCAAAGTTCTCAACTTGATCACCTCAACTCTCTTAGAAAAAGAACATATGCCTCATACCTATGCAACTTATTCACATGATTTAACTCTTTCAATCATAATATAATTCTGGTGAATGTGTGTTGCATAAACTCAATATCCATCCTGAGGTACAAAGTGTATAGTGTTCTAAATGCAATCTAATCAGAGCTTTACATCATAAAAGCATACCCTTCATCGCTTTGAGTTCAAGATCTTTCAAAACACTTAGATTTCATCACCTAAAAAATTTTGGTGACTGGCAATTAGCTTTTGTGATTTCCGTATTTTGATCCCTAAGTCACTCTTTGCAAACTGTTCTTACAGTAAGGAATAGATCTGCTATTATGTGGGTGAATAGTGTGTCAGTAACAAAGGGATCAAGGTGCATCCCAATTCTTATGTTCCTTTTAGTTAATAGTTGTGGATAAATTCTTCAGCAAGTAGCATTCAATCCATCCACTGATGTTACAATCATTATCCCTCTCAGCGCATCTTTGTCTTTTGTATCCAACAAAATCTGAAATTAAGTATGGAGTTTGTTTTTTGTTTAAAGCATTGTTTCCTAACCCGCCACCACTCTCGCGTGCTTCCCAGCATGAGCAATGATTTTCCCTAGCATTACTCATGTCTTTACTCCTAGTATTCCCTTCAATAATCTTCAGTTCTAATCAGCAGCCAGTTATCAACTACAACCTCTGGTTTCTCTTTACATACCCAGTTCTTTTTCACTGTCCAAAGTCCATTCTTCTTCATTGGTTCCTAACTATCATCTCATTCCTTAGCCAAACTCAACTCACTTTCAATGCAGCCTGCAATTTCTGCCACACTCAGTATCTACCTTTTTAGCAGCCTGTGTTCCAGGACCCACAACTGCCTGATGCTGCCTGGCCTGCTGTGTTCCTTCAGCTCCACACTGTGTTATCTCTGACTCCAGGATCTGCAGTTTTTGTTATCTCTGACCTGTTGTTTTTGTTCTGGACTAGCTTTACCTTCAAAGACAGCTCCACTCCCTGTCATGATTGTAATGGGGTCAGCCAGGTGGATCTCGTAGATTACGAATTTCCTGACTGATGTCATTAATCTGGTCCAGTCAGGGAGCCCTAGCTGACAGATATAAACAGGAGTGTCAGATGTTCTGCTCATTCTGAGAGCTGGCTTTGAGGAAGCCGGATTAGTATCACAGACCAATCCAATAGTACAGAACATAGTTTCCTTCTAATTCCACTTACAAATTGACTCTTTCCTCCATGACATATACCATACTTCATCCATTCTCTTACATTTTCCAGTTACAACGCAAAAAGTTAAATTACCAGTCCCACTCCCTACGGTTCCATTTGTCAATCCATTTAGACCATGCTGCACTACATTAAAATGTCCATCACCTGATCTCAAGTACTTCTTCCTTCTATTACATCAGCAGATATTTACATGGACCTTTATTTTCTGTCTGACAATGTTAGTTCTTGCATTGTGTCCAACTTAAATTTTTATTTGCTCCCCACTTAGGAAAAAAATTATTGGATCTTTGAGACAATTAAGAAAGAAATTTCACTATCTTAGCCAATAATTATGTTGAGCAATATTACATATGCCTTGACACTTCACTGAAATGATTCTTTGGAACTGTAAACTTGCTATGATTTAACGCAGTCATTAACCAATTTTTTGATACACTGTCTCAAAGGACCACATTTAATAATATATATAACATAATGAAGATTCATCTTCTCAACAACAATAAGCATAACTTGGGAAACATGATGTTCTCTCAGGGCTACAGATGTGCTCATCAAAGGAAAGTATTAATCAGCAAAAAATTGCATAATTAACCAATCATCTTCTCATCAAGATCATTATCCTGGAGAATGTTCTAATATCAATGAATTTTATCTGATTGCTTTGTTTCTAAAAAAGAGCAGCAACATTGTATTGATACCAAAATATACAGTCATATATTATTCCAAGTGACATGAATGTAGGCAGAATTACATGACAAATGATTCATAGGAAATGTAAGATACTACAAATAAGGCACATTATTAGCAGGAAAATGAATTGGCCAACTACAATTAGTGGCTCAGTGAACATATAATCCATGATAAGGTCAGAAGTGGAGATGTTTGCTGATGATTGCACAATGTTCAGAGCCATTCACAACTCCTCAGACTCAGAAGCAGCCCATGTTCATGTGCAGCAAGACCTGGAGAACACCCAAGCTTGCGCTGACAGTGGCAAGTAACAGATGTGCCAAGTGCCAGATAATATTTACCTCAAACAGGAGATAAACTAATCATCCTTTCATGACATCAAATGGCATCACAAACACCAAACTGTCTCTTCTAATAATATCTTTGTGATTACTATTGAGCAGGAACTGAACTGGCCCAGCCTTTTTAAAACTGTGATTACAAAAGCAGTTCAGAAGCTAAGAAACCTGCAGTGTTTACCTCACTACCTGACTCCCAGCTGTTCACCATCTCGAAGTCATGAGGATGACCAAATACGCTAAACTTGCCTGGATCAATGCAGCTCTAACAGCACTCAAGTAGCTCGACACGATCCAGGTCAAAGCAAGAGGTTGTTAACATTTCCATAACAAGTAATAGGACAGTGAGTATGGAAAGGGTCAGGAATCTAACTTCAGACACAGCAGATGAGGAGACAACTACGAGAATGGAGACAGTCAATGCAGGACTGAGGGTGTTGTACTTAGATGCATGCAGTAATCAAGGTAAATGAGTTTGGAGCTTGTAATTGTGGGTATTTCAGTGATGTGGCTGCAAAGGAATCAAAGTGGCAACTGATTCAAGGATATTTGTCCTATCAAAAGGACAGGCAGATGGACAGAAGGTTTACCTTGTTAGGAAGAAATGAAATTAAATCGTAAGTAAGAAGTGTCATATAGTCGGAAGGTGTAAAATCTGTGTGGATAGAGTTGACGAACTGCAGAAGGAACAAAGACCATAATGGGAGTTGTGTATAGGCCTCCTGGCAGTAGTCAGGAAGAAAATAAATCAGGAGACAGAAAAAGCATGTAAGAAAGACACTGTAATATGCATGTGGACTGGGAACATAACATTGGGAGCGAATCTCAAGAAAACGAATCTGTGGAATGTCTACGAGACTTTTTTTTTTAAGAGAAATTTATAGTAGAACCCACTAGAGAAACCCTGGATTTGTTGATGTGTAATGAGGCAGACTTAATTAGGGGGAAAAGCTTGAATAAAATGTAAGAGTATTACACTTGCGTAAAAGTAGCTCACGTAATAATATTAGCTCTGTTTAAGAAGGTAATTAAGCAGATGACAGGAAACTTTTTGCTGATTAGCCTGACCCCAGACATTGAGAAGATCTTACAGTCCATTATTCAGGATGAGATTGTCGAGAACTTGCAAGTACAGGCTAAAATAGGGCTGAGTCAACAAAGCTTCATCAAGGGGATATCATGCCTGACAAATCAGTTAGAATTCTTTGAGGAAGTAACAGAAAATTAGACAAAGGAGAACCAGTGGACGTGATCTATTTGGATTTCAGGAAGGCCTTTGACAAGGTGGCCCTCAGGAGGCTGCTAAATAAGATAAAATCCTATGATGTTAGTGGCAAGGTATTGGCACAGATTGAGGATTAGCTGACTGGCAGATGGCAATAAGTAAGAATGAAGGGATCTTTTCAGGATGGCGGCTGTTGACTTGTGGAGTTTTGCAGGTGTTAGAATCACAACTATTCGTGCTTTACATTTACAACTTGGACAAAGAAACTGAGGGAATTTTTGCTAAGTTAGCAGATGACACAGATAGGTGGAGATAATGATAGTATTGAGGAAACTGCAGAAGAACTTGGACAGGCAAGGACAGTGAGTAAAGAAGTGGTAAATGGAAAACAATATTGTAAAATGTGAAGTTATACACTTTGGTGGGAAGAATAAAGGCATAGGCTATTTCCTAAATGGGGAAAGGTTTCACAAATCTGAAGCAATAAGAGGTTTGGCAGACCTAATTCAGGATTCTTTTAAGGTTAAAGTGCAGGTTCAGTTGGCAGTTAGGAAGGCAAATGCAAGGTTAGCATTTATTTTAAGATGGGCTAGAACACAGGAATGGTGATGTAATGCGAAGGCCGTATAAGGCTCTGTCAGACCACATTTGGAATATTCTGAGCATTTTTGGGCCCTGTGCCTATGGAGGAATGTGCTGGCCTTAGAATGGGTCCAGAGTAGTTTCACAAAAATGATCCTCGGGATGAAGGGATTGTTATATGAAGAGTGGTTGAGGACTCTGAGTCTGCAATTGAAGGAGTTTAGAAGGATAAGCAGGGATCTGATTAAAACTTATGAAATACTGAGAGGCCTGGACAACGTGAACTTGGAGAAGATGTTTCCATTAGTAGGAGACATAAGACATGAGGGCACGGCCTTCAAACTCAGGAGAGGAGGAATATGTTCAGCCAGAGGGCAGTGAATCTGGTAACTCATTGCCACAGAGGGCTGTGGAGGCCAAGTTTCTTTTTTAATTCATTTTTGGAATGTGGGCATTGCTGGCTGGCCAGCATTTATTGCCCGTCCCTAGTTGCCCTTGAGAAGTCATTGTGTGTATTTAACACAGAAATAGATAGGTCCTTGATTCATAAGGGGATCAAGAGTTATGGGGAGAAGGCAGGACAATGGGGTTGAGAAACATTTGTTGGAGCAGACTCAATGGGCCAAATGGCCCAATACTACTCATATGTCTTACAGTCTTATTTTCAACATTCATTCTCTTCACCATCAATACATAATGACCATAGCGTTTACCATCTATCAGATCCACTGAAGCAAAGGCTCCGTCAATACTGTCTTCCAAACCAGTGACCTCTCCCACCTAGAAAGCTGAGGCCAGCAAATTCATGGAAACATCACCTGCACTCACCATCCTGACTACATCACCTTCACCATCACTGGGTCAAAATCTTTGAAACTCCCTCCCTACAGCACCATGGGTGTCTCTAGGTCCCAAAGACTGCAACTTTTCATGAGGGCAGCATAACATTATTTACTTCAGGGTGATTTGGAATGGACAATAAATGCTGGAGTGCCAATGGTGCCCTCATCTGTGGACAAATAGAAGAATATTCATCTGAATATGTAATGCACAAAATATTCCATAAATATCAATGCATTAGTCGCAAATTATTTTTCATTGGCAGAAATCCAGTAAAAGGTGATTTATGCCATTATTACAATCATGTAAGTTTTTGAATTTTATATTTTTTATTCACTCTTGGGATGTGGGTGTCACTAGCTAGCCAGCATTTATTGCCCACCCTAGTTGTCCTTGAGAAGGTGATGGTGAGCTGCCTTCTTGAACCGCTGCAGTCCATGTGCTGAAGATAGACTCGCAAAGATGCTTCCAAAGGAGCTTACGTGAATTTCTGCAGTGCACCTTTTAAGTAGTACATACACTTTTCAAACATTTGATCAATTTTAATCTTAATACTTGAAATGGAATAGCATACAGGACAAGTGCCAGGAAATGGGATCAGTATAGATGAATGTTTAATGACCGGTGGGGTCATGGTAGGCTGAAGAACTTCCTTCCATGTTGTTAAAACTCCAACTCTAATTTCTTCTGGACTAAGTTTTTGAGAAGGCAGTGCGGCAGCTTGCTTATGATCCCCCTGTTATTTCCAAAGCATATGGCAATAACCATCCAGAAAAAAAAGTGTTCTGTCAAGAGAAACTGTACTGTTACAGAAAGGATGGTGTTTCACTGACAATACATCATTCTGCAAAAGCTGCCAAAACTTCCTCTTGACATATTCAAAATATGAAGCATCCCTCTGGAAGCAAATCTGTAAATAATGGTCCAGTTTTAATACAGGACACGTCGTTTTCAAGAAAGTTATGATGCTCATCTTCTCTTTGCTTTACAGAATCTTCATTTATTAAATCTGACCATTTTGGCAGAGGAAAAGCCGCGATAGAGAAGGGAGGGGGAATATTAATTATAAGGCGAACCTTTTACCAAAGAGCAGAGTCTTAACCTCTTAGGGGTCTTGTGATGTAGTGCTTGTGTCTCTATCTTTGCATAAAGAGGCCTGGGTTCAAATCCCACCTGCTCCAGAGGTTTGTCGTAACATTTGAGTGGGCTAATTAGAAGACAACCTCCAATTCTGGAAGATTTAATGCATGATGATAACTTCAACCAGTTGGACATTAAGCAAACTTTATTGGCAAAGATAAGGGACGTTTATTTGAGGACTGGCTTCCTGCACAGGGATTCAGCTGCCAAGTTCAACGTAGACCAGAAACAGCCTGCACCATGTGGGAAATAGCCATCCATTGCTATTTTCTCTGGAGGAGCTAATTAGCTGTATTTTGGCAGGATTGAAGGGCAATGAAGTGGCGGGGTGGATGGGTGGGTGGGTACGAGGTGTGATTTCGAAAACTTGCTGACCCAACAGAAGCTTTCAGACAGCAGCAAGGTGCAATAGCAGGTAAATGGCCATTTCTCCGAAGGAAAAAGCTGTAAAATTGGTCAATGATACATATTAGTCCGAATTGGCTTCTCTCCTTTATAATGGAGCTCTACTGTGGCCAGCAAATTTATTTCCAAGTAAGACATTTCTTTTTAAACAAACTTTTCTTTTTCACCCCACTGGATGCCACTTCAAAATGGTTCCAACCTTTCAACAACTCTTTCATTCCTTACGTTAGAAATGGCTTTTGTATCCGGTTCACCAGTATGAGGTGGAGACCCTCTAAAGGATGGTTTACGGCTGCTGCTACCTTCAAGCAAACAGTGAAGGGCATCCCTTAGTTTACCTGGAGAGCTAGCCTCCATACCTGCTGCTAAAGCACAAAGCCCAAACAGAAAATCCTACTGGCCTCAGTAAACAGGCTATTAATTTCTTTAACTATGTCATTGCTGCATGCAAGCTCATTGCACTTTACCACTCCCAATCCTGCACTCCCCACTCATACAGTAAATCTGCCCAGGGAAGGGATGGAGATGGGGAACTGGCTTGCACATGGCAATAGAATTTGTATTCCCCACCTACCTACCTCAGACTCAAGCCCCAGCAGGTCTTAAAATGAAGTTCTTTCTGCAATTTTAAAGAATATTAAATAATATTGTACGCTGCAAAAAAAGACATATAGAGAGAATAATATGAGATCTCATTAGTTAAATGGGGTAGGGAAAAGAGCATTCAAGTCAAAGATATGCTGCAAACTGCAGCTGAGACCTTGAGAGACAGTAAGAAAAATTGACTCCCTGTAACTAAGTTCTTGATCAATGGGTCTCTTGTTATTACAATGCCATCTTAACTTTTCAAAGTGTAATTTGGGCAAATTTGATCACGTTCAGCCCTACCACCCCACACCCTCAACAAGCATATGCGTGCAGGATCAGGTAACTTAAAGTTATTATTTTTAACATTTTCTTTCCTTACCTATATTTATTCTTGCTAATGCATGACATTCATCTTGCTGTCCATCACTGTCTAAACATTTGGCATTCCACTCTGCTTTGATTATATCTGTGAACTTGTATTCCTATTTTTCCATAGAGAAATGAGGTTTGAGTGAAAACAAAAAATTCTATACTAGGATGTTCAGTCCTCTGTTTTGTTTTGTTTTACTTTAACCTTAACGGTGAATGCCATTTGTCACAAAATTTGCAATGCAGCTTCACTTATTTTATGATCATTGGAAGCATTTCAAATAAGAACACCAGTTACTTTTCACAAGGCAATACGATTCCAACAATTTCATTCTTTTTAAAATCCATATTAAAAGTCCACAAGGTTTTCTTTGAAAGAAAATTCCAATTCAGAGGATTTAACTAGTTTGCTTAAAAACCTGGAGTGCCAGTATTAGACTACAAAAAATTCACTCAATATCAACAACTGCCAAGCTCTTCTTCACACAAGGAAACATCGTCAATTTACACAACAAATACTTGATGAGTAAATTTAGAAAAAAATGTTACCAATGAGAATGACAAAAGCATTCAATGTTCATTCCATTAGGAGGGTTCAAGTCACAACATGCTTTCAAGTGAAAAATGATTGTGTAAAAAGTAAAGATAGATACGAAATGGGAATCAGTAGCATTTAATTTTTGCGGGAACTGCACAGGACTGAAGGAGAAAAGCGAAAAATTAAACATTTTCAAAAGTAAATTTCAAACTTAGACAAAACTCTTTTGTCCCAAAGAATGAATGGATTCTGGAAAATATCTCAGAAAAACAATACAGGTTCAGCTTGAGACCTTGAAAGATTATAACAGGAATACTTTGTTTAATTTAAAATTACTGGGTGGGTTACTCATGCACATGATCAGCATGCTCAAGTGAAATTCATTTGTTATTTTAATGGACATAGATGCCCAAAATTGGACATTCTAAATTGACCCACAGTCAGAGAAATTGGGGCTATCAGAAAATTGGCAAATTAAACTTGAAAGCAGGTAGCAGCTATTGGCTAATGAGAACAATGGAATCCAAGGTCAAAGAGGTCACAAAGGTTCCAGGGAAGCAGTTACAACCAACCCGAGGAGCATGTATTAGGCAAGTATCGATCAAACCTTTTCTAGCATGTTGACTTCCAGCCAATGCCTGAGGATGTGCACTTGGAGGTTGGCTCCAAGATGGCAGACTAGGATGGTGGCATGGGTCCACAGAGTGGTGGCAGCCAGGGCAGAGTGAATGATGAAGGAATTGGTGTTCTGCGGCATCAACAGCAGTTCCAGGATGAGGCTGGCATGGCTCCATCCAGTCCAGGGTCTCCCAGAGAGTGAGGAGCAGGTACTCGCTGGATTCCCAGCCTGGACCCACATGCGGAGCCGAGGCTCCATCTCCACAGCTAGGCTGAGTGTCCGAATGAGCAGCAGTATCGATGGAAGTGATGACAGATGACCCCTTTGACCTAGGTCCAGAGGCAGTGTCTTGGTAAGTGTCAGTTGGGGCTCGGAGGTAATAAGGAGGAACAACAAGGCGAAAGATAAACTCTAGTCACATAAATTAATATATAAATTAATTCAGAATGATACCAGATTGTGGCGACGTTTAACACTTTTCCCTGTATTTTTTTAAGGAGTACATTAGGCATAAATTATTCAATTCAATTTACACCTCCCTGACATGGCAACAATGTAGGGTGTTGGCTCGACCCCATTGGATATTTAGAACTATACTTATTTCCCCATTGGCCAAAGGCCACACAATATTTAGGAAGGTCTGGGGCAAGGAAGGTAAAAACACATACCTGGAAGATACCCCTTCAGCAAAGATATGCAATAAGGCTCTATGGAGTCTGTGCAGCAACCCAAGAAGACCAGCAGAAGGTCCTATCTGACCTATAAGACCTACTTTCATGAAAGAGATCCAGCCCAACTTTGGAAAGAAAGGAAATACCAATGGCACACCTGAAGCATATGGATTGTTTAGGTAATTTTCTCCCTCAGATGAATACAGCTAGATAGAGTGTAAATATTGCGAGAATTTGAGAAGCGCTCACACGGTGTTCTTAGGAAGGTATATTTTGTAAATAAAATTGAGTTGTATCGCAAGGCAAATTCTGTGCCCTTTGTCTATCTTACTGACATGAGGCTTGGTAAGGTGTGTTCAATACATAAACCAAAACCGTCCACAGCATGGATAACAGACGCATCTAAAATGAATTAGTTGGTGTTTCCACTTAAATAACGTGAAAGGAATTTCAAACAAATATATTGAGTGTTTATTTGCTATGAATCTGTTATCATTTCAGGGCTTCATATCTTAGTGTGGATGGTTGAAAAATAGTAACAGGAAGCCATAAGTAAAAGTGTATAGACCTTGGATCAAAATTAATTGATTTGTTGTGTGGTTTTTTCCCTATTCTGAACTTTCAAGTAAACCGGACACATTTTGGTTTCTGCTCAGTATACAGACAGTTCCTTTTGTTTTTGCATTAAAACAAGTCTGTTCTGCCCCAAAATATCTATTTTGAAGTCAGTATTTGAAATAGTACAACCACAATAGATTGTTTGGAATTTCAACTATATGACATTCAGAAGAGTCACTACTCTGCTTCACATCTGTAACAACAACATTGAGTCATTAAAAAAGACTTCTGAGGAGATAACTATATTAGAAATGATTTTCCTCATGGGAGTTTGTACTTTGGTCAACTTTTGAGATTTCAGCATATGCCTTTTGAATTGAAGAATATGAACTGACTCCCACATGCTTTTAGTAACTACCTCCTAATATTGAAACTAATTAGTAATTTTGATTTCCTCCCTGAAGCAACCTGTTAACTTACATATGTACACACCAACGTCTCTGTTATCTGTAACTGTGTTACTCCTTCTGTGAGACATTTCACTAAATGTCTCATCCTCAAAAGAGAGCAAACAGTATCCATGCATACTATAAAAGGATGGGAAATAAAGCATTGTAATTCTGAGCCTCTGCAACAATAACAATAACAAATTCTTTCAGGAATACCTGTTACAGGGGTTAATTAAGGACTGATTTATAAATACGCTTACACATCTCAACAATGGAAATTTACTTCCAAATTATTAATGGAAGCTCCTGGAGATACAACAGAATTCTATTTTGCATATTTAATTTGATTAGTCACGGTACAAGGATTTTGTTTTGTCACAGAACATTGAGAATCAGCTGCTTTTGATGACCTTGCATTTCTCCTATAACCTATATAAAAAAACTTGGTCTTGTGTCACACCATAAATTAGCCAACTGTGATAACCTTCAAGAAGCACTGCTTGTTCCCGGGTTCCACTGTTTCTGCTACTCTGGTCCTTAAGTATGCTCTGATGAAGTGACTGATGTTATAAAAACTGGCTAGAGGTTTCCTACCTCTCAGCTGGCTGTCCATCAGCTCTTATATTCTGTGTTATTTTCAATCCAGAATGCTGCTTTGCACTGCACTGAAAGAGTGGAAGCACGTCAAACCAACTTTCTCTCTGTGCCTTTGCCAATCCACCATCAAATCTCTTAGCTGTGACTACAGACAAGGATGATTGGTTACTGTTGTCATAGCCCCTCTGCCACCTTTTAAAAAAAAATCTTGAAATTTGTGAACCCTCGATTGCACTGCATCTCAATCCCAGTACCTCAGCTGCTGCTTTTCAAACAGAAATCTGCTCTTTGCTAACTAATATTTTTCTCTAATTTTGATTTTATTAATCTTATTTTCTCTCAAACAGGTTGGTATCAGAGAACTTAAACATTGCGCAAAGAGACACAAAACCCAAGTTTTTCATCTCACACTCATCAGGACTGAAACACAAGATAACTAACTAAGAAGGGCAACAACAATTTATACTCGGAAGAGGCTACGGATTTATTGGATTATGGATGGCATGGGGATACAGCAAGACTTGTTGTAGTTAACTAATTAAATGCAAACCAGGCAAGTCAACTCTGACTGATCAAGGCATTACCATGGAGATGTGTCAGTAATTTGCTGTCCTCATTGAACCATTTCACACAGCAGAGAGCTATGTGGTGATATATTCTTTTTGACTGCAAATTTGTCTATGTATTTGCCTTCATTGCTATTCCAGCTTTACAGACTCCCCAGTCCACTTTTCATTCTTGCAGGACATGCAATCATGTTTGCCTTGTCCCTAAGATTATCAATCAATATTCATTACCAAATTACCATCCCATCACTTTACAATTGTCATTTCAAACATTCTGGAAACTTCTGCTAAGCTAAAGTTCTGAGCTAATCGGAGGTATCTTACAGGTCTCTGTTATTTCCTCTACATGCCAAGACTACTCTCAATTGTCTTCCTTCACATTTTGCACATCTGAAGAACTCTGCTCATGCACACATTGGTAATAAATTTATCACACTGCAATACTTAATCTTTTTCACATTTAAAGGTACCACACATTCCTAAATAAATTATTAAGTGGTTGACCAAGGTTTGCTTCATGACTTTTTGTCCTTTTTTTCTTAACAGTTCAGTTTGTATGTTTTGACTCTATTTCAAGTATTTCCCAGGGATCTATGCCCGTTCCACTCCATGCTTCACATCTTGAATATCCACCCACATCATCCAAACCAAGGCACAACTCTCTGTATGCCACATCGTCTCAGTGGAAATTAACTTGATCTCCTTTCAATTTGATGGTGCATCACAGGTTTGGATCATTGATCCAGGCAGTAGTTTGTACACAGAATAACTTCAACCACTTGCACCTTTCCCTGAACAAATCAGCCACACAATCTTCTGGGGAATACATAAAATTAATTTTTGATTCTCAATGGCAATTAAATAATTTGAGGAAATCATGGTCAATAGGAAAGACAGCCCCTAATATCAACCTAAGTAGCGATATGTTAGTTACACTCCCGATTGGTCCCATTTCTAATAAAATCTACTAGCATATATGTGGGTGAGAGGGTGGGAAGTAGATCATATACTTGTCGCATTCACCACAGACTACTAGAAGAGGTCAAAGAGAACATAGACAGTTTAGTCATAATTTTTCAAGTATGAAATCTGTACTATTTGACTCCAGATAGTCAAAGTGACATCAGCTTGAGAATGATAAACTAAATAATAGGCATGCCAGACTTGAGGCCAGTTATTGATATTTTCTTAGAATATAACACATTGAAGAAATCAATTTTATATCTTATGAGTTACTGTGGAACAGGCAGAAAATAATTTATTGAAGGTGAGTCATGTTTGGCGAATTATAGAGTCATAGAGCCGCAGAGCCATACAGTATGGAAATAGACCATTTGGTCCAAGTCATCCATGCTGACCAGATTTCCTAAATTAGTCTAGTTCCTTTTGCCAGCATTTAGCCCATATCGATCTCAACCCTCCCTATTCATATACCCATCCAGATACCTGTTAAATGTTATAGTTATAGCAACCTACACCACTTCCTCTGGCAGTTCATTCCATACACGCACCACCCTCTGCGTGAAAAAGTTGCTCCTTAGGACCCTTTTAAATCTTTCCCCTCTCACCTTAAACCTATACCTTCTAGTTTTGGACTCCCTCACCCCAGAGAAAAGACCTTGGCTATTCATCCTACCCAGGCCCTTCATGATATTATAAACTGCTATAAGGACACCCCTCAGTCTCCGATGATCCAAGGAAAATAGCCCCCACTGATTCGACCTCTACCTCTAGCTCAGCCTTCCAACCCTGGCAACATTGTTGTAAATCTTTCCAGAACCCTTTCAGGTTTCACAACATCCTTCCTATAGCAGGGAGACCAGAATTGAACACAGTATTCCAAAGCTGGCCGAACAAAGATATAAGATATCTTGATAAGATAACCAAGATATCTATAACATACACTGGAAAAATTCATCAAGGTTCCTTAGAAAGCACCTGAAAAAAGCCACAACCACTTCTTTCTAGAAGGCCAAGGACAGCAAATATGCATGTAAATTCACTTCTAAGCCACTCACCGCACTGACGTGGAAATAGGTTGTTATTCCTTCAGTGTCACTGGTCCGAAATCCTGGAAAATATTTTGGTCTATCTACAGCAAATGAGCTGCAGTTCAAGAAGTCACCTTATCACCACCTTCTCAAGGACAACTAGTGATGGGAAATAAATGCTGATCCAGTCAGTGACATCCACATCCCGTAAATGATTAAGAAAAAAATCTTTTGATTCTTTTATTTCTACAGAGATATGAGTTGTCCAATGTCACATCGGACAATCTGACTAACTTTTAGTCTTTCTCATCTTCCTCTCATCAATAATCACCACCGCTGTACTAAACACATCCCTCATGTTCCAATTATGCTACTCCACACCCTCTTATATGCATCAAGTCTATTGCACAATCCCAGATGATGTTATTATCCTACAACTCAAACTGCACAGGAACCTGGCTTGATAGCAATATTCCCTCTAAGCTGTGCGAGTGAATGTACATGCAGCTGCTCCAAGAATCCAAACATGGTAATCAGCATCAACGTGTCAATTATGGCACTGACTTCTGATTTTTGAAGTCACAACTATACCTTGTCATCGGAGGCACATGTAACTGGCAAGAAAATTAGAGGGACTGCTGTTTGATAGAACATGTTTTGTTTTGATTTTAACAAAGTGATATCTCACTGAAACACAAACATGTAAGCTTAATAAAACAAAGTTTCATAAAAGAAAATAGGAAAATCTACTTATCACAGATATTTTAAAAATTTAAAGAAAACAAGTATCTCCCCATTAATCCCAAAACACTCATTTTCAAATTGAAAAGGAACATCAGCTTTTGTGTACTGCCCAAAACACACTCTGGTACAGCACCCAAAATACTACTCATACAATACACACACCACAGCCCTCTGAATCTAACACCTCAGTTGGTTTGAACTACTTGTGGTGATTTCAACTTGGAATGAACTGCACATAGCTCCAGGACAGCAATGCTTTCCAAAGACTTCAGAGGACTGCTCCAAACTCAAAGTAAAACCAAGTTTCACTCTTTTTAAGCTATACGTGTTTCCCTTAAAACTTAAAAAGAAGCAAATTCCAGAAGACTAACAGGTCTTCAGGCCCCATTCTTTACCTTGCTAGGTTACAAAACTATCTAGATTAAAAAAAAGTCCAATAGCAGTGGTCACAAACCCATTCATTTCAAAGCCAAGCCTCAACAGTATTTTATAAAATAAATCACCATGGCTACAAAAATTCTTACATGTTAATTTCTATCTTCAGACATCCACAAAATCTATTATTAGCAGTTCAAAACCTAGAAATCCAAACTTTCAATAAGTAGTATGACACCTCACTCTGTAAATTTCACAGTTTACGTCACACTATGAAATCATTAATAGTTATATTAGGAGACATGATAGAAACATGTACAAGTTATGCCACAAAGGAGGCCATTTGACCAACCACATCTCTGCCAGTCCTAAAAGGTATCCATCTTAAATCCTGCTTCCCACTTCTTGACCGGTAGGTCTGTACTTAAAAGTGTCTAGTCCAATCTGCTTTCAACTATCATGAGGGGTTTTTTGGTCTGTTACCACCCTTGATACCTTTTCTGGGTGAAGATAATTCTCAATTCTGATAAAGTGAAAATTCATAAACATGACAAAGGGAAATCTTCCCTCAGGATCAGAAAATTAGTTTAAGCAGAAGCCTGATAAACAGATTTGTAATATTCCATCAATAGCGAAAACAGAAATTTCATATTTCCTACATTTCAAGTGGTAGCACTGACTTGCTGGGAACTTTCTTGCCATGTTGTATATATCAGTAATAATACTATAGAGTTGAGATGGACAGGTAGACTTCCAGTCCTGTCTGATAATCAAACTGAGTTGTGTTAGGCAAATATACTTCCTTTGTTATTCCAGTTTCTATTTCCTATTTCTGGTCTGTACTAGCAAACAATTCTTTCATGCAAAATGCATTGTACTTCTTCTGGGTAGTCTTCACATCATTCTCCCTTCATTGCTCATTAATTCTCTATCTTTAAGCTTTTTAGCTATTACTTTCTTCACTTTTCCTTCTCCCTCATTTGTGGTAGCTTTGTGACCATTCTTCCTACTTTTTGTTTTCATTTTTAATACTTATTATTGCCTCCACCAGTGGTGGCCTTGGAGGAAATGGTAGTTTAGTATACCTGAAAACTAGTGGATACATTTCGACGAAATTTGGTACACAGGGGCAGGCTTATTTTCCACAAAGGTATGGGTCTTGATGCTGGATTTTATTTTTCAATAATCAAACCTTAAACAATGAGAGAGGACAAAATGAATTTTGCTTAAGAATATTATTGATTACTTATTTTGATGTTGCTTATTGTTTTACAATAAGCCTGATGCCTCCTTAGTGGAAAGTCTTAACAAAAAAAACTACATTTTTAAACTTTATAGTTACAAAGCAACATCCAGGCATGAAAAGCCTCAAGGAAAATTTATGTAGTTATAGCTTTGAGTTGAGAAATAATAGCAAAAATGTACATTCTACTGAATGTACCTCTGCACCTGCTTTATTCGTTCATTTTACTTCTCTGGCTTGTCTTAATGCTTCCTTTCAAATAATCCATTTTCCTTGTAGTTTTAGGTCTCAGAGACATCAGCATTATTGGAGAAACAGCCAAAGGACAAGAAAATTGAGAAGTGCCAAAGAGAACTGAATACTTCTTGGAGTGGAGAGAGTATCAAAAACTGCAACTGGAGAGGTTGAAGCTTCTTGTAGTCAGATAGAATTCTGGTCACGAACAGTGAGTCAGGAAAAATGTTATACAGAGAAATTTTGTTTAACGTCAATTTACCACCATAAAGGCACACTTACATATAATGCTTTCAGTGATTAACACATACAGTTTGATACTGTTGTTTAGGCATTGCAACAAAAATTGTTCATCTCATGGCATGGCAAGGCTATAGCACCTAAACTTTTACTTTTATTTTGAAAAAAATCAGGCATAGCAAAATCAATACTAACTTTTTTACATTTTACCACTGTTGGTGACAAGTTTTCATGGTAGCTCTTCACTCATTTTCCAAATTGTTCCACATAATTTTGGATAGTAAGGATATTTAGACAATATATAGACAGAGGCAACTCAGTATGGAGTCCTTTCAAGTCTCACTAAAAATAGCACTGATCTCAGTTGAGTCTCTGACACCAAAGCTTAACACTTCGGTACTAATCGTAAATGTGATGCATCAAATAGAATTTTAAGCTTTCTCTCACTGCTAAATGCCTTCAACTCTTTCAGGCTGCATTATTAACATACCGTAACTGGAGATCCTTGCGGATTTAAAGCAATATGTTCTTTATTACAATGAACTTCTAATGGATTTAGTTTCTGCCAATTGTGAAGTTGTATGCTGCTGACAAAGATGGTGCTTAATCTGTCCAACAGCTGAAGGGCACTAATACCCTTTCCGATGCAAGCAAGGCAATACATCTCAACATGGCTGCACTAGCATAGAATTCATAGTAGAATTCTAATTGAATTCAGTTGCAAAGGTGAAAATGAACACATAAATTCATAACACTGATTTACATCAGAAGTTACTTCTTTCTGCTTTCTTCTCAACAACTATTAGCAACACCTCTAAAATTCTTGTTGTTTATCTCTCTTTCAGATGATTTTGAGACAGGTTACATTTATGTCACTTATTTTTCATCAACACGTAATATACAGTAAACAGGAGAACCATTTAAAAGACCTTTCCCACCTTCATCAGAAATAGACATGTTGTGTCATAGGACTGGACATTTGCAATATTCTGTCAGTAATATAATATTAAGACTGTGGGAGGGGATGGGGTTGGGGAGAAAATGTATTAATAAAGAAATAGAATTGCACTCTGACAAATGTTGTGCAGGCTTATTCTCCATGCTTGATGTCAGTCCTTTGCCTTTTCACTCCGAGCCCTGCCAAGATCAACAAAGCTTGAAGCAGGTGGCCTGGCATTACACACTTCACAGGCTGCCGCAGACACTCAAAAAACACCTCTGAAACGTTAAATTTCACACTTCCCATTTACTCATACATGTCAATTATATTGCCTGTGGTATTTGGTAAGGTTACGCAGCGTTCCTAAAGATGTATTTTTATCTTGGGTAAAAGACACTTAAAAGTAATCGCCATGTACTAAAGGAAATGGTTGAGCACCTTGGACAGTTTCTAGCTGTCATTGTCTAGTGGACCCCATCAAAAATCATTGTGGGCCTCTGAAGGCTTCACTTTTCTACCATCGCTGACATTTCACTTAATCTGCAGAGATGCACAAGCAATCGAACATGTAAGATGAACAAGCAAATAAACTCAATATCCTAGAAATTACTGTTCATCATATTAGTGGGGGAGTGCATAACAGATTCATAGTCTCTACCTTCTTCCATTATTTGAATAGACATAAATCGGGTTGTTTAAACTTTGTTAACACCTCTACACAAATGTTACACAAGAATTTCATATATGGTTAATATTTATTATGTTATTTAAGGCACAAGAGGTGGTTATTTCGCCAATGGAGTACATTTGTCTCGATTCACAGAGTCATACAGCACAGAAACAAGACTAACATGTCTTTAACAACCAACAAACACCAAGCTACATTAATCACATTTACCTGCATTTAGCCCACTACCTACTATGCCCTGGGGGCAGATTAAGTACACATCCAGATACTTGTTAAATGTTGCAAATATATTTGCCTTCACCATCCTCTCAGGCAGCACTTTCCATATATTTACCTCTCTGGTTGAAAAGGATTTCCTTAGATCTTATTTAAAGCACTTGCTCCTCACTTTAGACCTTTGCCATCAGCTCTTAGACAAAACTGCCATGTGGAAGCAATTCTCACAGTCTACTCTGTCTATGATTTTCATAATTTTGTTTACATCCCTCAGCCTTTTCTGCTCAAAGGGTGCTCAAAGTCTGTCCAGTCTCTCCTCATAACTGAGAATTTCATCTCAGGCAGAGATCAGGGGTAGTCAGCACAACTTTGTCTGAGGAAGGTCAGGCTAAACAAATCTGGTTGAATTTTTCAAAGAGGTGAGAAAGAGTGAGAAAGTTTCCAAATGACACAAAGATTGTCTAGGTGGCTGACAGTAAGAGAGGAGGTCCTACGTTACAGGAGAATATAAACGGATGAGTCAGTTGGGCAGATCAGTGGCAGATGGGATGCAACACTGATAAGGGGCAACATACTTAACAAGAAGTTACAAGGGAGTACCAAACAAATGGCAGGACACGAGAAGCTCAGATAAACAGAGCGATCTGGGGTGTTTGACTACAAATTCGAAGGTGGGAGGACAGGTTAACAGGGTAGTTAAGGCAGCATACAGAACACTTGCCTTGATCAGTCATGGTATAGATTACAAGAGTAGGGAGGTCATGTTAGAGCTGTATAGAAATTTAATAAGGCCACAGCTGGAGTACTATATATAGTCTTGTCACCGCATTACAGGATGGATGTGGTTGCATTGGAGGGGGTGCAAAGGAGATTCACCAGGATGTTGTCTGGCTTGATAAGCTCAGGCTATTTCCTTGTAAAGCAGACAATATTTTAAAGGTGAAAAGCATGTGTTTTAGAGGGATTCAAGGATAACATCTTTCACCCAAAGGGTGGTGGGGATCTGGAATTCAGATGAAGCAGGTAAACTCAAGATTTAAAAAGTACTTGGATGTGCAGTTGAAATGTCATAACATTCAGGGTTATGAGCCCAGGAACTGGAAAGTGTGACGGATGTAGACTTAGGATAGCTTTCAGAGGACAGACTTGATGGGCCAAAGGGCCTCTTCTCTGATTTATTATCTGTCTCCAGTTGTTCTTAAGATGGTGGTGAGTTGGCTTCTTGAACAGCTGCGGCTGTGTGCTGTCGTTAGACCCACAATGCTGTTAGGGAGGGAGTTCCAAGATTTTGATCTGGTGTCACAGAAGAAATGGCAATATATTTCAAAGTCAGGATAGTGAGTGGCTTGGAGGGGACTTTGCGGGTGGTGTTCTCATGTGTCTGCTGCTTTTGTCCTTCTAAATCATCATGTGTTTGGAACGTGCTGTTTAAAAACCTTTGGTGAATTTCTGCAGTCCGTTTTGTTGAGTTTTGCAAGCTTTCTTGTATCATGCTACAGTACAGCAATGACATTTGCATTATACATTCAGAAAACATATTCAGCAGATCACACATAGTTCTGTATATCTCAAATCCTAGATATGGGAGGTTGACTTAGTCTGAAATATTTTTAGTGCCTGGCTCACATATTATTCATACATTGGCATTTTCAAAATTCTCCCACTTAAGATGAAGAGGAGGAGAAATAGCACAGCTGAGGTTTGAATGTTCTTGTGATTCTCTTCTTCAGAGAGCATCGGGTAGATAGACCATTGATTTATAAGGAGGTCAAAGGGTCAAAGATAGCTAGGAATTATGTAGCAGGCATGGAATGGTTTGCTTCTGCTCTGAAATTGTCTCTTTGTGGCAGTTTTGGCATTGGTCTGTGGCTTTACGGGCTTTTCTTCAGCATTGTGGGGGTCCAATTCGTGATTCTGATGGGGCAGGGCAGGTCCTCAAGCCCAGAGCTCTGAAACGGATTAATTTTCCATTTTTTTTTAAAGATTTATTTTCTTATTATTATAATATTCTGGAAGAACTGTTATTCCAAACTTATTTCTTTATTTTTCTAATTTATTACTGTGATTTTATACTTTTGAAGGTCTGCTGGACTTTTTATTTTGTTTCTTTCTAAGAATTTGTACTCAAGAACCTGTACCTAGGTACCTTTGTACCTAAGATGGCACTGTAAGTGGCGACATAAAATTTTCACTGTACTCATGTAGTTCATGTGACAAAATTCATGCTCATATTTTACTTGAAATCCTGTATCACTGCCAAACAGGAAGGGTTGAAGGGCAACTCATTTTCAAAACTGCATCCTCACAAGTTGCTCTGAATTTTTCTGTCTATCCATTCATAAAGGAGCTTTTTTTTATCCCCTTTCTCAAACCATTACAACTGTTGTTGAAAAGCTCTCGAAAAAAATCAAATTACATTCTGTTCTGTGGATTATTATTTGTATGAAGAAGGTTTCTATACATTCGCCCCATGTTCTTACGATAACTATAACCAAGAAATTATGATTGGAGAATTTCAGTAGATAAACATGGAATTTTCTCCAATGTAGGGAAGCAAAGAAATCATCTTCAGCTCCCATCACTTCACCATACCTTGGGAGTATGTTGCTGCTGTTTGTACTAACTCCTGCCAGGAAATCTGCTGGCTTGTCTTATACCATCCATAAACATTCACTGCAGCTCAACTACAATGCTTTGTGACATCCATCATCGAACCACATCTAGGTCAATCCTCTTTCTTCTTTTCCCTCAAGAGGAGATCGCTAAAGCATTAGCTGACATCCCGGAAAAAAAATTGCTTTATCCCTTCTTTCTGCCTTCTGCCAGTCAGCTAATCATCTATCCATTCCAGAACTTTGCCTCTAAAACCATGAGCTCTTTTCTTATTTAGCAGCCTCCTGTGTGGCACCTTCTGGAAATCCAAATAGATCATGTCAATTAGCTTCTCTTTGTCTAAATTGCTTGTTACTTTCTGAAGGAATTCTAACACATTTGTCAGGCATGATCTTCCTGTGATGAATCCATGCTAACTCATGGATTTTATCATATTTTACCATGGACTTCCAAGTACTCCACAAACTAAACCACAATAATGGATTCTAAAATCTTACCAATGACTAAGGTCAGGCTAATGAACCTTTAATTTCCTGTCTTCTGCCTCCCAACCTTCTTAAACAAGAGCGTTACATTAGTCATTTACCAGTATTCTAGGACTCTCCCTGATTCCAGTAATTCCTGGAAGATCAGCACCACTGCCCCCACAATCTCAAGTATCTTCTTCAGAACTGTTGGGTGTAGTCCCATGTGGTTTATCCAGCTTCAAAACTTTCCACTTTCCTGGCATCTTCTCCTTAGTGATGGTCCCAACACTCACCTCTGCTCCCCTGCCACCGCAATCCCCCCAACTCCAACTCTCAAAGTCCTGTTATACTGTTGGTGTCTTCCACCAAGAAGACTGATGCAAATTATCTATTTATTTCCTCTGCCATTTCTTTGTTCCCCATTACTACTCTTCCAGTCCAATGTTCACTCTTACCTCTCCTTTACCGTATAGATGTCTAAAAAATATTCTTTCAGTCTTCTTTTATATTACCGTCTAGCTTATCCTCATTTTCTCACCCCTTATTGCTTTTTCAGTTGTTGTCTGCACATTTTTAAAGGCTTTCTAATCTTCTGGTTTCCCAATAATCTTCACCACATTGCATGTTTTTTTTCTTTTGCTTTTATGCTGTTCTTGACTTCCCTTGTCAGCCATTGTTGCCTTACCCTCCCCTTAGTATGCTTCTTTTCCCTGGTGTTGAGTTGCAGCTGTGCATCCCAAAATACCCCCAGAAATTCCTGTCATTGCTGCACCATCATCTTCTCTGCTAGGATCCTCATCCAATCATCTGTGGCCAGCTCCTCCCCCATGTCTTTGCATTTACCTTTACATCTGAATTCCAGCTTCTCCCTCTCATATTGCAGGATGAATGTGGCCACTGCCTCTTCAGGATTCCTTCAACTTAAGCTCCCTAATCACATCTGCGTCATTACGCAATACCAAATCCAGAATTACCCCTCCCCTCGTGGGCTCTACCACAAACTGCTCCAAAAAAATCTTGTAGACATTCCATGAAATCTGCTTCCGTTACTGATCCAATTTTCCAAATGCACCTGCGTATTGAAATCCTCCATGATTATTATAATAGTGCCATTCTTACACATCTTTTCTATCTCCTGATTTACTTTCTACCCCAAATCCTGACTACTGCTAAGGAGCCTGTACATAACTTCCATCAGGGTCTTGTTCCTTTGTGATTCCTTTCTCTACCCACACAGATTCTATGCTTTCTGGTACTGTATCGCTTTTTGCTATCATTTTGAATTTAATTTCTAACTGACAAGGCAACTCAGCCCCCACTGCCCATCTGTCTGTATTTTCAATAGGATGTTCGTCCTGAAATATTTAATTCCCAGCCCTGATCCCTCATACACACCAGCATACCTACAAATTCCAATCTGTGCGAAAAGCTCATTTACTTTGATTCATTTACTGCACGCCTTTAAGTACAGCACCCTCAGTCCTACACTGATTGTTCCTCTTCTCATATTTGTCCCCTCATCTGATGTGCCCGAAGCTGGATTGCAAAGCCTTTCCAAAATCTCTACCCTATTACTTGTTCTGGAAACTTTGATAACCTCCCTCCCCACCCCAAGTAAATAAATCAAACAATGGGATCTTATTTAGAAGAAGCATAATTGTATCCATTGCTTACACAGGGACAGTTTTTAAAAAAGATATCTGTGAGAAGCAAGCTAATTCAAAGCTTGCTATTTAATGTGGAATAGAAAGAGAAAAGCTTGACTCACCCTAGTTAAGATCCTTTAGATGAGTATAAACATATATACACATACACAGATAAATAATGGAACTTTAAATGTAACAGACATTAACAGACTGAACTGAATTCCTGTGGACAGTCTTAGACATTAGCTAAAATCCCCCACTGTGCTACCACTTTTCTTTTCGTGCTCTCACAACCCCCCTCCTCCCCAAATCCCTGGTTGAATGACTTCCTGGGCCAAGGTGCAAGATTCAATGGAAAAGGATGATTTATCTAGATCCGGCTAGCTGTAAAATGGTGGTGTTTGGAAAGAGATGAGATTTTGCTGTGTCTTAAGTTATTTTTTCCCCAAACTGTGCTGGATATGTAGATAGCTTGGTTTTTGTTTAATAATAAACTTCCCTGAAAATCTGCAACCTCATGTCTCTATTTCATTGACTGACTGCTACATTAAATAAAATCTATCAAACCATTGTTGTTCGGGGATTAGAATTGTTCAGCACTATTGTGAACTGGGATCATAATACTCACCCATTGCTCTCTACATCACAGATTAGGTCATGCTATCTTGCATTCCCCAACATATGTACCGTTCTCATGCACTGCATCCATTTGCATTTTTCTCTCTCACACTTTTAGGGCCTTTCTTAAACTCAATTTGTGTAATGAGCTTTTGACTCATTTTAAGCTCATTGCCTTTGGCTCATTGCCGATTTTTCTTCACATCATCATGATGAAGCACCATGGGATGTATTTTTAATGGAAAATAAATAATTAAATTGAATATGTATGCGTGTTATTTTTGCAAAAATATTGATCTTCCACCTCCCCCAAAATAAGTAGGTTAAAGGTTAGATTTCAAAAGTTGAGCAAACAGACAAGTGTTTTCAGCATTAATCTGCACAAATCAGGAAAACTGATTTCCATATTTGTGTAGTTATAGCAAGAGCATTTATCATGAGAAACTGAATTTTATGTATTCTTCTACAAAAACAAATTAATTGGTTTATGTTCCCAAAGCTCAAGAGTCTAATACATCTGGCTGATATTACATTTTATGTTATTGACCAGATTCACTCGAAAGGTGATGGACAAGAAAGGGGTATCCTGATTGCCTTGCAATGGAAGAAAATGTGTGAATATCAAATGATCAAACTTCAAACTCAATCCACTTTCCTTCCACCTCCAACATAATTCAACTGCTTGCCAACATTCACGGCACAGCAGCCCACAAAAATCACTGCTATAAATTTTCTCATAGATTCTTGCGTCTGCGTTGCTTCACTTCCTGAATCAGATAAAGACAAACTGGATCACCAAGTCTGCTTCACCTTGACACTATGCAATGTGCACACATCAATGAACGCCACCTTCTCTGCTGCACCAACACCTAATGACAAATAAACAGACCAATCAGGTGGAACACAAATACCCATTCCAAATGCTGAAGGCAATCACCTAAGTTCTGGAGAATGTACCTCCCAACATCACTTACCACTTTGTATCCTGGCCATCATCTAAAAATAAACTGACACAACCTTCTTTGAAAACACTGCACTTCCTCCTGCCTGATAATATCTATTACTAAGGCTCCCAAATCACTCATTCTACAGGGAAAGTATTTTATCCTGATTCTGAACCTGACCCTATCTGCTGTGACATGTCCTGATGTCTCATAAGTTCTCTCATGTCTATACTACTCAAATGGCAAAAATGCTTAGACATAATCAAATAGCTTTCAAAGATTTCAATTATTTTTCTTTTTCAAAAAAGAGGAAAGGTGTCTGGTTCCTTAAAGTCTAATGTGTTGACTGTGGGCCATTAAATGAAGGATGGTGTGATATATGTTTAATACCTATATAAAATTATTTGAGGATTTGAAATTTAAACAAAAGCTAAAATAGATTGGTGGCTTCAGCTCTATGAAGGTATTGTTTTCTTTTTCTGAAAAAAAGTCACAAAGCAATTTAGAACAGTGAGCTTGAGGCATCTTTTCCAATCACACATGTAGATAAAGTATCTAGCATGAACAGTACGAACTCAATTTTAGATGTGTTTAGAAGGTTGAACTTTGATGACCATGAAACAGACCAAGAATAATTAATAGGTTGCAGTTCAATATTTCAACTTATTAGAATGATAGGTTAGTTTGTGAAATTTCTAAGCTGAGAGAGTTTGTGCAGACATTTTCAAGTCGTCAGAACTGAGGAGAAGTTTCTAAGCCATCAAATCTGTGAGTTATCAGGAATCTAATCGCTAATGGACAAGATTTCTACCAGAATTTAGATACAGTTGAGGAAGTCCTTGCTGCAAAGAGCTGCTGGCTGATCAGAGACCAGCAGCTCCAGCTCTCATCAGTGCTACAGAGAAGGTAGCTACTGTGACTAATACAATGCCCTCAGTATTCCAAGATGGAGCCTTTAGAAAGGCATGTGTTTTGGAGTGGGGGTTCATACAAGGTAGGAACCATAAGGAGAGGGGAACCATTGCGGAAAGAGGGTTTAAAAAAAGAGAATGAGGACAGCTCTCAGTAGCCACTCCTCTGTCCTGCATCCAGTTCCTTGACCATATACAAATCAGTGCAAATTGAGGGACACCTTACTCAAAGGTAATTGTCTGTCTGTCTATCGGTTAAGCAGTTGGGCAGAACATTTGTGTTACAGTCCACCTCCAGCTCAAATAACTGCACAGACAAGGTGGACTGAGGCCCTTAAAATGGCCATTTAAGAGCATTAATTGATGACAGGATTCAAAGTTTGGGGTTGGACATTCCCTGCCCCCAAAATCAATTGTTATGTAGTTGGGCTGAGGGAGCACTGGCAAGAGGGTAAGGGTAGGGGTGGATCCCAGTTCACCACCATTACTGGTCAAAAATCAACTTCCTTCCCACCTCAACTCAAAAAGTCCACCTTTACAATCTTTTCCATGATCCTCATTTCTCTTTTCTTCAGGGCTGTGACAAAATCCTCTCTTTTGTAGCTTTTTCTTATCCTGAGCAGGCCAGCAAACTATAATTAGTCACCTTTATAGAACTGACAGTCAGAAGAGTTGTGAGATGGCAACTTCAACTTCTGCCCAGTAACAGAGGACGGGCTATTTTCAATGGTTTCAACAGATGAAGTGACATTCGTGTCACACAAATGCCAGACTATGACCATCACCAACAAGAGACAATCTAACCACCATCCCTTGACAGTCAATGGTGTTACCAACATGGAATCCCCCATTATCAACATCCTGGGGGTTACCATTGACCAGAAACTCAACTGGAATCACCACATTAACACAGTGACTACAAGAACAGGCCAGAAGCTAGGAATACTGTGGCGAGTAACTCACCACCTGACTCCTCAAAACCTGTCCACCATCTACTAGGCACAAGTCAGGAGTGTGATGGAGTACTCCCCACTTGCCTGGATGACTGCAGCCTCAACAACACTCAAGAAGCTTGACACCATCCAGGATAAAGCAGCCCACTTGATTGACACTACATCCACAAGCATTCACTCCACCACCACCGACGCTCAGTAGCAGCAGTGTGTACTATCTACAAGATGCATTGCAGAAATTCACCAAAGATCCTCAGATAGCACCTTCCAAACCCATGACCACATCCATCTTGAAGGAAAAAGGCATCAGACATATGGGAACACCACCACCTCCAAATCACTCACCATTCTGACTTGGAAATATATCGCTGTTCCTTCACTGTTGCTGGGTTAAAATCCTAGAATTAACTCCCTATAAGCATTGTGGTTCAACCCACAGCAGGAGGACTGCAGCAGTTCAGGAAGGCAACTCACCACCACCTTCTCAAGGGCAACTAGGGTTGGGCAAGAAATGCTGGCCAGCCAGCGACGCCGACTTCCCACAAATGAATACAGAAAAAAGACGGTTGACGGCTACTGAATTGGCAGCGGGAAGGAGAAGGAGAATGAGAGAGACTCTGTGTCCTCGAAGCTGAGGAGGGTTCAAAAGAAGCCTATGTACAATAGATCAGCTCAGCTTTGAATCGGAATTTAAAAATACACAACCATATGTTGTTTGATGAAATTGGGTAAGACTAGACTTCAGGGCAAGGTCCTCAGGCACTTTTAACTTTGTAAAGCTAGCTGTCATAGAGTCATACATCAGGTTTACAGACCCATCGGTCCAAACAGTCCATGCTGAATATAATCCCAAATTAAACTCATGCCACTTGCCTGCTCCTGGTCCATACCCCCTCAAACCTTTCCTATTCATGTACTTATCCAAATGTCTTTTAAACATTGTAACTGTACCCACATCCACCACTCCCTATTGAAGTTCATTCCACATGTGAACCACCCCGTGTAAACAATTTGTCCCTCATGCCTTTTCTAAATGTCTCTCCTCTCACCTTAAAAATGTGTTCCCTGGTCTTGAAATCCTTCATCCTCGGAAAAAGACAACTACCATTAGCTGTATCTATAACCTTCATTACTTTATAAACTTCTATCAGGTCGCTTCTCAACCCTCTATTCTCCAGTGAAGGAAGTCCCAGCCTATCCAGCCTCTTTATAACTCAAACCTTCCATAACCAGTAACATCCTAGAAAATTTCTTTTGAACCCTCTCCAGCTGAATAATATCTTTCCTATAACTGGGCAACCAGAACTGTACACAATATTCCAGAAGAGGCTTCACCAATGTTCTATACAACCTCAGCATGACTTCCCAACTCCAATAAAGAGCTCAGCAATTAAGGCAAGTGCGCCAAAAGCCGTTTTAACTAACCTGTCTACATGTGACACAAAGTTCAAACAATTAAGTACCTACAACCCTAAGTCTCTCTGTTCTACAATGCTACCCAAGGCTCTACCAGTAACAGTACAGGCCCTACCCTTGTTCGTTGTACCCAAATGCAGTACCGTGCATTTATCCAGATTGAACGCGATTTGTCATTTTTCAGCCCATCTACCCAATTCATAGATCATAGAATTCCTGGGGTGCGGAAGAAGGCCATTCAGCCAATCAAGTCCACACTTCCTCTAAAGAGCATCCCACCCAGAGTCAACCACTACCCTATCCCTGTAACCCTGCATTTCCCATGGCTAATCCAACTAGGCTGCACATCCCTGGCTACTATGGGCGATTTAGCATGGCCAATCCACCTAGCCTGCACATCTTTAGACTGTGGGAGGAAACCACAGCACCCAAAGTAAACCCACGCACACATGGGGAGAATGTGCAAACCCCACACAGGCAGTCACCTAAGGCTAGAATCAAACCTGGGTCCCTGGCACTGAGGCAGCAGTGTTAACTTCTGAGCCACCATTGAAATCTTAGGAAACTTCCTTCACTGTCCACTATGCCACCAATTTTGGTGTTGTCTGCAAACTTTCTAACCATACCTTCTATATTCTCATCCAGATCATTTATATAAATGACAAACAAAAGAGGACCCAGAACTGATGCCTCCGGTCTGAAAAGTAAACCTCCACCACCACTCTTTATCTCCTGCCATTAAGCCAACTATGTATTCAACTGGCAAGCTCATCCTGAATCCCATGTGACCTAACTTTACGAATTAGTCTACCATGTGGAACCTTGACGGCTTTACTAAAATCCAAATAAGCAATGTCTACTGCTCTGGCCTCATCCATCTTTTTGGTAACTTCCTCAAAAAACTCAATCGAGTTTGTGAGACATGATTTTCATCGCACAAAACCATGTTGACTATCCCTAACTAATTTTTGCCCCTCTAAATTTCCATAACTGCTGGTGGAGAGCTGAAGTTGTCTTGTGAATGTGTATTGGAATGCAGTTTTAGAGCCCGGGGACAGCAGGCCTAGAAAGGAGGGTGACCAACTGAAGCATTCCTTGATACAGTCTATAATGGAGCCATTCTCAAGGCTTTGAAAGCCGAATTCAGTAATGTGAAGAAGTAGAGAAGTTCAATGAGATTTGATGTTCCATTATGCCTTGAATGCCTGGAAAGAATGGCTGAGAAATCTATAGGGCTAGTCTTGATCACGCATGCTCTCTGATATAGGCTGTGGGTGGTTAGTGACAGTCTATTCCCCACAAGCACTGAGCATCAATTCTGGGTGTTCACACATGTATCACACATGTGTCGTGGATTCTAATACTGTTCTGACTCAAGTACTGGAGTATTATTGCTCATTTAATAACACTGAATCTTATGGCTTCATTCTCCTCACAGGTCTCTCAGATCTCTCACATTTAGCAGAGTATTCCAGGCCTGCCTAGAGCATTTAAAAGAGCAGGCAGGAGAGATTAATCAGGTCGGAGGTTAAATTTCTGTTTCTTAATGATAGATCAGACACTTGATATGAGGTAAACGGATGTTTTCAGGAGAGAAAGAAAACCAATTTTAAAAAAAACTTGGCAAGGGGCCTGGTCCGACCCCTAGTGAATACTTGAAATGGGAGGCTGTACAACACGTGTTGTACAGTGTTATTGGCTTCTCTCTCTGGAAGGCAGGTTGGGTTTCCTAACTATTATGGACAGGAACCTATTTTTGTAATTATTAGTTTATCATGAATATTCATCAATACCCCAGGCCACAGGAATCACACCCACAGGCACAATCTTAGGCACGAGCTTTTAGGAAGCTCGTCTGATCACAAACCCAACTATACATCGGAGACTTGAATCCAGCTGGACTGCCAAATTTATTTCACAGACTGGTCCACAGTATTGTGACAGGACTTTGATATTCCTTGTAAGATTTGCACTTCTAGTTGCAGATATAATTATCATAGCTATTTATAGCCCAGGTCACATTTACATTTATGCCAGCCTTACAATTATTGTAGTGGACATTCATCTTTCTTACGATACAGCCCAGATTCCTCTAGAAGATAGAACATAGAACATTATAGCGCAGTACAGGCCCTTCGGCCCTCGATGTTGCACCGACTTGTGAAACCAATCTGAAGCTCATCTAACCTACACTATTCCATTATCATCCATATGTTTATCCAATGACCATTTAAATGCCCTTAAAGTTGGCGAGTCTACTACTGTTGCAGGCAGGGCATTCCACACCCTTACTACTCTCTGAGTAAAGAACCTACCTCTGACATCTGTCCTATATCTATCACCCCTTAATTTAAAGCTATGTCCCCTCGTGCTAGCCATCACCATCTGAGGAAAAAGGCTTTCACTGTCCACCCTATCTAATCCTCTGATCATCTTGTAAGTCTCTATTAAGTCATCTCTTAACCTTCTTCTCTCTAACGAAAACAGCCTCAAGTCCCTCAGCCTTTCCTCATAAGACCTTCCCTCCATACCAGGCAACATCCTGGTAACTCTCCTCTGCACCCTTTCCAATGCTTCCACATCCTTCCTATAATGCGGTGACAAGAACTGTACGCAATACTCCAAGTGCGGCCGCACCAGAGTTTTGTACAGCTGCAACATGATCTCATGGCTCTGAAACTCAATCCCTCTACCAATAAAACCTAACACACCGTACGCCTTCTTAACAACCCTATCAACCTGGGTGGCACCTTTCAGGGATCTATGCACATGGACACAGATCTCTCGGCTCATCCACACTACCAAGAATCTTACCATTAGCCCTGTACTCTGTATTCCTGTTGCTCCTTCCAAAGTGAATCACCTCACACTTTTCCGCATTAATCTCCATTTGCCACCTCTCAGCCCAGCTCTGCAGCTTATCTATGTCTCTTTGTAACCTGCAACATTCTTCCGCACTATCCACAACTCCACCGACTTTAGTGTCATCCGCAAATTTACTAACCCATCCTTCTACGCCCTCATCCACATCATTTATAAAAATGACAAACTGCAGTGGCCCCAAAACAGATCCTTGCAGTACACCACTAGTAACTGAACTGCAGGATGAACATTTCGCATCAACCACCACCCTCTGTCTTCTTCCAGCTAGCCAATTTCTGATCCAAACCACTAAATCACCCTCAATCCCATGCCTCCGTATTTTCTGCAATAGCCTACCATGGGGAACCTTATCAAATGCTTTATTGAAATCCATATATACCACATCAACTGCTTTACCCTCATCCACCTGTTTTGTCACCTTCTCAAAGAACTCAGTAAGGTTTGTGAGGCATGATCTATCCTTTACAAAAACGTGTTGATTATCCCTAATCAAATTATTCCTTTCTAGATGATTATAAATCCTATCTCTTATAATCTTTTCCAACATTGTACCCACAACCAAAGTAAGGCTCACTGGTCGATAATTACCAGGGTTGTCTCTACTCCCCTTCTTGAACAAGGGGACAACATTTGCTGTCCTCCAGTCTTCTGGCACTATTCCTGTAGACAATGACGACATAAAGATCGAAGCCAAAGGCTCTGCAATCTCCTCCCTAGCTTCCCAGAAAATCCTCGGATAAATCCCATCCGGCCCAGGGGACTTATCTATTTTCACACTTTCCAGAATTGCTAACACCTCCTCCTTATGAACTTTAATCCCGTCTAGTCTAATAGCCTGTATCTCAGTATTCTCCTCGACAACATTGTCTTTTTCCTTTGTGGATACTGACGAAAAATATTCATTTTGCACCTCTCCTATCTCTTCGGACTCCACGCACAACTTCCCACTACTGTCCTTGACTAGCCCTAATCTTACTCTAGTCATTCTTTTATTCCTGACATACCTATAGAAAGCTTGAGGATTTTCCTTGATCCTACCTGCCAAAGACTTCTCATGTCCCCTCCTGGCTCTTCCTAGCTGTCTCTTTAGTTCCTTCCTGGCTAACTTCTCTCCTGCTCAGACACGCAGTGTACAATCCCAGTACAACCTGTTTCAAATGCATCACTCCAGACTAACAATACACTTGAGGCCCACTCTCTTCATACATCTTATTCACTTGTGGAATGTTTACTTCAGCCAAGGCCTCAACTCCCCATACATGTCATAATACCATCAGCAAAATCATAAAGTATTTTCCTTCTGCACAGTCCTGAACGTGTTTTCTGTCCAACTCCCACTTTGACCACAACTTTTTCAGCTGCCCCAATAAAGTTCAATGAAACTTGAGAAATGCACTTACTCTTGAAGCAGTATTGTATTAATTCAAGAATGCTGCACAGTTCAACAATATCTATCATGATTTGTATCTCCTTCAGATCCATCTTTTTGTTAAACTTCCCAGTGCACGATAATTTTACTCTGTTTTTCAATCACAACTGCCTTTCATACTATCCATTTGCCCTTTCTGCTCTCCCTCACCTCTCCAACTCCCATATTGGATAAAACCTTTTCTACCTTGAGCTTTGTTCCAATCTGATGATAGGTCATAGATTTTTTAAAAGATTTTGCTCTGTTCATCTCTCTGCAGAGGTGCTGAAGATTTGCACAAGGTTCTGCTATTTTTCTTTATTTACATGAGACAAATGCCATAACTTAAACTGCCTTGATCAAAATCCCCTTCACCTACTCTGCTCCAGGAAGAACAATGCAGCTTTTTCAATCTGTCCTTGTAACCAAAATACCTTATCCCATTCTTGCCAAAGTCATTATATGCTCTTTCTGAAGTGCAATCTTTAGAACTGAAGCTGAATTAATGTTCCTACAAAAGTTAAGTTTTCTGGATTTTGTACTCTTAGCCTTTTTTATATTAAAAAAAATCATTCATCCATGTGATGTGGGTGGCACTGGTGGGCCAGCATTTCTTGCCCATTCCTAATTGCCCAGAGGGCAGTCAACAGACATTGCTATGGGTCTGGAGTCAGCTGGAGGTTAGACCAGGTAAGGATGGCAGATTTTGTTCCCTAAAGGACTTTAATGAAACAAATGGATTTTTACGACAATCAACAGTGGTTACATGGTCACCATTAGGCTAGATTTTAACTTCCGTTTTTTAACTGAATTCAAATTTCACCACCTGCCATGGTGGGATTTGAACCTAATTCTACAGAGTATTAACTTGAGTTTCTGGATTACTCGCCCCTCCCAAAGAAAGGCCCGAATTCCGTCTATTTATTGTCCCTGTCCTTCCACCTTCGCAGATTTATGAACAAAGACCCCTCAGTCTCCACTCCATCCCCTTCAAAACTTATAATATAGCACGTATTGACTCTTTCCATTCTTAATGCCATGATGTTTTGCCTCACTTCTTTGGTGTGTGAACAACAGCCACAGATTGATCCCATCTCTTGACCACAGTCCCCCAACAGCCAAATTCCAGCAGAACCTTCTACACAGTTTTCAATACCAAGTTTCAGGTCATCAGTACATTTTAAAAATATATCCAAAGTGTTTTATGTATATTGAAAAGAGCAGCGGTTCTTGTACCTTCGAACTGATAAATCAATTTTCATGAATTACACATGATTGGCAGTGAATCCTTAAGCTACATTGCTCCCCAGGCCACTCCGATAATAATGTAAACTGGGAATGAGATCCTCTAGAAGCTTAGATTTGCTCCCAGGACGTACTGAATTTAGTTTGTTTCAATTCATTTCTAAAACAAAAACAGAACAGCAGATGGTGCCTTTTGATCTCACAGAGAATTAATTTGTGGATTTTAATTGTTATTGATCTTCATATATTTACATCAATATGAATGTGTTAATTGTATGACCGTCGTGAATGATTGGCTGTCTCTGGGGCAACAGAGCAGTTGCTTCCTGCGAACTTCTTCAGGTAAATAAATCCACCTTGCTGGTGAAGATTAGGGTTCTTATTGAGACCAATGCACATAAATATATTTATTTAGGTAATATTGTCAACATGATTGGTGTAGAATTTTCTGGAATGATCTACAGCACTGAAACAGGCCTATGCATCATTTGTGGTCCATTCGACTAACTTTCTACCCCTCTCGATCAAACTCCATCATTTACATTTACTACTTTTATTCTTCACTCCCATATGTAGCTTCTCCTTAAAAATATTTACACTATTAGCCTTAGCTTCATGGGGTACTATGTCCCATATTCTTGTCACTCATTCACTGAATAATTTTCTCTTGAATTTCTTGTCGATAATAAGGTCAAATGAATTAGCAATGGGAAGAGGCCATTCAGCCCTTCAAGTATGCCTCTGCCAGTATATTAGCTCATGGCTGAATTTCCACTTCAAAACCATTTTTCTGCAGCCACCTGGTAAGCTTTGATGTTTTGACAAAATCAATCGATCTCAGTCTTGAAAACAATCAACCCGCTGGGGCAAAGAATTCCATGGACTTACCGGTCTTGGAGCAAAGAAATTCCTCATCTCAGTCCTAAAAGGGATTGCCCTTAATCCAAGACTGTCTCTCTTAGTCCTAGATTCCTTCCTGCAGCTACCCTGCTGATTCCTTTTGGAATGTGCGTGAATGAAACCACTTCTCATTCTTCTAAACTCTGAAAATGCAGGTCCAATCTTTTGATCTTTTCTCCTAGTACATGCCCACTAACCTAAGAATTACTTTTGATAACCATTTTGATAACTTTTTGATGACCACTCCCTCTATGGTAAATCTGTATTTCCTTGGGTAAGGAGACAAAAACCATAGGCAATACTCCAAGTGTGGACTTACCCAGTCTCTATGAAATTGCCTTTGGCCATCTTTACTCCTTTATGCAAATCATAGTGTCATAACAGCCAACATATCATGTCCTGTTAGTTGCTTGCTATACCTGCATGTTAACTCTCAGTGACTCAAGAACACAGACACCGAAATTATTCACAAGTTCAACACTTCACAGCTTCTTACTTTTTTTTTTACTAATTAAGTAGACAATGTCAATTTACAGTGAAGCCTATTCTACCTGCGATTTTTTTGCCCATTCATTTCGCTTCTCCAAATCTCCTCGAAATGTCTTTACACCCTTCTAGTTTACACCCTTTCCCACCAAGTTTTGAGCAATTCACAAACCTGAAATCAAATATATACTCCCCACATTGAAGCAATTGAGATATATTGTGACCAGTTGTGTCCCATTCTTGTTGTACAAGTCTCAGCCTGCTACCCTGAAGTTTTCATTTACTTAATGTGAGTATCACTGGCTGGTCAGCATTTATTGTCCATCCCTACATGAGCTTGAGGAGGTGGTAGCTGCCTTCTTGAACCATTGCAGTCCACATGTTGTAGGTTGATCTATAATGCTGTTACAGAGGCAATGCCTGGATTTTGACCCAGTGAAGGAATTGAAATATATTGCCAAGTCAGGACGGTGAATGACTTCGAGGGAAACAAGTAGGTGGTAGTGTTCCTATGTATCTGCTGTCCTTCTTCTTTTACATGGAAGTGGCTATGGGCTTGGAAGGATTTTTGCTGAATCTCTGCAGCACATGCTGTAGATTGTATACAGTGCTGCTGCTGACCGTAAGTGGATGTTTCTGAATGCTGTGCCAATCAAGTAGACTGAATGTCCTGCATGGTGTCAAGCTTGAGTGCCATTGAAGCTGTACCCATTCAGGCAAGTGTGAAGTATTCCATCATACTCCTGACTTATGCCTTATAGATGATGGACAGGCTTTGGAGAGTCAGGATATGAGTTACTCAATGCAGTATTCCTAAATTCTGATCTGCTTTTGTAACCAGAGTTTATGTGGTGAGTCCAGTTGAGTTTCTGGTCAATGGTATTCCCAAGGATGTTGGTAATGGGGAATTCAGTGATGGTAACACCATTGACTGTCAAGGAGCAGTCGTTAGATTGTCTCCTCTTGGAGATGGTCATTGCCTGGCATTTGTGTGGTGCAAATATTACTTGCCACTTGTCAGCCAAAACTTTAATGTCATCCAGATCTTGTTGCAGTTCAACACTGTCAGCTTCAGTATCTGAGTTGCCACGAATGGTGCTGAACATTATGCAATCATCTGTGAACATTCTAACTTCTGACTTAATGATGGAATGATCCATTCATTCCTCTCCTTTTTTGTCCATCAGCTAGTTCTAAAACCATTCCAGTATCTCCTGCCAATTCCAATTACTGTAAACATATTTACATTGTTCTTACTTGACATCTTATTGAAAGCTGTCTGAAAATCTAGATGTTTCACATCTGCTAATTCCCCTTTATTGATTTCATTAGTTACAACCTTCAAATGTGAATTTATCCAATATGATTTCCCCATCATATATCCATGTTTGGCTTTGCTCATCTCTCCCATTAATTTCAAAGTGTCCTGCTACTGCATCCTTTACTATGGATTCTGGTATTTTCCCTGCAACCGATGTTAGGCTCCTGTTATGGTGTTTGCTACACTCTCCATGCCTTAATCAACTAAGTCCATTCCACATTGTCTTAACTTCTAAACATGAAAACCAATGTATCTATTATCACTTATTGTATTTTTACAATACCACTCTTTTCCGTCATGTAGATCAGGTTTCATTATTTATTTTATGTGCTACTAATTTCTCTCCTGCTTTTTGAAAAAAAACCCAATATTAACATCTTAGAGTTCCTGGGTTTTTAGTATTGTCTTCCATAAAGACAGATACAAAGTATTTATTTAATTTCTCTGCCAATCCATGTGTCTCATTAGACATTTTCAGACATTCTCCTCATAGACCTACATTTTCTTTTGTTACTTTTTTGCTTTTACAGAGCAGAGCTATAAAGGTCCTCCCAGTTCACTTTTTATGTTTCTTGGTCATTTATTTACTTCTACATCTCAATCTCTGTCTTGTACTTCCTTTGCAGAATTATAGAATCCTCCTAATCTTCAAGCATACCATCTGTGGGAGATCTTTATCAGCATTTTGTTTTGATCCAATACACTTTTCTTTGTTGTGAATGGCTGGAACACTTTCCTTACTTACTTCTTTGCAGTAGAGCAATGCATTTTTGTTCCACATTATATAAGTTCTTTAAAAGATAGCCATTTACTGTCTGACATCATAACTTTTAGTGTGGTTTTCCAATCCATCAAGACCAATTTGCCTCTCACAGTTTCATTTTGAATTGTTCAGACATAAGAAACTAGCTTCTGATTAAACAATATCATCCGCAAACTTCACATAGCAAAATGTCACATTATGGCCTTTTTTAAAGTCTCCCTTACAACAAGATTAATTAGTCCTTTACAGTGATAACTGTTTCCTAGTTGGGTCTTCACTGCACTTCCCCAGAAAATATATCTTATACCTCTCTTGTACCTTCAAGTATTTGTCATCCACAATATTAGGACTAATTAGACTTATCCAGTCTACATGTAGGCCAGCATGCCCCAGGATTACAATATTGTTTTTGTTACACATAGTTCTAATTTTCTGATTTATACTGTGATTTACATTATCACTGCTATTTTGTCACTTATGAACAGTTCTCAGTAATATTTCCTGCCCTTTACTATTCTTTCATTCCAGGCAAACAGGTACCTCACTTTAAAATTCTAACCCTCATCACAGCATAAATATATCTTTAACTAACAGAGTTACCCCATGACATTTTTCCAAGCTCCAAATCCTTCATGAATGCAATAAACCTTGAATACTGAAGTCCCCATTTTGTTTTCCTTAAACTATGACTCTGTAATAGCTATCATGGTGCACATCTGAAATTTTATTTGAGATGAACATTATCTGTTTTAGTACGAATGTTAAATCCAGATACAGAGCCCTGAATTTATTTTTGCTCTCTTTTTTTGCAAATTCTCATCCTATATGTTGGCACACTCTTCAGTTTACAATCATTGTGCCTCCCTCCCGTATCCTGATTGTTACTCTTATTGCTTCCTTGCTATCTCCTTTAATGTTCCCAGTCTCCCATCAAGTCCAAAGCCCTTCTACATCCCTAGTCATGCAACATGCATGATCACTTGCTTCAACACATTGCCGGTGGTGCATTGAAATAGTGCAGCCCTCAATTTCTCCAATACCAGTACCCATGAACTGGGACTCTCAACTCCCAAACCGATCTTTGAGCCAATTTGCACACAGCTATGGTGATAATCCAAAATAATTACCATTGAAGTTCTGTTTTTTTTTCAGTTTGGTGCCTAAGATCCTCCTATTTCACGTGCAGATCATTTTACCCTGCATCATTGATACCAAAATGGACCACCACAACTGAATCTCTCTCCCCTCTGTCTGCCTTGGCACCATTAACCCTTCCACCTCACACCCTCCTTCCCCAGTACCGTGTTCACTCCAACTATAAGCAGAAATCCTCAAACCAGAGAACAGCAAGCAACACAGCCTTCCAGTTTCTAGCTCTCATTGCAGAAAGTCCTCCATCGCCATGACTGTATAAGCTCCTACTACTGCAGCATTTCTTTCCAAACCCTCTACTTGAATAACCTCTGATACCATGATCAGTCAAAATTAAATCATTTTTTCTTCCAATTTCAACTCTGTTCTCACTTTCATCTGGTCCATCTCCAACTCCTCATTCCTCCTCTCTTCCATTTGTGGAGAAAGGCTGCCCACTATTATCCACTACAACCCAACTAACTCCCACAGTTACCTTGACCACACATCATCACGCCATGCTTCCTGTAAGGATTCCAGGCCATTCTTCCAGTTTCTCCGTTTCTATCCATCTGTTCTGATGGTGCTACCTCCCACAGGGTGGTCTCAAAAATGTCCAATTGTTTCCTCAAACGATGATTCCCAGATACCGTGGTCAACAGGGCCCTTTGCCATACTTGAACTCTCTCTCACTCCCTGCCCTCACTCCCTTCCCTCTCACAACAATGCTACGGTCTCTCTAGTTCTTACTTCCCACCCTAACAGGTTCCGCATCCAATGGGTTGTAAGACAATGGACTTTCCATCATCTCCAATGGGATGCATGACCAAGCACATTCTCCTTCCTTCCCTTGTCAGCATCCCGCAGGGACCATTACTCCTGGGACACTCTGGTATATGACTCCTCCATTCCCAACAACTGCTCACATTCCCAAAGCACCTTCCAACACAATTGCAGAAGGTGTATGAACTGTTTATTTATTTCCTCTAACCTCATCGTCCAAGGCCCTAGGCATATGTTCCAAGTGAAGCAGCAATTCACCTGTACTTCACTCAATCTATTCTACTGTATTTACTGTTCAAAATATGGGTTTCCTGTGCACTGGGGAGATAAAACACAAGCTGGGTGACCTCTTTTCAAGTTACCTACACTCTGCAAAAATGACCTCACGTTTCCTGTTGGGTGCCACTTCAACACTGTGTTCCCAGCCCAACATTTCTGTTACCCATTCCCATGTCTTTCTTGACTCATTATCAAATTATAAGGTTACATTCAGCAAGCTAACCCATTTTCTCACTCTTAGCTCTTATTACTCATTATTCAGCTTTTCTTCTGTCCTGGCCTGCTTTACATAATTTCCACGTTTATCCACCTCTTTCACATATCTCCCTCTGGTTAATGTCTTCACCCATCCACTCACCTCTCCCTTTCCCCGACTTCCCCTAACTGAAAGCAATGTTTAGGGATAAACAGATTTTGTTTTTAGTCTTAGCTAACGTACTGCCAGACATTAGTACTATGATATTAACCATTGAAAGCCTATCTCAATAAATTGACCACAAAGGGATATAGCTAGGTTAAATGAGTGAACAAAATATTATTTTGAAGGATCACATAGAAAACCATGAACTCGTCAATTTTAGCCAGAAGAATATGTCAACACTTTACCACTTAAAAGTAGAGAGATTGCAGATCTTGGTGTGAGAGGGGGCTCTAGGAGTCCTAGTACATGAATCATGTTAGCAAGTTAATAATACAGCAATAATCGAGAAAGCAAGTGAAATTATGACATTTATTGCAAGGGGAATACAATATTAAAGTTGGGACATTTACTGTATCTATGCAGCACTTTGGTGAAACCCCATCTGGAACACGCTACAGTGTAACACTCTACAGCTTAGGTTTTCTTATTTGGAAACAGATCTGTAGACAATTGTATTAGAAGCAATTCAGAGATGGATCACTTGACTTATTCCCGAGATGAGGGCTGATCTTATGAACAAAAGTTCAACAGGTTGGGCCAACATCCATTTGAGTTAGGAAGGGCAAATGATAACCTTATGGAAAGGTAAAAATTCCTCAGGGAACTGGATGGGGTAAATGTCTGAAACATGTTTTTTCTAGTAGGGACAACTGGAATGAAGGGACTTAATTTAAGATTTGGGGCATCACATTTAAGACAGAGATATTGAACTCTTTTCATTTAAGATCTTTGTTGAATTCTCTTCCCAAGGAAACAGTGGACGCGGTGCCACTGAATTTATTCAAGTCTGAATTAGATAGATTTGTAGTGCAGACACAAATCAAGAGCTACGATGGCCAGACAAAATGTGTGAAACTGAGCATTTATCCAGATCAGTCTTGATCTTTATCAAATGCAGGAGTGGGCTTGAGGGGTCAAATGGCCTACTCCCTGCTCTGAAGCTTATGTTCTGATAGTTTCCTGTGTTATGCTGTTTCATGTCTTTTAACACACCTGCAAACAAAATACATTTTTTAGCAACTCGCTACACTTATACTAATCTGAGACAACACAAAAAATGTTCATGACAAACTAGTCAGGTGGAAGAATGCTCAATAGCACCTCTGTGCCCCAGGTGCTGAATATACCTGATCAGTATGCATTGTCTGCAACATGTGAAATGCAGAAGCCAAGTAGTTCAACGTGCAGAGCAGGAAAAAAAGGATAATGGATGACTGGTCATATAGCGTGTGACAGTCTGATCCTAAGGCTTGACACCAACATGAAGCCACCTAACCACTGTTTATTAAGCCTGTGAGAAAACACAGCTAAAGGATTAAACTGTCCACCTTCTGGGAAAAATGCAATGATCTTTCACGTTGTTGTTTACAGTTGCTGTGAAGTTAAGGCAGATAGAGCTTAATCCAGGGAAGCACTGATGAAATTATTTTTTTCTGGGATGACGCACATTTTGCTGGCAACATCCCCCTAAATACGCGTCCACAACATCATGTTTAAATTGAAAACAAAATCATTGGACCGCATTACCATTATTAGTTTCGGAATCAGGAGTCAGGTTTTTCCTGGCACCTTGGGCAAAGGTCTGAGTGAATGTGTATGCATGTTTGATTTTCACTCTGGGATTGTGGAAATGGGCTGGAGTCAGGGCTGCTGCCTCCCATTGCAAGTCAAAGAGGGTGGATACAAGTTGGAAGGTATCTCCAATCCTTGGGGACATAGGCCCAATTCTGCGGATGATTCCGAGGTTACAAAGTCCTTACCCCTCATTTCCCATTACAACCAAACCATACCCCCATCTGCCAACAATGTACAGAACCCATGAGCCTGACAGCAACATTGGAAAGTCTTTGACATGCTCACAAAATAAAAAAATCATCTACTAATTCTGTACCTGAAAAACAATTGCTCTTTGATTCAAAATCCATTTGAAAAATCTTTCTTCTCTTTAAAGTTCATGATGGCATGTGTAGTTGCCAATAGCTTTAAAATATTCCTATCAAATATTTCCTAACTCCAATTTAAGCTCTCAGATGGTTGACCAACTGACTGGCATGGCACGTTTCAAACAGACTTGAGGAACACCTGCTTCATGGAGCATATCTGAAAACTCATGATTGAGCAAGCATTCAAAAGGCTGAAATTACTCGCCCTTTAAGCACACCACATAAAACTCATCAAGTTTGCTGCCCAGTCGAAATGGTGATCAACAGGAATTGGTGGGAAATATGTAACGGCTGTAACTAATAAGACACAGGAATAGACGTAGGCCATTCAGACTTGAATATACTAATGAACCAGCCTTGCCAGTCTACTATCAAAAAGAATTTCACAGGTTCACTACATTTTGAGAAGAAATTTCTTCCCGTTTTAAATCTGTGACCTCTTAATCTGAGATTATGTCCTCTGGTTCTAAACACCCCCACAAGGGGAAACAGCCTTCCACATCCACCCAGTCAAGTCTATTAAGAACCTTGTATGCTTCAAGAAAGATGTATCTCATTTGTTTGTAGTCCAATGAGTGTAGACCCTATCTATTCAACCTCTCCTCGTTCAACAGTCCTTCCATATCTGGGATCAGCCTAGTGAACCTTCTCTGGATTGCTCCCAATGTCAACGTATCTTTCATTAAATAAGGGGCCCGAAACTGTTCTCAGTATTTCTACTGTGATCTGATTGGTGCTTTGCATGATTTTAGCAAAGTCTCACTACTTCCATACTCCATTCCCTTGGAAACAAACACTCCATTTACCTTCCCTATTATACGTCAAACTCGAATGCTAACATTTTGTGATTCATGAACAAGGACTCCCAAATTCCTCCATTCCACAACTTTCTGCAGTCTTTCTCCATTTAAATAATATTCATATCCTCTATTTGTTCTGCCAAAGTGCCTAACCTCTCATTTCCCATCATTATATTCCATTATTTTAGATTTTTCTGCCATGTTTTTTGCCATTTTCTTAACTCACCTATATCCCTCTACAAAACACTGTGTCATCTTCACTACTTGCCTTCCCACCTATTTTGAAGATGAAACATTCTGCATTCTCATCCAAGTCCTTTAAACTGTAAATAATCACGCTGCAGCATTGATCCCCATGGTACACCATTAGTTACAGGTTGCCATCCTGAAAATGCAACTCTTATGCCAACTTTATTTTCTATTAGTTGGTTAATTCTCTATCCACACTAACATATCACCTCCAAAACTATGGGATCTCATTAACTAGCCTAATTAAGTAGCAGTACCTAATCAGACAGGACTATCCCACCTCCATTTCTGATGGCCAGACATGGATTTGACATCATCCATCCACTTAGGAAGACTGAACTATCAAAATGAACAGGAGTGAAAGACCATTTGGCCCTTTGAGCCTGTTCTGCTGAACATGGCTGATATTGTACTAAATGCCATATTCCTGCTTTCTCCCATATCCCTTAATGCCTTTTAAAAATTAAAAATACATTCAGTGACTTGACCTCCATAGTCTCTGTGGTAAGGATTTCCACAGGTTCACTACCCTTTGAGTGAAGAAATTTTTCATCTCAGTCTGAAATAGCTTACCCTGTATCCTGAAACCAAAATCCTAATTCTAGACTCCCCAACTAGGGGGAAAAATACTTTCTGAAACTATTATACCCGGTCCTGTTAGAATTTCACATGTTTCAATCAGATTGCCTCTCATCCTTCTAAACTTTAGTGAATACCGATCCAAACAATGAATCATTCCTCAGAGTGGTGATAGCAAGACTGTCCTTTCAGCTTAGATGACTGCCACTGCACTTCTATGGCAAATACATTCTTTCTTAGGTAGGGAGACAAACTGCACGTAATACTCCAGATATGGTCTCACCCAGGTCTTCTCTAACTTCAGGAAGGTATTCCTACTTCAGAACATTTGCAATGAAAGCCAATATACTGTTTGTCTTTCGAACTGCTCGCTACACCTGCCTGTCTCCTTTCATTGTACAGGGCCACCCAAAACCAATACATTCACATTTCCCAACATGTCTCCATTTAAATAATAATCCACCTGTTTTTTACATCAAAGTTTATACTATTTTGCCATGTTAAATTGCATCTCCCATGTGTTTGTCCACTCAACTTGTCTAAATATCCTTGAAGCGTCTTTGAGTCCTTTTCATTATGCCGTTCAGTTTTGCGCTCTCATAAACTCTAGTCTCTGTGCATCCCACTTGGAAAAAGATCCATTTATTCCCAATCTTTGTTACTTGTTTATTAATCAGTTCTCAATCCAAGCCAATATATTACCCCTTATCCCATGAGTTTTATTTTTGCCCATTAATTACCTATGTGGGACCTTTTCAAAAGCTTTCTGAAAATCCAAAATACTACATCTACTGTTTTCCCTCATATATTCTAATAACTATATCATTATAAAACTCAATGGAGTTGTTAAGCTTGATTTCCTTTTCATTTACCCGTGCTACTTTTGTTCAATCCTGTTAATGATTCCCAAGTGTTCTATTATCGTATCTTCTACAACAGAGACTATCAGGGTGGCACAGTGGTTAGCACTGTCCCCTCATGGCCCCAGGGACCCATGCTCAATTCCAGCCTCAGGTGACTGTCTTTGTGGAATTTGCACATTCTCCCCATGTCTGCGTGGCTTGCCTCTGGGTGCCACTGGTTTCGACCCACAGTCCAAAGATATGCAGATTAGGCGGATTGACCACTTTTAAATTTCCCATTTTGTTCTGGGATCTTGATCAGATGGGGAAGTGGGCTGAGGATTGGCAAATGCAATTCAATGCAGGTAAGTGTGAAGTGATGCATTTTGGAAAGTCAAACCAAGGTAGGGTTCATATAGTAAACAGTAAGGTCCTGAAGAGTGCTGGAGAACAGAGGGACCTAGGAGTATATGTACAAAGTTGATTGAAAGCGGTGTCACAGGTAGACAGGATGGTGAAGAAGGCATTTAGCATGCTGGCGTTCATCAGTCGAGGCACTGAGTATAGGAGTTGGGACGTTATGTTACAGTTGTATATGTCGTTGGTGAGGCTGCATTTGGAGTATTGCATACAGTTTTGGTCACCCTGTTATAGGAAAGACATAATCATACTGGAAAGTGTGCAAAGGAGATTTACAATGACGTTGCCAGGATTAGTAGGCCTGAGTTGTAGGCACAGGTTGGCCAGGATAGGTCTTTATTCCTTAGAACGTGAGAGAATGAGGGGTGACCTTATCGACGTGTATAAAATCATGAGGGGCACAGATAGGATGAATGCATATAGTCTTTTTTCCCAGGAAGGAGGAATTGAAAACTAGACTGCATATGTTTAAGGTGAGAGGGAACAGATTCAACAAGGATCTGAGGGATAACTTCTTCACGCAGAGAGTGGTGCATACTTAGAATGGGCTGCCGGGAAAGTGATTGAGGCGGGTACAACAGAACATTTAAAAAACATTTTGATAGGTACATGGATGAGAAAGATTTAGAGGGACATGAACCAAATGGGGGCAAATGGGCCTAGCTGAGTGAGCACTATAGTCAGCAAGAACCAGTTTGGGCCGAAGGGCCTGTTTCCATGCTGTATTACTCCACGACATTATTGTCCTCACTACTGATGTTGGACTGGCTGGTCTGTAATTCTCTGTGAACTTACATTTGCCACCCTCTAATTTGTAGGAACTGCTCTAGTGTCCATAGAATTTTGGAAGATTATCAATGTATTCAATATTTCCAAGGCCACGTCCTTTAGTACTCTGGGATGTAGATTATCAGGCCTTGGCAATTTGTCAAACTTTGAACTCACTAATTTCCATTGGAATACTTTTGAGTGATACATATTGCCTTCTATTCTTCCCTTAGTAGATCTTCGAGTCTCCATCATTTTTTGGAGCTTATCTGTGACCTCTTTTGGTGAGAACAGTATCAAAGTATTCTTCTGCGATTTCTTTGTTCCCCATTTTAATTTTCTGGATTCTCACTGTAAGGGACTTACATTTGTCTTTACTCATCTTTTTCTCTTCATGTGTTTCTCTGCTCAGTTTTTACATTCCCTGCAATTTTATGTTAATATTCTATTTTCCATTTCTTGAGCAAACATTTTTTTTTCTCCTTTGTTGACTTCTAAAATATTCCAAATCCTCAAGCTTGCTTCTTTTTAAAAGAAAATGCAAAAACAACTTTATATCTCTCTTCTTTGGATCTATCTCTATCCCCAATTTATTTTGTAAGGCATGGTTGAGCGACCATTCTTTTGAGTTTTGACCAGACAGTAATCATTAATTGTTACAATTCATGCAAATTTCTTTAACTGGTTAACTATTGCTAGCCACTGTCAGCAAATTTTAATAAGCATCTCTAATCCATCTTTGCTGACTTGCACATCAGGCCCTTTGAGATTCAGGACCCTCCTTTAAAATTTGATTACTTCCCTCTCCACCTTAATCAAGAATTCTATCATATTATGGTCACTCTTAGCCAAGGAGCACTGCACAACAAGATTGTTAGTTAAACCACTCATTGCAAAATACCCAGTCTAGAGTAGACTGTTTGTCTGGTCAGTTCCTCAATGTGTTGGCCTAAAAGCCATCATGTAAACGCTCCAGAAACTTTGTATTCACAATATTCTTAGCTTGGTTTGTCCAGTCCAAATGTATGTTACAGTCACCCATGGTTATCATTTTACTCAAATTGTAAGTATCTCCGATTTCTTGTTTAGTTCCTCCCCTTACATCTCCAGTCTCTGCGTGAAGAACTATCTCCTCATCTCAATCCTAAACAGTCTCTCACATATCTTTAAACTGTGATACCTGTTTTGGGACTCCTCAGTTATCAGGAACATCTCTCTTGCATTTACCTAGTCCAGTCCCGTTAGAAGTTTATGAGACACCCCTCAATCTTCAAAACTTCAGGGAATCTAGTCCGAACTAATCCAGGTTCTCTTTACACATTGATTCCTGGGATGGCTCGATCAGTCTGGTAAACCCTTGTTGCACTCACTCCATAGCCAGTATATCCTTCCTCAGATAAGAAGGTCAAAACTACACACAATACTCCAGGTTCTGGTCTCACCAAATCTCTGTACAATTTCAGCAAGACATCCATGCCTCCGTACTTCAATCCATGCCATTTGCTCTGCTCCTGTACTTGAACACACCACCCGCCTTCTTCACTGCTTGCTGCACCTATGTGCTCACGTTCAGTGATTGGTGTACAAGGATACCCAGGTCTCATCTGACCTGCATTTACCTACTCACTCAACTCATCCATATCTGAAGCATCTCTGCATCCTCCTTACAGTTCACTCTTCCACCCAGTTTTTTGTCATCTGCAAACGTGGAGATATTACATTTAGTATCCTCAACTAAATCATTAATATATGTTGTGAATAGTTGGCTCCAAGCACTGATCCCTGCAGAATGCCCACTGGTCACTGGCTTCTATTCAAAGTGACCTGTTTACACCTAATCTTGGTTCCCTGTCTGGTAACCAGATCTCTATCCATGTCATCACTAGCCCTAATTCCATGTGCTTCAATTATATATGCTGATCTCTTATAGGGATAAGTTTTAAATTTCACCAACAGCATGCAAACTCAGCACTGAGACTTGGCTTGCCATGCTAGGAAGTGGTCTTCCCATTCTCTGACTCCAGTGGAGGCAAATTCAGAATAAATAACACATGACTTATTCAAAACTTCTAACTTGCTAAATGTAAAATTTACCCAAAAGACCTTCTCAATTAGATTGTTTTTCATCCTGTATTTCTACTCTGTTGAATGACTACCCAAATAACATTACCCACAAAACAGTTATCTCAGTTCTGGCTAGTTTCCCAATTTGCTCTTCATCAGTTTCATTTTTTTGCCTCAACTATTAAACCATGTTACCAGCATTTGTGCCAGTCTTGAAATGTAAACTGCTCAGTTATTTGGTTAGAATTATTTTATGTTTTTTTTAGATCAGTTATGTCAATGGCACATTTGTTTCTACCATTCAAATTTCATAATTTCATTTTCAAATTCAATGATTTGGTCTGAAGACAATTTTATGGGTGTTCGCCACAAAATTTTGCAAGCTGGGAAATATATTCTATTGCATGTTTCCTCAGAGTAAAGACCTGTCTCAAATAGAATAAAGACAGTTCTCAATGTGAAAAGATCAATACAGTTTTCTTATCAGATGGACAGTTTAATCCATTATCAGTCTTTTCATAAACTTAAAAAAAGACAGTGGTTAGATGGCATAGTGTTGGTCTCGAGCGTTAGGGCCAAGAATGTGAATTCGTGAGTAGTTGGCTAAAGGGTGAAACAGGCATGCAATGGCTATTAAGAAATGCTGGTTTCAAAATCTGTATTTACTGCACAATTTTCTGGTGATAATAATTTAAACACGCCTGCAATTGCTGATATGAATATGAGCAGATTTAGCACTCAAGCGCATAATTAGATGCGATTTTTCGGGAGACGCGCATGTAGACTGTATTTATCCATTTTCATCAAAGATGTAGGGTGCACTTGCTAGGACAGAGGACAGCATGAAAAGACGGCTCAAGGACATTGGGACAGGACTATCCAATGTGGCAGCGCAAGTCCTGGAGGAGGTAGAGGGGAGGAGGAATGGCTTTCATGAGAAAGAAGAAAGAAGGCTGCAGTGTAAGATTGAGTTATACTTCAACAATTATTTTTGACAAAACAACTAGAGTTCAAGATGCTTCTGATCATGCACAGGGGTCAGTGGCTAGAAAGAGTTAATGATTAGGAACTGTTACCTATTTGGTAGTAGTAACAAGACTGAAAATAGAAGGAAATCTTCAGTCAGCAAAAGTGAACAAGAGACATGTATACAGTTAGCTGGACATGAGCCGGCATTCCATTGTGAATCTAATGAATCCACTGCCTAATTAACGATCATTTCTCACGTGATTGTTTTGCCAGATGAAACAATGTAAGTACACTTGCACCTGGAATTGTATTTTAAATAGTCAGGACTCAGACTTTTAGATTGCTCTTTCAGCTCAGTCTGCAGTTGCCATTAATTTAAGTCTTACAATTCAAGTGAAACTGAACCCAAATCTTAAACAGAGGTAAATGACATGGAATAGTGATCACACAGGATGAGCGATAAACTCCAAAATGTAGCTCTCGTGGCGTAAGAAATTTAATGGCTTGGCAACAATGTTCAAGGTCAGATGCCACTCACGAACACATCATTCAATAACTGCATCATCATTAGCATCATGACCCAAAGTTTTAGCTACCACTTAAATATACACTGACATTGGCACATGCTGCTTTTCAGCATCCTTCACAGGAATTACTGACATCTCAATCTTTCAGCTCAAACCATTTCAGGCCTCACACATACACAGACATACCTACTGATGTGTTGAGTCAAAACTACCATTCTCCAAGAAAAAATGCACCTAGTGTTTGGCAGTAGGAACCAACAGGACACAAAGCTCAAATTTTAAAAAATGCTACTGTTGTAGCATCAATGCAAAGTAAACAGGTGGCCATGATCAACAGTTGAGTAGGTGGTTCCATGACCATGAGTAGAACCAGGAACATATCAACTGGAGAAATGTAGTGATGAAGGCTTTCTTTAAGATGCACAAGTAGTCTTGATGTTTAATCCCACTCTGATTCCCAAGCAACTGTTTGTCAAGAATCTTAGAATTCCAGAAATAAAATTCACCTTAACCACCTGATCACCGTAACCACCTTCCTCAGACTCTCAATAGCCAGCCACTTTGCGTTTTGATGCCAATGAAGTTGGACTTTTTGGTGTGAAATGGTCTCCTAATGATAAGGACGAAGGAGAATGGCTTCATCTGCTGGTTATACCATTCATATATGCTAGCTGTTCAGCTGCCTATAAGCCAATCACATAACTTCTGGCAGGCAGAAGGTCTTTGTAATCCATGGCTAGCCATCACTTCACAGACCAAACAATTAGTTATTGTTGCATCAATCTCACCTTGCATATAGTCCCTGGAATAAGTTCATCTGCAACAAACCTGCACTCCACTGCTTGAACAAGCAACACTGGAAATAGCATTATCACCTTGCTTTTAGAAAATGCAGCAATCCCTTCCATAAAAACCACTGGTTTTTAAAACAGTCCTTTTCTCATTTCAATCCATGTCAAAAATATTGCAAAATATAAAGATACAGTCTTCAGAGGGCACTTAGGAGGTAACCTTATCCACTCCACTTTGTCACCTAGAAGAGCATCAAGTATGAGGGGACCCACAAACAAGAACCCCCAACAAACATCCATCTCCATGATCAAGCCTCACGCTAGGACTTGGTTGCCATGGGAGGGGTGTTCATATCGTCATAAACGTATAACTTATAAACCTTTCCAACACCTATAAATGGCAGGCAATGGGTCAGAGTCATAGCGATGTACAGCATGGAAACAGACCCTTCAGTTCAACTCGTCCATGCCTACCAGATATCCTAAACTGATCTAGTCCCATTTGCCAGCATTTGGCTCATATCTCTCTAAACCCTGCCTATTTATATACCTACCCAGATGGCTTGTAAATGTAGCATTCTCCATCACTTCCACTGGCAGTTCATTCCATCCACACACCACCCTCTGCATGAAAAGTTGCTCCTTAGGTCCCTTTTAAATTTTTCCACTCTCACCTTAAACCTATGCCCTCTTGTTTTGGACTTCCCTACTTTGGGGAAAGTGTTTTGACTATTTACCCTATCTAAGCCCCTCATGATTTTATAAACTTCTGTAAGGTTATCCCTCAGCCTCTAATGCTGCAGTGAAAATAGTACCAGCCTATTCAGCCTCTCCCTATAGAGGTCAAACCCTCCAGCTCTGGCAACATCCTTATAAATTCTTTCTGACCCTTTTCAGGTTTCACAACAAAGCAGTCTGCTCAGCCATGAGATGGAAGGAAATTAAAGTCTACAACTTCAATACCTACAATATCAGACTACAACATGGATGTAAAAGTGTTTGTTGCCACAGCAACTCCATGTCTTTGGGGTGCGTGGTGGTGGGGTTTCTTTTGATTGCATTGCCTGGACAGTCTTAATGCATCAGATTATATAATTTACATATAAAAGCGTCTGATTATTGTTTTGGCTGGCATGGATTTAGGATTCGTCTCTTTGCCCTAACTGTGGTGGAGGTGTGGTCCTCTGCATTGGATCTGTCTTTGGGTGAGGAACTTAAAGGGAAGGTTTTACCAAGGGAACTGTCCAGTTAATTCAGATGCACATTAATTGGGAAAAAAAATTTACACTTGTGCCAATGTTATGGTGTATGCAACAGGATGATGTTTTATGGGGCCATAAGATTCTTTTGCATATGCTTCAACAGATTATTACTGACTCTAAAATTTTCAACAGCAAAGCTACCACCATAACATGCAGTAAAAAATGAATGCAATGGCACAACATATGTCTTCTGTCAAGGACTTATGGACACAGCTGGCTGAGTAAGAACATCAAGTTGTAAATTTCTTGCGGTGTGGTGTTAGTGCCCCTACCTATTGTCCTACGGGCCTTCAGACTAACATCAGCATCCTTGAAGGAGCCAATAGTACTAGACATCATGATCATATGAAATCAAGTTTGCTGAACCAGTACATGCTAAGAGTGCCTGAGTTCTGACTGTCAAGCAAGACACCTTTGCCGAGTTAAAGGAAGGCTCTCAAATGAGAAGAGGACAAAGGGAGGGACACAACTCTTTGAGAACACCCATTAGGAGAAAATATGGAAAATGTACCAGAGAAAAGAATGTCAATGATGTCAATCCCAAGGACCATTTCCATCCTCCAGAAACCATCTGCTAAATACATGGTTAGAGATTTGGCTGTAGAATTGGGCTCATTAGCCATGTCAGGACCCATAGAACCCATGACTGGTGATAATTTCCTAGGTGGCCAATCATGCATGTTTGTGGTAATTGCACCAACAAATTCTGGCCCAGGAGGCCCGAGTTCAAGTCTCACTTCCAGAGGTGAGTCATAAAGTGCCTAAACAGTTTGATCAAAAGTATCTATAACTTTGACATAGAGCTGATGATGATTGCTCAATAGTTTGGGGCATTTACCAATAATTCTGTTCCTGAATATGGTCCCAGTATCATTATTGGCCCAAGGGATAAATTTACTTCAACCTTTTTTTCAGGCAATTACTAGTATGTTTTGTATGGTAGCAGTTAAGAATTTATATTATAGTTTGTTTCTCTGGCAGTTTTTTTGAGTAGTTTCAACACTATGGAGATAAGTTTTGAGCAAGGCAGGTCACCAAAGAATTTGTCTCCAGCTGTTATGGATTTTTAAGCAAAGGTATTGCTCCATCTACTCACCAAAAGATGATGCATTTTCATTGAAAGTTAGTTTGGACTGATCAACTGGGGACAGGAAAACAAAGAAGAGTCCCTCTCTCAACTCTTACTTTGAGAATTGTTACATCGAGCGCAAAGAGGAAATAGCAAGCATTGGGATGAACATCTAGGCCTCTAAACAGGCACAACTCAACTGCATACAACTGATTTCCTTGCACACAGTCTCAAGAAGAAATGAACTGCATTAAACAAACAACAAATGCACTGGTTGTCCATGTACTCGGAATTAAAATATAGTTTGATTTGAAAATATCATGCCCTCCCTTCAAACTTCAGGCTTTAAGCTGAAGACTCAAGTTGGCCAGGTGTTACAAGTTTGGCTCTCAATACTCCTCATATTGCTAATAACAACTGACAAAGTATACACCATTTGGTGATGGCAATGACAATTTATTTTTCAACACGTTGAGAATAAAACTTTAAAATAGCATTTTTTTAGTAGCTGAAATGCTCTATATCTCTGATCTTTTTAAATCGCCTCCCACAATTTCTGAAGCTATGCTGCTGGTTTTTATATTGCATTCTCTCAATAACTAGCTGTTGTTTAACATTTGAACTGGAAACCAAATTTACGATAAAAAAATCAAATTATGAAAAGAACAATCCTACTTTTGTTTAAGCAATTTTTTTTTAAAAAGCAAAATTACAATTCAAAAAAAGTTACAACGTTTATCAATGTTAAACTTTCATGCTAAATGTTAAACTAATATGCCACATTTTTCAAACGAATTTCCAGAGAAATAAGTCAGGAGGAGTGTGTGCTAGGTACAGAATGAAGTAGCTGATAAATTTCTCAACAAAAATCTTCAATCATATATTCTCATGCTGCATTACGATTTCTGGTCCTTGCCAACCTGGTGCTGTCTACCTCATCACAAATGCCAAGTGTCCAAAATCAATTAAGTTACCATGGCTGTGAATGTGTCATGCTGTGCTCATTGATAACTTACCCATATGCTCTTTATTTCTTTATGGTCAGTAATTGACAGCCTGATCATGTAGCGAATTGCTAATTCAAAAATCAGTTTCAATTAAAGTAAAATAAAATTATGAATTGTAGCGACACTATTTGAAGGCCAGTAGGAAATTAGCTTTCTATGCAAAGGAGCTTTGAAAATTATGATCTGATCTTGCCATTAGGCATGGGCTATTCTTTAAGCTATTTCCCTCATTTGTTGAGCTTCTTGTCTGAACCATTGTTTATGAAATATTGCAGTCAATGTAGTGCTGTTTTTCGATGTCCTTCACCAAAAGAATACCTCACAGATACAAAATCTATTGACTATATAGAACAAGTCAGGCAGATGTGCTGGCTTGCATGTGTCTATAAATGGTCAAAGGAGCTGTATGTGGTCTCACGTTATCCCGAGGCTCATACTGACTCAAACATGCAAGTACAGGTTATTCATAACCCACCATCTGTTCTCGAATATCAAATGATATTTATCTTGGCAAATGTGTTTTCACATTTTTGAGATGCACAGTGGGAATGATCTCAGCAAAAATGGTTGACTGATGTTGATTTTTTTTCCCCAAAACTTGTACAGGAAAATGAGCTGATGAAGAATTCTGACCAGATTTTTCTCAGAGCAACAGGATAAGTGTCCACGTATGATTGTGGAAGACATTTCTACCCTACTCCACATATCTCAAACATGACAAACTACAACATAACCATTTTCTCCCTACATCATTCAGAAAACAATGTCTATACAAGAATCACACACTAGATCTCTTATTATTAAGTTGCAAATCAATCTTATGCATATTCAATGGTTTTAGACTACAGACTTAACCTCTTGCTCCAAGCAGACATATGCATTCCAGTCTCCCTGTCCCAACTCTTTGAAGACCTTGCCATTCTATGGTGTACACTCAAAGAGGCATAATCCCTCTTATCAGATAAACAGCATATGTTATGAGATAACATACTCACACTTACTATAATGTGTCATAATAAAGGTTCAACCACGGAGATCTGTTTCACGCTGAATTTCTAGTGCACACAGATGTCAGATTTTAATAACACAAGTAATCTTCAAATGCTTATTCCTTCACAGCTGCAAACTCCAACTTTTTTTTTATTTGCAAAGCTTTGCTTACCAAAACACAAAGTAGCACCAAGTGTTCCAAGTCTGTTCATTTGTCAACAATTAGACTGTGTGACAATAAGAAAGAACCAAATCTTTGTACAGGAGACTTTAATGGGTAAATGCTGAACCTTGAACAAATTTTGCAGAATGCCTTGACAAGCTGAGAGCAGGGCTCGTGGGAAAATGTGTTTAAAAACTGCTGAACTGCAAAACATTAACCTTGTTTTTTAAGCAGTTTACAAAAAAAAGAAAATGATACCAGACTGAATGGGGCCACAGTGCTACATCCGAAGCATCTGCACCTAGATAAGAATATGGACCTTAAAATCGTTCAAAACTGGTTAGAAGTAGAGCAGATTTTGCTCTGGCCGTAGCTCTTCTCAAAGACACAGATCGAAGGGTAAAGGCACACCTTTATACTGGCCTGACCAGGATGGAAGTTCACTGAAAGATCTGTATAAAAGTCAGTGACTATAAGACTTCAGCACTACAGTCAGGAGGGAATGACTTGGCAAGTTACTCTGAAGAATCTGAGGTACTGTCGTGGTAAGTCAATGATGAGGGCCTGTCTTCTTAAGTAGAACTTTAAGATAGCCACGCAAGTCCCTGTGAAAAGCAGTATTACCCAAAACTGTATTCTATTTTTAAAACAAAAGAATAAACTGAAACAGTGATGCAAAAAATAAGAAAAATCAATTTTTCGAAAGTGCTTCCCTGGGGACTCTATAAGCATACATCACACATACAACAGAGTCAGTTATGTATTGAATCAAATATCTATAAGGTTATGAACAATTAATGATATACGCTAATAAAATATTTCAGACATAGGTGTACAATTTAGGTTGTACCCTCATTGTGACAGTGAGCACTAGTGAGATTGACTACTCTGGATTATGAAAGAAAAGAGGACATGAAATAGCTTTGGCAATCAGGATTAAGGAGAATCCAAAAGGATTCTACAAATACATCAAGGACAAAAGAGTAACTAGGGAGAAAATAGGGCCCATTAAAGATCAGCAATGTGTGGAACCACAAGAGATGGGGGAGATGCTAAACAAGTATTTTGCATCCGTGTTTACTGTGTAGAAGGACATGGAAGTTACAGAACGCGGGGAACTAAATAGTGGCATCCTGAAAAATGTCCATATTACAGAGGAGGAGATGCTGAACATCTTAAAACACATAAAGGTGTGTAAATTGCCTTGACCTGAGCTCCTTACTGAGATTTCTGTATCACGGATAGCCACAGTGAGGTGTCAGAAGACTGGAGGTTGGCTAACTTTGTGCCACTCTTTAAGAAATGTGTTAAGGAAAAGCTAGAGAGCTATAGACCAGTGAACCTGACATTGGTGGTGGGCAAGTTATTAGAGAGAATCCTGAGGGACAGGATTTACAAGTATTTGGAAAAGAAAGGACTGATTAGGGATAGTCAATGTGTTTTTTTCGCATAGGAAATAGCGTCTCACTAACTCGAATGAGTATTTTGAAGATGTAACGAAGAGGATTGATGAGGGCAGATAGGTGGATGTGATCTATATGGACTTTAGTAGGGCATTCCACAAGGTTCCTCATGGTAGATGGATTAGCAAGGTTAGATCACAGAACGCAGGGAGAACTAGCCATTTAGATACAGAACGGGCTCAAAGGTAGAAGACAGAGGGTGGTGGTGGAGGGTTGCTTTTCAGGTTGGAGGCCTGTGACCAGCGGCGCGCCACCAGGATTGGTGCTGGGTCCACTGTTTTTTGTCATATATATGAATTATTTGGATGTGAACATAGGAGGTATGCTTAGTAATGACACCAAAATTGGAGGTGTAGTGTACAGTGAAGAAGGTTACCTCAGAGAACAATGGGATCTCAATCAGGTGGGCCAATGGGTTGAGGAGTGGCAGGTGGAGCTTACTTTAGATAAACGTGAGGTGCTGCATTTTGAAAAGGCAAATCAGGGCAGACTTATACACTTAATGGGAAGGTCCTGGGGAGCGTTGCTAAACAAAGAGACCGTGGAGTGTAAGTTTATGGTTTGCAAGCAGATAGCATAGTGAAGGCGGCATTTGGTATGCTTACCTTTACTGGTGAGTGCATTGAGTATAGGAGTTTGGACATCATGTTGTGGCTGTACGGGACATTGGTTCAGTCACTTTTGGAATACTGTGTGCATTTCTGGTCTCCCTGCTATAGGAAAGATGTTATGAAACTAGAAAGGGTTCGAAAAATATTTATGAGGATGTTGCCAGTGTTGGGGAGTTTGAGTTATAGGGTGTGGCTGAATAGGCTAAGGCTATTTTCCCTGGAGCAACGGAGTCTGAGGTATGACCTTATAGAGGTTGATAAAACCATGAGGGGCATGGTTAGGGTAATAGGCAAAGCTTCTTCTTTCCCCTGGGATGGGGGAGTCGAAAACTAGAAGTCACAGGTTTAAGGAGAGAGGGGAGAGAATTAAAAGGTACGTAAGGGGAAACATTTTCACACAGGGAATGGTGCATGTATGGTGTTCCCAGAGGAAGTGATGGTGACTGGTATGATTACAATATTTAAGAGACATTTGGATGGGTATATCAATAGGAAGGGTTTAGAGGATTATGGGCCAAATGCTGGCAAATGGGTCTAGATTTATATAGAATATCTTGTTGGCACGGACGAATTGGACCAAAGGGTCTGTTTCCATGCTGCAAATCTCTATGACTACATCAGCTCACTCCATCCATGAAAGGGGTGGAGGAGGACTTGGTGCTCAAACAAAAGCAAGAGCAAGAGCACGTGGGCGCTAATGAAAAGTGAATGCATTGGATTCTGTTCGAAGTTCAGAGAAGTAGAACAGGCCAAGCGTATAAAAGCCAGCCCTAAAGTACGACCAGCATGGAGTGCTAGCTGCACAGAGTGAAGTGCTAAGAGTTGATCTAAGTGTAGGTGTTTAGGGAAGTGGGGAGTCAGGGGAAGAGTGGAGTGAGAGATCAAGGCCCAGGTGAAAGAGTGCGATTGAGCCAGGAGTGCAGAAGGCATGAGCACAAAGGAGAAGTAGAAGGAAATTGAACCGTGACGTCACAGCCAACATGTGAGTGAGTGCCTGGTGACTGGTAAGTAGGTTCTCTCTTCTCTTGGCTTTGCTTATGCTGTTGTTAAGTTAACTTAAGGGTTAAGTCATAGCAGGAGATCCCAGATCCATATCATGCTTCCCTTCAGGGACACTTCTGATGACCCTGATTCCTTTACGTGCCGCAAGTGTGTTCAGCTGCAGCTCCTGTCTGACTGCTTGAAGGATCTGGAGTTGCGGCCAGATTCACTTTGGAGCCTCCATGAGGCTGAGGAAATTGTGGATAGCACACTCAGTAAGTTGGTCACACTGCAGATAAAAATTACTGAGGAAGATAGGGAATGGATGGTCATCAAACAGAGGAAGAGTAGGAAGGGAATGGAGAGGTCCCCTATGGTTATCTCCCTCCAAAACAGATATACTGCTTTATATCCAAAGCCTGTTGGGGGAGATGGCTCACCAGGGGAGGGTGCATGGCATCATGATTCGCTCTGCTGGATAGGAGGGCAGGAATAAAAACAAGAGTGGCAGAGCTATTGTGATAGGGGATTCATAGAATAGAATCCCCACAGCATAGAAGCAGGCCATTTGGCCCATTGAGTCCACACTGACATGCTCCAAAAAGCATCCCACCCAGTCCCACCCTCTACCCTATCTTTCTAACCTTGCATTCTCCATGGCTAACCAACTAGCATGCACATCCCTGGGTACGATGGGCAATTCAGCATGGCCAATCTACCTGATCTGCACATCTTTGGACTGTGGGAGGAAACTGGACTACCTGGAGGAAACCCACACAGACATGGGGAGATTGTACAAAGTCCACACTGACCGTCACCCAAGGGTAGAACTGAACCTATGTCCCTGGCGCTGTGAGGCAGCAGTGTTAATTTAATCTTAAGGTGAGTGAGCAAACAAGTGTGCGGGATGGTATGTTGCCTCCCTGGTGCAAGGATCAAGGATATCTCGGAGCAGCTGCAGGATATTTGGCAGGAGGGCATGAATAGCCAGTTGTCATGGTGCAATTAGTCACCAATGATATAGGTAAAACAAAAAACTGGATGAGGTCCAACAAGCTAAATTTCGCGAGTTAGGAGATAAACTAAAAAGTAGAACCTCAAAAGGTAGCAATTTTGGGATTGCCAGCAGTGCCACATGCTAGTCAGGGTAGGAATAGTAGGATAGCTAAAATGAATAGTGGCTTGAGGGATGGTGCAAGGAGGACGGATTCAAATTCCTATGACAGTGAAACCGGTTCAGTGCAAACTAAACAGACTGCACCTGGGTAGGATTGGAACCAATATTCTGCAGGGAGTGTTTGCTAATGCTGGTGGGGAAGGTTTAGACTGATATGGCAGGAAGATGGGAACCAATGCATTAAGTTGAAAGGAGGTAAAACGGGAAAGAAACAAAAGGCAGTAAGGGGGAGAAATGAAAGTGCAAGGCGGAGAAACCAAAGACAAAATTCAAAAAGGCCATATTACATCATAATTCTCAAAATGTGAGGAGCATTTGTATTAAGGTGGATGAATTAACTGCACAGACAGTTATTAATGAATATGATGTAATTGGGATCACAGAGGCCTGGTTCCAGAGTGACCAATGGTGGGAACTCAGCATATAGTGGTATTCAATTTTCAGGAAAGGTAGATGGAAAATAAAGGGAGGTGGGGTAGCATTGCTGGTTAAGGAAATATTAACACAGTGGTAAGAAGGACATTAGCCTAGACAATGTGGAATCTATTTGGGTGGAGCTGCACAACGTCAAAGGGAAAACAAAAGCTGGTGAGGGTTGTGTATAGACCACCAAACAGTAGTTATGAGGTTGGAGAAAGCATCAAACAGGAAATTAGAAATGCTACAGTAAGGGTACATCAGTTATTATGGGTGACTGAAACCTGCATATCGATTGGACTAACCAAACGTAGCAATGAGATGAAGGTTTTCCCAGAAGTTACAAGGGATGGTTTCCTTGATCGGTAGGTTGAAGAACCAACTAGACAGACAGCCATCCTAGACATGGGTATTGTGTAACGAGACAGGATTAATTAGCAACATTGAGGTACGAGATCCTGTGGGGAAGAGTGACCATAGTATGGTAGAATTCTTCATTAAGATGGAGACTGGCACTGTGAAATCTGAGTTCAGGGTCCTGAACTTAAAGAAAGCTCACTTTGATGGTACGAGACTTTCATTGGATAGGATAAGCTGGCCAAGGATACTTAAGAGGTTGGCAATGGAGAAGCAATAGCAGACATTTAAAAAACACATGGATGACCTTCAAAAATTGTACATCCCCATGTGGCAGAAGAATAAAACATGGAAGGTAGCTCAACCATGGCTAACAAGGAAATCAGGGATAGTGTTAAAGCCAAAGAGGACACATAAAAATTGGCCAGAAAAAGCAGCAAACCTGAGGACTGGGAGAAATTTAAAATTGAGCAAAGGACAAAAAGAGTTTAATTCAGAAGGGAAAAACAGAATTCAAGAGTAAGCTTGTGTAAAACATAAAAACTGACTGCAAAAGCTTCTACTGATATGTGAAGAGAAAAAAGACAGGTGAGGACAAACATGGCCCCTTACAGTTAGAATCAGGTGAATTCATCATGGACAACAAAGTGATGGCAGATGAAGGGTTTTGGCCCAAAACATCGACTGTACTGCTCCTCAGATGCTGTCTGTCCTGAAGTGCTTTTCCTGCTTCACATCTGTTGACAGTTAAACAAATACTTTGGATTTGTCGTCACTAAGGAGGACACAAAAAACCTTCCAAACTGTACATAATGTGGATATAATGACCTTTGTGGGAAAACAGGATTTAGGTTCCAAGACCCACAAAAGGGAAATGAACTGACCATTTCAATTCCTATTACTCTATGTAGTCAGACACACTGTAGTATTTGAAATACACAACTCAAAAACAGAATACTTGGCCATTTGAATGAGGCATGAGTTTGTGTTACACAAAGAAAACATTTAAGAATCACAATGTTATCAACTATGTCAGAATCTATAAAGCAAGGTCATGATTGCAACTATCAGATTAAAGCCCACTGCTCAACCAAGCCTCTGCTGGTGGCATTCAGAAAGCAACTGAGCTAGGCCAGTCAGGGGTGAAAGCCACTTCTGTTAACTTTACTGATCTATCACTTTAAGTCTACACAGTTAAGAAATCTGTCTGAAGAATGCTCTGAAAAGAACAAGGCAACAGCAATATAGAAGAGCTCAGGATGTACTCAGAGAAGGAAAGCCACTTAAAGGTGAAAAAAATCCTTCATATTAACCCGATGAGGCTTTATCAGCCAGTAAGCAGGTCAAGATGAAAATAACCATGATTATAAGTCTGGAAGAAGACGCAGCACAAGTTAAACAGGAGGTGCCTTGTGCAACAGCAGTCCTCATAGAGAATGATGTTGCCAGTCAAACAGCCTCTGTCCTCCCAGAATCCTGTCATGTTTCAGTGGATGGCCGAGCTCAAGCTATAAATATGTGACCAAAAAAAAGTCACGTCAAGACATCCCCAATCATGCTGCAGCAGACTAGGATGGGTCAGCATTAAACAGGGGAGAAGAAATTGTATCAATACCAATGGCAGGAGAAGTAAAACAGAAGTGCAAATTCAATTCTTGGTCTCATCTGGAGGTGCAGACACAAGAAAACAAAGAAAATATAGTGCTCAGTGATATGCATAGATATGCATTGATCAGATGGGCCAATGGGCCGAGGAGTGGCAGATGGAGTTTAATTTGGATATATGTGAGCTGCTGCATTTTGGAAAGGCAAATTAGGACAGGACAAATGCACTTAATGCTAAGGCCCTGGGGTGTACTGTTGAACAAAGAGGCCTCGGACTGCACATTCATAGTTCCTTGAAAGTGGAGTTGCATGTAGACAGGCTAGAAGGCGGTGTTTGATATGCTTACCTTTATTGGTCAGTGCATTGAGTATAGGATTTGGAAGTCACGTTGCAGCTCTACAGGACATTGGTTAGACCACTTTTGGAATACTGCATACAATTCTGGACTCACTGCCTATTGGAAGAATGTTGTGAAACTTGAAAGGGTTCAGAAAATACTGACAAGGATATTGCCAGATCTGGAGGGTTTGAGCAATAGGGAGAGGATGAATAGGTTACGGCTATTTTCCCTGGAGCATCAGAGGCTGAGGTGTGACCATATAGAGATTTATAAAATCGGGAGGGGCATGGATAGGGTAAATAGAGGGCATAGGTTTAAGGTGATAGATCCCTTTTAAATCTTTCTCCTAAGGGGAAACTTTTTCATGCAGAGGGTGGTGCATGTATAGAATGAACTGCCAGAGGAACTGTTGGAGGCTGGTACAATTACAACATTTAAATGGCATCTGGATGGGTATATGAATAGGAAGGGTTCAGAAGGATATAGGTCTAATGCTGACAAATGGGACTAGATTTATTTAGGATATCTAGTCAGCATGCATGAATTGGATTGAAGGGTCTGCTTCTGTGCTGCACAGGTCTATGAATCTATTGTGCAAAAATACATGGAATAGGAGCATGAAAAGCATTATCCAGATTTTTTGTACCACCCAAAATGATCCTTTTTGTCCCCTACCAGCAGTGAGAAGATTATGGATACAACAATCATGAAGATATGTGAACTAGTATGGGTTTAGAAGTCTGCAAATAGTTGCACTGAAAACCCACCTTGGAACCTCCTCCATTAAAGTATATAGCTTGAACCTCGGAGTCTGTAAGAACTGCAAATGCTGGAATCAAAGTCAATGCAGTGTGGAGCTGGAGAAACACTGCAGGTCAGGCATCATCAGAGGAGAAGGACAGTCAACATATTGGGCTTAGACCCTTCATCAGGAAGTGTCCAGCCTGACCTGCTGTGTTCCTCCAGCTCCACACTGTATTAAACCTTGAACCTCACAGGTTTTCCCAAAGACACCCAAGAGCAATAAATGTACTCAATAGTCCAAACATCAAAAGTCCTACCTATAGCCTGATCTTCACCATAAGTCACATGGTAATAATGCAGTTCCCAAAGTTAGGGATGTTGATGTAAAGTAAATGTACAACCATAACCGTATCTGTCAATTAGAGGGGTTTTGTCGAAGGGCCAATGACATGCTGTCAGAGGAAAATTTTGAGGCTCTGTCCTGTAACGACAATCAGTTGACATGAGTTGAATGCTACCTCAAAACTAACTGATCTAGATGCTAATAAGGGAAGCTGGAGGGCAAGAAATAATCCTGAGCATCCCAAAGTTCTGGAACCTAACATGTGCTGCATTAATACTGGAACCTCTCATCATTCCTTTTGAATTGGGCTCTTTACAAAGCTCAGGAAAGACACTGCCTAAGTTACAAACTGCTTAAGGAAGATTCTGAGCTCAATAAATATTCTAGATCAAGGAGAGATCACTAGATCAAGCGATATGACCACGCACCTAGAGAAGATAGTCAAATACTAAGCCCCAAGTCCCAATCAAATTTTATGAGAAAACCATGATGTATGTAATAAGACTTGATGAAATATACCTTAGATCTTAGCTGCTGTTCGAGCACAGAGAAAACCTACAATGCATTGCTGAGGAGACGATTCTATTGTGTACAATGGTTTAGCATTTGAGGACTATGTCCAACTACCAAATTAACCTGATTATATGACAGGTCAGGACACTTTTATGGATATAGTAATGAGTTCCCCAGGTGGGAAACACAGCAGTGAGTTGGAGAGCTTGGTTTGGTGAGCTAAGATGAATCCAAGAAGTGGGGGTCCGATGGGATAACTTCACATAGATAGTCCCTGATCTATTTTGGTGCAGTTGAACCCAGGAGACCTTTTTTGTCGTTATGTTTTTATGACATGCAGACCAAATGCACACACACACCTTGTGGGTTCAAATGGTTCACGTATGGAATGAATTGTATCCAGGGCATCCACTTGAGACTATCATCAGTTAAGAGGCAAACGTTGCTTCACCAGTCTGCACCAGGAATACTCAGATGATAATCTTATATCAGATTACTCAGATGATAATTTTATTTACGCAAGTACAATCTACGAGGACTGAGAGTTGGGTCACACTGAAGATATATTACAAAAAGCAAATGAATATTGTGCAGTGGATGAGCTGGTTGCATCAATGAATAATTATGTTCAGGTGGAATATAGAACACTTGTCTAAGCCTTTGATAAACTAATGGAGAATGGTAAACCAGTCTCACTGGTACTATTACACTTCTGTGCAGACAATTTATGAAATCATCATAGGGTATGAATGCTGAGATCCGTGTGTGGATAAGGGTCATCAGCTAGAACCATACCTATTAACAACAACCTGCTATGTTAGAAGATGGTATAAACAACTGGAGTTAATCAGTCTGCTCCAGAAAGCACTGGAAAGACAGCAACCCTTCTGAGCAAGAGCCTCTGACCCACAATTACAATAGAAAACATTTGAGGCTGCATTGTAAGTAGCAAACAGTCATGGGTGAACACTGAAATGTCACCAAATTTACCTGCATGGTCTGCGTGGTACTAATGGGAAAACTGCTTTAAAACTTGCAGAACTGTGAAACGCTAACCTTGTTTTTCGAATGGCTGCCGAAGAACAGATGATCATAGAAGACTGAATGGGGTCACAGTACTGCAGCTTAGATACTTGCATGTAGATAAAGATAAGAAACTTGAGAGTTCTGCAATATTGGGTCAACATTAATGAGTTTTTCCACTGTGTATACCTTCTCCAAGTCAAACTTCTTATGTAAAGTGTACACTCTTTGTAGGACCAAGCAAGGCAGAGGTGCACTGGTAAAATTACTTGTTTATGAAAAGGTGGTAATTCAAAGATATCAGCACTGCAATCCAGAGGAAATGATGTAGCTAGAGACTTGGGAAGGTCTACAATCAATGCAAAACTGATCATTCATGTGGGTTGTGCATATATGTCCTGCAACATGATTGATGCATTGCTCAAGTTGTAGTTTTGTATCTGACTAGCGTAAACAAAGTCTTTAAGCAGCATGTACATGCATCCACTTTCAAAAACGTCTTAAGCCAGCATTGCCCAGGAATGAAGCCTCACAACAGGAATTATGCCTTGTGCACACTGTCAGATAACATTTCAGAATTCAACACTGCATCATCTGACAAGTTGTATTAGCTCCAAAATTGAGCTGATTCACTAATAACCAACTGAGACAAGAATAATAGTATGCCGATGTATGCAATTAGTTCCTTCACACATGATGAATTATTTCTAGCATCCTTCACCTTCATAATTGGCCCACATTTAACATCCTAAACCAGAAACAGATCAGTACTCCAACAATGGAAAATGATTGAAACAAATTGTCATTTAAATAACACTGAATTACTCAAATCAGAGAACTTTAGCGTTATTACCTCAAATATCTACAACGGTGGCTCAGTGGTTAACACTGCTGCCTCACAGCGCCAGGGACTCAGGTTTGATTCCAGCTTCGGGTGACTGTTGTGTGGAGTTTGCATATTCTCCCCGTGTCTGCATGGGTTTCCTCCGGGAGCTCCGGTTTCCTCTCACAGTCCAAAGATGGGCAGGGTAGGTGGACTAGCCATGCTAAATTGCCCATAGTGCCAGGGATGTTTAGGTAAACTGGGTTAGACATGGGAAATTAGGGGAATGGGTCTGGGTGGGATGCTGTTCGGATGAGCAGTGTGGACTTGTTGGGCCAAATGGCCTGTTTCCACACAGGAGGGATTCTATGATTCTATGGTTCTATGAACTCCAAGGATAGGATATTTAAGGAAGAGGCAGACAGATTGTAGAGAAGTAAATGAATAAAATATGTTAACAGGATGTAGGTGGGACTATGGAGCAATCAGACAAACCATGATGATGGAATTCAGAGCAACCTCAGGAGGCTGAGGAGTCCATACCTGCTCCGTGTAGCTATATCAGTAAAACATGAACAATCGTTTTCATGCCTTTAAAACCCGTCTTCTCTTAGAAACCACTGCCTTGCTCAAAAGAGTGTCTTGAATTTATATCTGGCCAATGCTACGACTTTGTTGACCATATGAAGTTACCAAGTATGCACATCTCCAATTCCCAGATTCCCTGAGTATATGCTGGTTAAAATGCCACGTGGAGAATCGCCCAGCATTCAATTCTTTGCTTGTAAAAGCGACAGTGGTTTTATCTTTAGACTACAGCAGGCATGCATAACTATCATGCCTTTGGTCACACTGCATCTTGAAATTAATCCTGATCATCAAGCTAAATCTTAGAAAGACATAAATTCAGGCCACAGCAAGGAAAACCTTGAAAACACGTGGTCTGGTGGGAAAGGAGAAAGAGGGAAAAGGCAGAAGCAGCTGATCACTTGTTCCCAAATCTCAGTGAAGAAGAAATCCATGAGAACCTCACCTGTATTTCTGAGATCAGAGTAGAAGCAGCAGCAGTGGTTTTGAACCAATGGTTTACAATTTAGAGAAAGTGGCAGGGGTTATCTTTGCGATCCAGGATGATCCTTGATGGAAAGAGCTGTGGTCCAATTTGAGCTAGTGGTGAATCAATAAACCATTTGCCTGCCATAGTCATCTGCTCAAAAGGTCTAATTTTGATCCTCACCTGGCCTATAAACATGTCATTCCATGTCCAAGGAGATGGGCTGAAAATACTTAAAAGGGAAAGGCTTGGTTTAACACAACAACCTCAAAACCTCAACATCCATTACAATCATATCCCAGAGCCCTTGCTATCTTCAAGCAATTTCTCACATGGAAATAAAAACATGAAAGTTTAAAGTTCTCAGAAGTTCCAGACTCCATTGGTAACAAATATGATCAAAGGTTTGAGCACCCTGTTGGTAACTGATTTTACTCTTGAGCTTCTAAACAACCAATGGAAACTTGTAACATTTTCTCATGGATTTCCAACATTCATGCTATTAATCTTGTCACTATAGTGTTTGAATATCCACAAAGCAAATTAATAAGACAGAGGAAAAAAGCATTAAGCAGTTCCCTTAACTGTTGTCAACACAAGCCTGACACAGATCTTTACAGTAACTAAAATAATTTGAAAAATTAACAGCAAAATCTTAGTACACGTGTTAGTTGTCTTTCACTATAGATGTCATTTGTTTTTCAATTTGTTTTTACTGAAGGTAAGCATCATCACTGAAGTATTCATCTATGAGTTGTCCTCTGACCAATGCTTCCCAATATTGTCACATTTTAAATCCTGCTAAAGACCCAGCATTGATGTGTCCATGAATGCAATATTTGTATGTAATAGTTAGCAAAAATAAATCTTTGCTGGATTCTTCAATAGCATAATATCCATATCCAACTTCTTATCTTACAAGGGACAGCATAAGCATTGCTGCATCAGGTAAAAAAAAACACACCAGGCTCTGGGAAAAAGGTGCAGAAATGTTATAACCTTTCAGATCTGGCACTATCGGGAACATTCAACAGGCCGGGAGGTCTCTTTTTAAAAGCTTCAATTTTGAGAGGATTGAGAGTATATTCTACAGACCTACAAAGAGAGGGTGTGAATCAAGTACATTTACAGGGAATGTTTCCACTCATAGGGTGAAGACCAAAATTCAAGTTAATTGATACAAGAGATAAGTATGGAGCTGGAGGAACACAGCAGGCCAGGCAGCATCAGAGGAGCAGGAAAGTTGATGTTTCAGGTCAGGACCCTTCTTCAGAAATGGGAGAGGGGGAAGGGAGCTCCGAAATGAAGAGAGAGAGGAAGGGTGGGGCTGGGGATGGTGGGTGGAATGTTGATAGGTGAGTGCAAGTAGGCACTGGTGAGGATTGGTCAGTGAGGTGGCAGGAGCAAATAGGTGGGAGAGAAGATGAACAGGCTGTGTAGGCTAGGTAGCTGTGGGAGTTGGTGGGCTTGAAATTGATGTCGGTTTCGAGACGGTCACCAGAGATGGAAACACAGAGGTCCAGGAAGGAGAGAGAGGTATCAGAGATGGTCCAGGTGAATTTGAGGTGAAAGGTGTTAGTAAAGTTGATGAACTGTTCAAGCTCCTTGTGGGAGCATGAGGCAGCGCCAATATGTTCATCGATGTAGCGGAGGAAGATATGGGGAATACACTGGCCCAACCTAGACTACACCTCCTCTCACCCACCTTCCTACAAGAATGCAATCCTCCACTCCCAATTCCTCCAGCTCTGCCACGACTGCTCCCAACATGGGGTGTTCCACTCCCGAACATCCCAGATATCCTCTTATTTCAAGGGCCGCAACTTCCCCGCTTCAGTGGTTGAAAATGCTCTCAACCGCATCTCTTGTGTTTCCTGCACTTATGCCTCACATCCCCTCCCCACAACAAAGACAAAGACAGAATCCCCCACGAACCTCCATATTCAAAGTATTATATTCCACCATTTCCGCCACCTGCAATCTGAGCCAACAACCAAAGATATAATTCCCTCCCCACTCCTATCTGCCTTCCGTAGGGCCCAATCTCTCCGTGACTCCCGCATCCACTCCACACTCCCCACTAGCCCCACTAACCCTGGCACCTTTCCCAGCAACCGCAGAAAGTGCTACACCTGCCCCTACACCTCCCCTCTCACCTCCATCCAAGGAACCAAACAAACTTTTCACATCAGATAGGGGGTTCACCTGTGCATCTGTCAATGTGGTCTATTGCATCCGCTGCTCCCGATGTGGCCTCCTCTATATCAGTGAGACCAAGCAGAGGCTCGGAGACTGTTGCCTTGCAGAGCACCTGCCCTCTGTTCACGACAAAGGACAACACTTTCCAGTCGCGAACCATTTCAACTCCCCCTCCCACTTCCTGGACAACATGTCCATTCTGGGCCTCCTCCAGTGTCACAACGAGGCCAAACGGAAACTGGAGGAACAGCACCTCATATTCCGCCTTGGGAGCCTACAACCCAATGGTCTCAATGTAGACTTTACCAGTTTCAAAATCCCCAACTTCATCCCATGACCAACCCTCCCTCTCATCTCCGCCTCCTTGATCTAACACAACCTGTCCATCTTCTCTCCCACCTATCCGCTCCCTCCACCTCACTGACCAATCCCCACAGTGCCTACTTGCGCTCACCTATCCCACCTAACTTCCCCAGCCCCATCCCTCCTCTCTATTTATTTTGGAGCTCCATTCCTCCTCCCCCATTTCTGAAGAAGGGTCCTGACCCAAAAACATCAGCTTTCCTGCTTCTCTGATGCAGCCTGGCCTGCTGTGTTCCTCCAGCTCCACATTGTTATCTCTGACTCCAGCATCTGCAGTTCTTACAATCTCTAATTGATACAAGGTTGTTTAAAAAAACACAACAGGGGATTTAGAGGAAACTTCTCTTATGTAGAAAGCGGCAAGAACTTGCTGCCACATTGAGCAATTGAATTTTTAAAAGGGAAAATAGGTAAACACGTGAGAGAATGGACTAGAAGGATGTTTTAATTGGTGACCATTAATAAGGTGGAAGGCAGCTTGTGCGAAGCAGAAAAAGGGACAATTCCCAAATGGCCTGCTTTTATGCTGTATTCTGTATTTAGTTATAACAGATGAATTGACTCACTTAAACAGGTTCACCTCTCCAGTAGTATATGTTAATTTTAAAAATATCATTTTGGGGGAGTTGGTCATGTACTGATGTTATTGAAATTGTAATCCAGAGGTTAATTTGAATGCATCGAGGGCCATAGATTCAAATACTGCCACACATGCAACTCCAACAAAAAAAACTTTTGTTTTTCTGTGTAAAAACTAGTAAAGCACAATTTTGTGAAATGATCTTCAGGGAAAGATATGGCTGATAATATATAGTTCTCAATGGAGAAATCTGCTTAGACCAATTCAATTTTTAATAGCAGCAATAAAACTGTAATTCAAGTATAATTCCTATACCTTAGGGGTTTACTATCATGTGTGTATAAAGCTGCGTAACTGCTACATGCTTGATAATTATTTGACAGCTTTACTACGATTTTAATTTCTGGTATCTTCTCTTGAACTGATATATTTATCTGATCTTTGGAGTTAAGTGCAGCAAATGTAACTGAACCCCTGAAAGTCTGCACGGAAGGGCATAATGCAATTGTTAGCAATGGTCCACTTTGAGCAAAGTAAGATTTCACTCATTCATTTTCTCCCCAGCATTGATTTAATGAATGCTTATTCTGATCTCAAGAAATTTATCAAAAAACATACAAAGGCTTGGAAATGATCCACATTGCAGCCAGCAAATGATTAAAATGGTTGTGTCTTCATAAGCAACTATTCCACAAAAAGAAACTATCTATAGCTTTTTGACTGTGTCCTTTGGCATCCCTAAAGGACCAATTTGTTATCTGCAGCAAAGCACTTCCGAGCCTAAATGCAACCCCTGCAAAAAAGGACACCGGCTGGAGAACAACTATTGGTTAGAAAAATACCAAATTATTCTGCAAGATACAGCTCCTTTACCTACATTATTCCCAAGCACATTAACCCATAAAATCTGAAACATATTCATTACAATATTATCTGGTGGATACATCTTTATAACAATTGATGTATGAGGAAGTGCAGAAGCAAAGGAATAGGCCAATTATAATGGTATTGTCACTGCAAACTATTTTCACCATAGTTTTGACTGCAGATTTCCCGATGACATAGACTTTTAGAACAGATCCACATTTGAAATAGTTCTCACAGTGCAAAAAAAGGTAATACAGCAGTTCCCTAGATTCTGGATTCACAGTAATTAGAGTGCAGGGAAAAGCTATTCACTGAACTTCTGTTAATACTGTAAAAATGTATATCTCCACTGAGTCAACTTAATTACCTTAGTATTTTTTTACATGATCCCTTTTCAACTGTCAGTTCAAGTCCCCGAATAGCAATTTGTTCTTGAAACAAGTGTGTAAGTGGACAAGTCAGAATTTCTTGACCATCCATCAGTGCCCTTGAGTAGTTCGTGATGAGCCACCACCTTAAACTGCTGCAGTCCACACACACACACACACAGACACACACAGACACACACGGTCTTGTCATGAGTTTGGCGCATTAATTAGCTATGTGGCTAAATTGATAAGGTTGTGCACCAGCTATTCCTCCCAACTGAACTTGATTCACTTTTGTAACAGTTACAAATTCAGTCCAACAAACAAGGCAGATAAATTCAAAGACTCATGCGCACCATCATGTCACTTGGAATTCAGACAGCTCTGCCCAAATCAAAGGGAAACAAGATCTATAAACCTGAACTTTATGGATACTGTGGAAAGAGTTAGAAAGGGAAACAAAAACATAGAAACACAGCAACAAATTCTCCTGGAGCACAACTGTTGTGAGAGAAGTACCACGGAGCCGAACATGTCACTAAATGTCTAAGAGCTAGTATAGTCCTCCTTCAGTTGAAACCTACAATGCAGCATGCATGTTATTTGTTCAATTTACAACTAATAACCAGATCAAAATTGATTGGAATATCTGAGTGCATCAACAGTAACACTTGCAACAAAGAACTCATATTTCGAGTATTGAAGTATTCTTCAGATGCAAAAAATCAGAGAGGGTGCAACTTATGGATAGCTGGCTGAAATAACTACACAGAGGTCGGTATCCCATTACCAAGTAACCTTTGATTTACTTCTGCATAGTACACTGGCTGTGGCCATTCAGCTCAGAGTCAGTCGTCTCAACTGAGGAAATTCACATCTCCTGGTGATATTATGTTTTCTCCTGTTCTTTTTTTATTCACATTTACAGAATAAGATCAAAGAAAACCTTGAATAAATAGTTTACAATCTACTGAATACAATTCAAGTTACACAGAAAAAAAAATCAAACCTTGTACATTTGGCAATCCAAATTATTGCTCTCTTTCAACAAGAAAGATTGGTTCAATTCACTTCACTTTTCTCCAAAAGTAAGAATGCATTGCAATACATTCAGGTGAAGCCTGAGGTTTGAAGCTCTATTCACATAACATCACAGACAAAGCTTTTGGCCTACATGCACAGATATTGGTCCACATACGATGGCCCAGCCCACACACGAAGGCTCAGTCCAGGGCCCATGTACGGAGATTGGGTCCCATCACCGAGTCACTCTTTTCTTTCCTCGTGCATCAGTACACTGACTGTGGACAGCCAGCTTGGAGTCGGTTCCAATCACAACACCCTCTCCCGCTGAGGCCAGGGATGTAGGCCTGGTCCTTGGCTTGTAGTTTTTGCTGCGAGACTTACAACCCCTAAGTCTGGTCGCTTTAACTCTGACATGACCGATGTGTACTGGACTGTAGTCCACCCCTTGCATCCGGCGCATCTCAGAAAAGTTTTCTCCTCTTCTCCCGTCCGTAACAGTAGAGAGGCTGCATCCATTTTGGAATCTGAGGTTTGCTCAACAATAGATGGAGGGGCCTTCTGGCTGTTCTGAGGAGCCAGGTATGTTTTGCTCCTGCCCTGTTTGCAAGGTAATAGCTTTCAGGTGATCCACATGTTTATTCAGGACTGTATCATCTTCCCAAAGTTTGTAAGTGATAGGGCCTAACATTACGTCAAACTCACCTCGTACCCACATAGGGCCATTTCCATGGTTCTAGTACCAAAATTCATCCCGATTCAATTTTCTCTCTCGTTGAGAGGATGTATGTGGCTAGCATTGGTGTTCCTGCTGCCGTTTCACCCTCCCCCCCGGGAATGAGAATATCAGGTTTAACCTGATGCAAAGTCTTCTCCCCATGAGCAACTCTGCTGGAGCCATCCCTGTTGATTTATGTGGGGTGGTCTTATAATTGAACAAGAAACAGGACAGTTTGTATCAATTGATGCTGTGCGCTGCTTCTATAAGCCTGCCTTCAACAGTTGGACCACGCTTTCCGCTAGACCACTGGATGATGGATGGTGTGGAGCTGACCTTACGTGCCGAATGCCATTTGACTTTAGGAAATATTTGAACTCCCTGCTGGTAACTAACGTCCCATTGTCTGTGACCAATACTTCTAGGAGTCTGTGTGTTGCAAATGATGCTCACAGCTTCTCAACCATCATTCCTGAGTTTGCCAACGGAACTTTATGCACATCCAATCACTTTGAATAGGCATCCACAACGACCAGGAACACTGAGCTCATGAAAGGACTGGCATACTCGACATGCAACCGAGTTCAGGGTTTTGCCGACTATTCCCACAAATGGGGGGGCGCTGCTGGTGGCAATTTTTGTCCTTCTGGCACTGCCCCACCAATGCAGCTATGTCAGCATCCAACCGCACTACCAGACATAGCTTTTTGCTAGCATCTTCATCTTGGAAACCCCTAGATGACCCTGGTGGAGTTCAGCCAGTATCTGGCGGCAAACTTTACTTGGGACAATCACCCTTGCTTCCCATTGTAATGTGCCGTCCTCTATGATGATCTGATCTTGCCAGATCCACGGTGGTTTCAATCTGGGTTGCAATGGACTTCTGTTTCCCCGCTACCACCAGCTGTTTTTGTTCCACTATGACCAGATATTTTCATGTCTACAGTCGGATGTTGTCAGCGGTGACTGGACGGGTGTCCAGGAAGTTCAAAACAAAAATGGTGTCTTCCAGGGGAGGCACCACCGGTGGAGTATTTGCCAGTGGAAGGCAGATCAAGTCATCTGCATTAGCCACTTGGCTTCCTGGTCAGTGTACCAACTTGTACATGCTGAGAATAAGGGTCCAATGTTGAATTCTATTGGAATAAATGGGTGGCGACACATTGTCTTCCTTCAGTAGGGGTTTGTGATCTGTTACTATGACAAATCCACATCCGTTAAAATGCTGGTGGAACTTCCTCACACCAAAGATAACTGCCAAACCTTTCTGCTCTACCTGAGCAAATTTGTATTCGGCATCTGCCAAAGTGTAGTAAGCATATGCTATCAGGTGGTCCTCTCCATTGAGCCACCAGTGAGTCAACACTACCCTGATACCTTACAGGGAGGCATCACATGTCAGCAATACTTCTCATTTTGAATTGTACTGGGCTCACAGTTTAGATGACAATACCTGCTTTTTCACTTGCCTAAAGGCTATTTCTTGGCTACGCAACCATTTCTAAGGCTGACTCTTTTTCAATAGGAGGTTTAAGTGTGCTAAGGAGGAGGCCAGGTTATGTATGATATTTCCATAACGGCTCACTAACCCAAGGAAAAACCTAAGCTCCGGTACAAATGTGGGAGCCAGGGCTCCTTTGACTGCCCTCCATTTATCTTTCAATAGGTGTAACCAGGTTTTGTCAACTCTGTAACTCAAGTAGGTCACTCGGGGTGCCTGGAACACACATTCTTCCTTTCCAAGGTGTAGACCCTCCTGGGAGTAATGTTTAAGCACTATGTCCAAGTTCTCGAAGTGTTCCTTATTGGTCTTCCCCATCATTAGTGCATTATCCAGATAAATGAAAACCTGGGGTAGCCCTTGTCAAATGTTTTCCATGGTCCACTGGAAAATGGCACAGGCTGATGATACCCAAACGGTGGTCTTGTTTATTGACACAAACCTTAATTGGCATTACTCGTAGGGTACTTCTGGGACTCTTCATCAATTACAGGTTGACATGGCTCATGTGCATTTTTGTAAAGGAGAGCTGCCTCCCTTACAATTTTGTGTACAAGCCCTCCTGAGAGGTCACAAGCATGGGGCTGGATGAACACAGCAGGTCAAGCAGCATCATAGGAGCAGGAAAACTTGACGTTTCGGGCCTAGACCCTTCATCAGAAATGGGGGAGGGGAAGAGGGTTCTGAAATAAATAGGGAGAGAGGGGGAGGCGGATAGAGGATGGATAGAGGAGAGGATAGGTGGAGAGGAGGCAGACAAGTCGAAGAGGCGGGGATGGAGCCAGTAAAGGTGAGTGTAGGTAGGGGGGTGGGAAGGAGATAGGTCAGTCCAGGGAGGACGGACAGGTCAAGGGGGCGGGATGAGGTTAGTAGATAGGAGATGGGGGTGTGGCTTGAGGTGAGAGGAAAAACAGGTTAGGGAGGCGGAGATGAGCTGGGCTGGTTTTGGGATGCGGTTGGGGGAGGGGAGATTTTGAAGCTTGTGAAATCCACATTGTTGCCATTGGGTTGCAGGGTTCCCAGGCTGAATATGATTTGCTGTTCCTGCAGCCTTCGGGTGGCATCACTGTGGCATTGCAGGAGGCCCAGGATGGACATGTCATCTGAGGAATGGGAGGGGGAGTTGAAATGGTTTGCGACTGGGAGGTGCAGTTGTTTGTTGCGAACTGAGCGCAGGTGTTCTGCAAAGCGGTCCCCAAGCCTCCGCTTGGTTTCCCCGATGTAGAGGAAGCCACAACGGGTACAGCGGATGAAGGCATTGGATATTTATCCAGCTGTGAGAAGCAGTTTACTGTTTGTTTAAAATCCCCATAAAGGTGAACTGAGCTGTCGGGTTTCTCAATTGGTACCACCGGTGCTGCCAATTCCACAAACTGCACTGGTTTGATGATTCTGTCACTCTCCAGCCTCCTGATTTCAGCCTCTTCTTTAGCCCGCAAGGAAAAAGGCACTGGGCAGACCTTGCAAAATCTCAGAATTGTTTCCTGGTCAACACGTAAAGTGACTTTGGCCCCTTTGATAGTCCCAAGCCTTTCCTAAAATACTTCTTGGTATTTCACTAGGACTTCACTGAGGCAGCCATTTTCTAATTGAAAAATGTTAAGCCAATCCAGGTGAATCTTTCTCATTCCACCTCAATAGGCTTCGACCTGAGCCTTTTACAACCGTCAGTTGTAACTTCACCGACCACTTCTCATAGGAGACCAAAACTGAAGTTGTACCCTTAATCTGTAACAGTTCCCCAGTGTATGTTCTTAGTCTGGCCGAGGTCTTGGGCAAACTTAAGGGTTGGAGTCCTGAGCAAATCTAGTTAAAGGGTAACAGTGGAAGGATTCTTGTCTGTCTGGAGGCCTGTGACTAGTGGTCAGTGCTGGGCCCTTTGCTGTTTATTATCTATATCAATGATTTGGATGAGAATGTACAAAGCATGATTCATAAGTTTGCAGATGACATGAATATAGGTGATATCGAGGGCAATAAGGAAGGTTATCAGAAATTGCAGCGGGATCTTGATCACCTGGGGAAATCAGCCAAGAAATGGCAAATGTAGTTTAATATATATAATTGTGAGGTGTTGCATTTTGGAAAGTCAATTCAAGGTAGGAGTTTAATGGCGAATGGTAGGGCCTTAAGGAGTGTAGCAGAATAGAGGGACCTTGGAGTTTAGGTGCATGGTTCTCTGAAAGTGGAGTCGCAGGTAGAGAGGGCATTGAAGAAGGCTTTTGGCACCCTGGCCTTCAGGGCACTGAGTATAGAACTTGGGAAGTTATGCTGCAGTTGTACAGGATGTTGGTGAGGCCGCACTTGGAGTAATGTGTTCAGTTTTTGTCACCTTGCTGTAGGAAGGATGTCATTAAATTGGAAAGAGTGCAGAAGAAATTTACAAGGATGTTGCCAGGACTCGAGGGGCTGAGTTATACAGAGAGGTTGGACAAGCTAAGACTATTTTCTTTGTAGAGTAGAGGACTGAGGGGGGAATCTTATAGAAGTGTATAAGATCATGAGAGGCATGGATACGGTGAATGCACTCAGTCTTTTTCCCAGGGTTGGGGAATCGAGGACTAGAGGGCATCAGTTTAATGTAAGAAGGGAAAGAACAAATGGGAATCTGAGGGGCAACTTTTTTGCATAGAGGATGGTATGCATATGGAATTAGCTGCCAGTGGAAGTGGTTGAGGCAGGTACATTAACAACATTTAAAAGGCATTTGGACAAATACATGGATAGGAAAGTTTTACAAGGATATGGGCCAAGTGCAGGGAAATTGGGTTAGTGTGGATGGACATTTTGATAGGCATGGTCCAGTTTGGGCCTGAGGGCTTGTCTCCCTGCTGAAGGACTCTATGACTCTTAATTCAATGCCATCTTTGACGCTGTATTAGAATTAGTATCAAAATTATCCTTTACATTCTTTAATTTACATAAGTTATAAATGTAATTGTTTTAAAAAGGAAAAGATAAACAGTATTTTTTGTTTTAAATAGTAATCCCGCAAATAGAAAATTGTGGTTAATCAAGGCAGTGCTTTCTTTTAATCCTTTGAGGGATTCTGAGATGAAAATTGTGAGAAGGTGGTGCAGGGGAGGGGTTGTTGACTCGAGGAGGGGAATCTGAATTTACCCTGCAAACAGTAGCAGAAGAACAGGATACTTTGTTCACAGCAGAGATTGGGCATCAGAGAACAGTCATCAAGTCTTGCTCACTCAACAACAGGAAAACAAGAGCTCAAGCGCTTAAACAATCCGCCTGGTCTTAAAACCTCCATAGCCACCAGTGTTATCTCAGAACCCACTGGGCCACTTGGCTATTTGAGCCTACACCGTCATTTAGGAAAGTCATGGCTGATTTGATGTGTACCTCAATTCCACATTCCTGCATATCTCCGACATTCTTTCATCTCCTAGGAAACAAGTATCTGTTCAACTATGCCTTAAAAATATTTAGATTCTGCATCCACTGCCTTTTCAGGGAGGGAATTATAAACACACAACCCTCAGAAAAGGATGTTTTGTTATCTGTCTTAAATGAGCACCTCCTTATTTCTGAACTATTATCCCTAGTACTAGATTCTCTGACAAGAAGCTGACAAGATTCACAGACATCCTTTCAACATCCCCACTTCAAGTCACTTCCCACTCTCCTAAACTCCTGAGGATACAAGTCTAATTTGATGAATTTTTCCCCATAATCAATCCATTCAGTCCCTGTATTTGTCTAGTAAAACTTCTCTGAGTTGCTTCCAACCCTTTAATGTCTTTGTGATTCCCTTCCATGACACCTCACAACCCAGGAACACTGGTGTAAAGGATTTGTTAAATCCAATTTCTCAGTAGAGAGAGCACATAGATTCTATGAAAAAATATTGTCTAAGTGATTAGAATAGCATTCAATCACAGAAGTATTCACAATAAACATCATTGCCCTTAACCAAACTGTTACTTTCTTAAATGAATTTTGGAAAAGAAACCTCAAAGTATTTGTTATTGAAAATGGACTTACAAAAATATTATCATATATTGCAGATTGATTCATTGATCCCTTAAACAAATCTCAACTCAAAGCCTACACCATTTCTCTCAGGTACACTGCTGTTTTTTACACTGAAATCAATGACTAACCTTCAACAGTGAAGCAAACACCAGATCATACAGTTAGAGTCTTAGAGCCATAGCAGTGTGCAGCATGGAAACAGACCCTTCAGTCCAACTCATCCAGGCTGACCAGATATCCTAAACAAATTTAGTCCCATTTGTCAGCATTCAGCCCATATCACTCTAAACCCTTCCTATTCAAATACCCATCCAGATGCCTTTTAAATGCTCTAATTATACCTGCCTCCACCACTTCCTCTGGCAGCTCCTTCCATAAACATACCACCCTCTGCATGAAAAAGTTGCCCCTAGGTCCCCTTTAAATCTTTCCCCTCTCACCATAAACCTATGCTCTCTAGTTTTGGACTCCACCATCCTGAGGAAAAAACCTTGTCTATTCACCCTACCCATGTTCCTCGTGATTTTATAAACCTCTATATAGTCACCCCTCAGCCTCTGATACTCCAGTGAAAATAGCCCCAGCCTCTCCCTATAGCTCAAACCCTCCAACTTTGGAAACATCCTTGTAAATCTTTTCTGAACTCTTTTTAGTTTCATTACCTCTGTCCTATCGCAGCAAGAGCAGAATTGCACGCAGTATTCCAAAAGTGGCCTAACCAATGTCCTGCCCAGCTGCAACATGACCTCCAACTCCTACATTCAATGTACTGACCAAATAAAGGCAAGCATGCCTTTAACTTTCCTCTGTACCTGCGACTCCACTTTCAAGGAACTATGAATCTGTACGTCTCTTTGTTCAGTAACACTCCCAGGACCATACATTAAGGGTATAAGTCCTGCCTGATTTGCCTTTCCAAAATGCAGCATCTCACATTTATTTAAATTAAACATCATCTGCCACTTCTCAGCCCATTGGCCCTTCTGATCAAGATCCCACTCTACTTTGGAGGTAACTCTCTTCGCTGTCCAGTACATCTCCAATTTTGGCATCATCTGCAAACTTCCAAACCATACCTCCTCTGTTCACATCCAAATCATTTTTATAAATGACAAAAAACACTGGACCCAGCACTGATCCTTGTGGCACACCACTGGCCACAGGCCTTCACTCTGAAAAGCAAGCCTCCACCCTCTGTCTTCTACCTTTGAGCCAGTTCTGTATCTAAATGGCTAGTTCTCCCTGTATTCCATGCAATCTAACCTTGATAACTAGTCTACCATGAGGAAACTTGTCAAACCCCTTATGAAAATCTATGTAGATCACGTCCACCACTCTGCCCTTATCAATCCTGGTCATTACTTCTTCAAAATACTCATTTAAGTTAGTGAGACACAATTTCCCATGTATAAAGCCATGTTGAAAATCCTTTGCCTTTCCAAATACAAGTAAACCCTGTCCATCAGGATTCCTCCAACAACTTGTCAACCACCGATGTCAGGCTCACTGGTCGACAGTTCCCTGACTTTTCTTTACCACATTAGCCAACCTCCAGTATTCTGACACCTCACCTGTGGCTATTGATGATACAAATATCTCAGCAATGGGCCCCGCAATCACTTCTAGGGTGCACCTGATCAGGTCCTAAGGATTTACCCACCTTTATGCATTTTAAGACGTTCAGCACCTCCTCCTCTGTAATATGGACATTTTTCAAGCTGACACAATTTATTTCCCACATTCTCCATCTCCCATAAAACATTGATGCAAATTACTCGTTTAACACCTCCCCAAAAATATTTGCTCCTTGTCCATACACTTCTCACTGTCTTGGTACAAACCACTTTCTGCTAACTCCGTCAGGGTGATTATATCATTCTAACACTTTTTTTTCCCCATTGTATTTCATTGCAGCAGGATTGTTCAGAATAAAAAATTTCACATATTCTGAATAGGCTCCAAATCTTATCCAAGATGTTGCCAAAGCCCAGAACCCATAAGTCCAATGTTAGAATCACATTATTTTGAAGTTGAGAACCCATTGGATAGACATTAATCCATGTCAATATCCTGATGGCAGCGGTACATTTTGAATACACGATGCCTTCACATGGAAGAGGGTTGTCATAAGGGGTTCTGAAACATGACATTGTGGGTATCACACTTTCTGGAGAAAGTATTATAAACCTCCTGGAATGCACTGGAGAGGTCAGGTACCCTTGTGGAAACCTTTAACATGGTTAATAGAGGGTCTCACTTGACAAAATCAACTCAACTTTCTGGCTGACTGCACAGGAGCTTAGCTAGACCACACCTCAATTATTGCATACCGTTCTGTCCTCTTTACCTCAAGAAAGATAATATTATCATTGAGGGATTACAAAAAAGGTTCACCAGACATGTTCCTGGGATGCTGAGTTAATCCCGAGAAGACAGATTGGTCAAATCGGGCCTGCATTCTCTAAAGTTTTGAATAATGAGAAGTAATCTTATTGAAACTTTCAAGATACTTCAAGGGATAAACAGCGTTGATGTAGGTAAAATGTATTCCCAGGTTGGACGGCCTACAACCAAGGGTCATAATTTAAAAAGATACAGGATACCATTTAGTTACCAAAGAAGAGGAGAATTTGTTTTTCCGTGAACTCTTGGAATTCTCTCGCAGGAAGGGCTGCGGAGGCTCAGTTTTTGGAATATGTTTAATGTAGAGCTTGATAGATTTCTAATTACCAGTGGTATTCAGAGTTCTGGGGAGTTGGTAAGTACAAGACATTGCAGTGTTTGATTGGCCATAATCATATTGAATGGTCGGGCAGGCTTGACGGGTTTTCATTGAAATGTGCAAGTTTGTGAAATTTTGAGGTTTGCAGCAATTTTTAAGACACATCAAGGTCATATGATACAAGGACTTTGGAGTAATGATGCATTCATAGGATAGAAACATGCATTTCCAAATGCTGCAAACACACCTTGACATTCTGTGCTACACAGCTGCATTATTCAGCATTCATTTGCAGCCAGAACAACTGAAAGAGAGTCTGTCACAATGTTACCAGTGCCAGCAGCTTAAGCTCCTCCTTGCTTTTAATTGTCAAAAAAAATAAAATCACACCAACCTGACTCTAGAATCACAGTTCTCTTTCACATCAATCTGAAGTAGTGATTACTTTGGAGTGATACACTGGGCAGAGAACTAATCGAAATGTTTGCCTGTTGTGGGATTTGAAATCCAGCAGGGTGTTAAGTGAGGAGTTTAGAGATCTCAAACAAGTACTGGAGCAATTCAGAAGCCTGGCAGCATTACTGCAGAGAGAAACTGACTGAATATTCTGAGTCCAAAGTAACAAGTCCAGGTTCAGAAGGAGCACGACATTAGACTCAGAATGTTAACTCTATTTCTCTCTCCACAGATGTTGCTGGTGCTGGTAGGAACCAGTCTCTTTAATAACGTATCTGTAGATTGCAATATGATGATCATCGATATGAAGGATTAGCCATTTGGCAAATACACTGATGTTTAGCAGTTCATCCATGCACTGTTATGTGATGCGCCTGTACTGAATGGTTGGGGTAGTTTGCTGCTACTGTCCTCTTTCCTTGACTAGGACCAAGTACCTGTTTGGTTTGCAGTGGTACAGGAAAACTTATGTTGAGTCTTAAATAAGATGTAGTTCATTGAATGATCACAGTCAGGTACAAGTTCCATTTGCACATTAGACATTGGTCATTTGGCACGTTTGGTCCAGATAGTAGCTTCTGCAGGCTAGGTCAAAATTGCACATCAGGACCATGCGGAAATCTGGTATAGCTAACTCGTAGGGAATTATCCAGAAATTATCTGGAGCTCTCTGAAAACAATGCCCAACAGTTTTTTAAGGTTTTTGAGTAGATTTGTAGCTCGGGTTGTGGATAAATGACGCTTTCAGATTATTGGGTCAATAATCTGAAAGCCTTATTTATCCTGTCAGTTGGTTGGCTCGACAACATACCAGCTCAGTGAGCCAACCAACCACATCTCTAACAGTTAAATATTTCAGAAGGTTCTGACTCATTTAAACTTAATAGTTAATCAGAAAATATGTTCAATGTTTAAAAACACTGGATTAAGGATTAAGAGCCTTGACGCACCATTAATTCTGCACCCCACCCACCCCCTCCATCCCACACTGCCCCATGCATTATCCCACTTACATGGTACCCAAATCCCTCACCCAGCTGGCATACCACCCATTTAGCACTTAACTCTGCCTTACCATCCTTCGCACCCTAACCCCCGATTTATCTTTACTCAACAGCTGTTGGAGTAGTTACTGGATATAGAATATGCTAATTAATGGCTCAAAAATTGTTGATGATCCCCTTCACTGTTGGGTGCCACATTTCCAGGACTGGTCTTCACTGCTTCAGATCAGGAGTTTCCTGTCCAGGAAATTGTAGGGCAGAACCAATAAAATGTACCCAGCAGTTTTTTTTTGTGTCTGATGCAGGTCATAACTGGGATTTTCCAGAAAATGTGGGCCTTTGTTACTCAGTTGGGAGATCTTCACCCTACACAGATCCTGAGGTCGTGCGTTTTCTCACTTAGGTCCTCATGATATCATCCGGTTGAATGGAGCTTAACACAGTTTCCAACATTAACCTTTTCAGGCCCAAATGTCTCATAGAACAGGTTGTTTATGATAAAGCTCATCAAACTACAAGGATGATTGGAAAAATGGTGACTCCTACCAGTCACATTCTTGAATAAATAAAGGAAAAGAAACTGCTTGAAGATTTTCTGTACAGCAGCACATGGAGGTGGTTTAAATCCCTTGCCTTTTGAGTGACATTAGTTTTAGTCATAACTCAGCACACAGACAAGCTGAGAAATGAATGTCAGCTGGAAAAGACCCAAGAAAGCAATTAAAAGCACAAGTCTAGTATTTAGTATGATTTATTGAACGTTTTAAACAGCGCTAGTTTTAGAGAGATTTGACGTGTAGTTTCTACGTATTGTTGGTGTTCATAAAACAATGGGAGAACTAATCAATTGAGTATATGTAGGATTCAATTCAATGAGTGCTCTGCCTGAAGATGCAAGTCCTTAGCTGATTGTCTGAAGCTTCACCCTGAGCTGCTTTCCTTTGCTCCTTGGCACCTTTCGTCAATAGTTTTGCAATCTACTTCTAGATGTTTAGCTTTGACTGGATATGAATGGACACTTCTGTAGTTTTTTTTTTAAATGACAACCTACAGGATGCTAACTTACAAAACGTTTTCCTGTGGCATTGTGAAGCATAGTGATGTTGGTGACTGGAGTGTTTAAAAAAAAAGATGGGAAAGGACAATCAATGTTGAATGATTTCTAATTGGCTCTTGGAAACTGAGTAAATAGCTTAATGGGTATCCATTGTAGATTAATAAGTAAACATGCTCTTTTACAATATGTACAGGAAGAAGCTAGCAAGCATGCAATCGTATGGTGACTTTTCAACTCAGTTGAGAGGGTATGCGTTCATACGTATTTTTAGAACTTATTCGTGGGATAAGGATGATACCAGCAATATTAGTATTCATTAACCTTCCCAAACTTTCCTCAGATTATGATGCTGCAGTAAATACATCAACATTATTGTCAGATAGTGTTCCAGGATTTTGACCCAGTGTATTAATGGTTTTAAGGCATCAGCTGTGGCTCAGTTGGCAGTACACTTGTCCATGTTAAAAGATTCAGATTCAAATGTTGATCGTAAAACATGATCACAAAAAGCAAGATCAATATCCCAGCTGAGGTAGTACTGCACTGCCAGCAATGCTGCCTTTCATAGAGTCAATAATCTGAAAGTCTTATTTATCCTGTCAGTCGAACATAATCATCATAGAATCATAGAATCCCTGCAGTGTGGAAACAGGCCATTCGGCCCAACAAGTCCATACCGCCCCTCTGAAGGGCATCCCACCCAGACCCATTCCCCTACACCTGCATTTCCCATGTTTAACCCACCTAACCTAAACATCCCGGGACACTATGGGCAATTTAGCATGGCCAATCCACCTATCCCACACACCTTTGGACTGTGGGAGGAAAGCGGAGCACCCAGAGGAAACCCATGCAGACACGGGGAGATTGGTAAATGATTCAGTGGAACCATTTCAAAAAGAGCGGGATGTTATTCCCTGTATCTCCGTCAATATTTATCTCAAAGTGAAATCACAAAAACAATTTGGTCAGTAACACAGAGTTTGTAAGACCTCACTGTAGACAAATTAACTGTCAGATTTCCAACAATACAGAGACTATATTGCCAAATGCTTCATTGGCTGCAAGACATAAACAGAGTACTTCTGAAAAGGTGTTATGCAAATAAAATTCTCTTTTTAAATTTCAAAGTCAGGATGGTGAAAGGTTTGGAGCAGAATTTGCAAATGTTGATGTTCCTACACACTTACTACCACGATCCCTCTAGGTAGTTGAGGTCACGGGCTTGGAAGATGTTTAATGAGTTTCTGTAAAACATCTTATAGAGGTTCATCAATAAAACATGCTGAACTGTCCTGGTGTTACTGAGCTTTGTAGGTCTTGGAGACACAGTCATCCAGCCAAATCACAGACTTCTACAGATTCTCCTGACTTCAATATGATTAGGGGTCAACCATGTCAGACTTGGTCAAATGTCACTTGGTTTGAAGAGCAGTCATTCCCATCGCACCTCAGGAATACAGCTCTGGTGTCCACGTTTGGACTAAAGCTATAACAACATCTGTAACGAACAGATTTTAGTGGAAAGAAAACTGCACGCCTGTGAATAAATGCTGCTTGACATCACAGTTGATAACACTTTCCATCATGTTGATGCAGACCAAAAGTGAACTGATGAGATCTTTTGCTTGATCAGACTTGTTCTGCTTTTTTTTTTGGAGGATATATCCTGGTAATTTCTCACTATCAGGTAGATGCCCAATTTTTAAACTATGCCAGAACTTGGCAAGGTGTCTCACTAATTATGGAACATAAGTCTCAAGTTATACGTTACATGGTCAGGCAGTAAAGAATAGAAAAGGAGTGTAATCAATGCACATTAGAAGAGAGAAACACACACATGATAAATATGCACTTCCCAAATTCAAAACCATTTTCACATTACTCCAATATATACGAGCACAGATGAAGTCTTGCTGCCAGTCTTTACTGAGGGGGTGGCCTTCAGGTTGTGTTTTTATTCCCCTCACTCCAGACCTTCCGAATGCTGTGAGGCCTTTTACCAATGAGGTCATAGGCAGGGCTCAAAGCATCCAATTGGGTCTCTTGCTGGGGAGATGTAAAGTTAGGGACTCAGGCATTGAATCAAAATTAAGGAGTCTGGAAATTTGATCGAAACTTCTTCAATACAAAACCATCGGTTTGGTTGTAATGTTTCCTCTGAACCTTTGTTACCTTTTTCACCTTGGTTTCACTGTTCTCTGTAGCTGACAGATGCTGGCTGCTGTTTAATTTAGTCAGGCCAACTTGTTGTCAGGCCCAATTTCTCTGACTGCGGGTTTAATTTAGAAAGTCCAATTTTGGGCCTGTGGCCACTTGACCACACAATTCTGCCGTTCAATAAAATCATGGTTGATCCTATACTGCCTATCCCTGACAACTTTTCACTTTTTTGTTTTTCAAAAATCAATTCACGTCTGACTTACAATCATCTGAAGGCCTTGCTTGCACCTTTTTCTCTAGGAAGAGAGTTCCTAAAATTCATGGCGCTCTAAGAGAGAATGTTTCTCCTTTTCTTTAAATAATCGCTGTAATCGATAACTCTAAATTCTCCCACCACATTAAACATTCTTTGTCATGCACCCTGCCAACATCAGGATCTTGTACATTTAATTAGGTTACTTCTTACTTTTCTAAACTTAGTGAGTACAAGCCTCGCCTATCCAAGTATTGAGTGGAGTAAAAGTATAGAACATCCGCCAAGCATAGTGTTTTCACATTGCTACTGACTGAGCCAGCTAAGTCCTGAAGAACATAACTGCCAGACTGATCCTGTGGCAACTCATATGGGAACCAATGTGAGAAGAAAGTATCTTACTGACCTAATCCTCACTAATTTATCTCAAATGCATCTGTTGATAATTCTGGTGGGAAATGGGGGACACAACATGTTCTAGACAAATGTAAGTGATCATAAAATAAACCAACCATTCCAGGTATTAGTCTTGTAAGACATCTCTAAGCTAACTGCATAACTGCATATCCTTTCTTAAATAATGGGAACAACACCTAGTATCAAAGATTAGATCTTACCAATGTGTCCAATCTATCACCTACACCACCGTCCTCATCCCTTCTCTTCCCACCCACAATACCAATAGGGACCCCTTCAGTCCCTATTTACTACTCCACCAGCATCCACTTCTGAAGGATCGTTAGCCACCATTTCTGCCAACTGCAGCAGGAAGCCAACACCAGACACATATTACCCTCCGGGATATCTTAGCCCACTCCTCCACTCCCAACACCCCCACAGCACCCTCCCAAGCAATCACAAAAGGTGAAACACCTGTTCATTTATTTCCATGTTCTTCACTATCCAAAGCCCTGATACCCTTTCCAGGTGAAACAGCAAATTACCTGCACTTCACTCAATCTAGTCGACTGTACTCACTGCTCACAATCTGGTCTGATCTACATTGGGAAGACAAAACTGAGACTGGGTGACTGCTTTGCAGAACACCTACATTTTGTCTACAAAAATGACAGAGCTTCCTGTTATCTGCCACTTCAACACACCACTGTGGCCAAGATTTCTGCTCAGGCTTGCTTCATTACTCCAGTGAAGCTCAGTGCAAGCTGGAAGAACTGCACTTCATTTTCCATTTAGCCTTCAGGACTCGATATCAAGTTCAATAATTTTATTCCTGCATATTTCTCCCTATGTCCTTACCCTACCCCTGTCACTTCCAGTCAAAATGGCAGGGGTGTAGTGACATAATGTGCGGGCTCCTGCCCAAAACTTGTCTGCTCGATCCACTTTTATTTTTCTTCTTCTTTCATTGTTTCTTTTTTCCCCTTACTTTAACCTACTTACCTTCTGTGGCGAGCTCGGCAGCTTCGAGGAGTCCAGCGCGTCTGATGCAAGGTTTCTTCCCGGTGGCGGACAGAATCGAGTTGGTTCTCCAGGCAGTGGTGATGGTGGAGGGAGGTGATTGGAGGTCCAGTGCCTGGTGCGGGACTCAACAGCTTCAGTGGAGGGTGTATTGCTGAGATCAGCCCAGTATGGACTGATGGTGGCAACATCATCAGCAGAGACAAGATGGCACTGAAGAATGGTGACACTGTTCTGCAGCAGTGTGTTGAAGGTACACAAGGCTGGCTGACTGCTTCCTGCTGGTGTGGGTCTCTGCATCAGGGTGGACAAGCTCAGATCAGATTCTGATGAAGGGTCTAGGCCCAAAACATCAAGCTTTCCTGCTCCTATGATGCTGCTTGGCCTGCTGTGTTCATCCAGCTCCACACCTTGTTATCTCCCATTGTCAGCTACTACGGGTCCCCATTCACAGTTGTTGTTTCTCCCAGGCTGATCTTTATTCATTTCTTTTCCTGCCAAACTGTTTCTCTCTTTCTCTCCGGACTCCATCTCCACCTATCATTTACTCGCCCTCCCCTCACCACAGCTCCCGCATACATACCAACATTTCCTTGTCATAATCAGTTCTGAAGAAGGATCACTGGACCTGAATTGTTAACTCTGCTCTGTCCATAGATGCTGCCAGATATGCTGAGTTTTTCCAGCAAATTCTCTTTTTGTTTCTGATCTCCAGCATCCACAGTTCTTTATTATTTTTGTTTCGATCTTACCAATGCCCTGAAGAACCACCTCTTTATTGCTGCATTCAATTCCTCTCTCAATAAACAACAGTTAATTTTCTCCATTACATGCTGTGACTACATAACCTTTTGTGACTCATACACCAGAAGACTCAGATCCGTCTGCACCTCAGAGCTCTGCAATCTCCCAATAGATGCCTGAATATTCTCTGGGTAAAAAGGAAAATTCCATATTTTTCCACTTTATACTCCATTTGGTAGATCTTTTCAAATTCACTAAAGCTATTTATGCAGTTCTTATGTCCTTTCCAGAACTTTTTTTCCAACTTTTGTTTCATCAACAAATGTAACAAACATACCTTTTGCAACTTGATCAGCTTATTCATATAACTGTTAAAACATTGAGGCTTTAGCACTGATCCCCATGGCACACCTTACTAACCAGAAGGTGACACATACACTTTGTATCTTGTTCACCAGTCAATCTTCTACCTACGTGTTACGTTATCACCAACATCACAGTCTTTTAGTTTCTGGAATAACACTCAATGCGGCATTTTATTGAATGTCTTAAGAAGATCAAAGTGCAGTACATCCAGCAGCAGTTCCCCTTTATTTACAGGAAATATCATTTCTTCAAAAGGATGCCAATAAATTAAACACAATTGCTCTCCCACAAAACCACGTTTGATGCTGTCTGATCATTTTGAAATTATCTAAGTGTCCTGTGATAACAATGTTAATAATATTCTCTAACATCATCCTAATGATAGATACTCCTGGAGGCTTCCTTACCTGTGCTTGAATTATGAGCATAAGACTTCAAGGAGTCCACAGACAATTTTAACAATCATTAGTAAAACTCCAATGATCACAAAAACCATCCCAACTGTGTAAAAACCTTTGCTGCCACCGTCCAATGGATATCCCATTAGTGGGGTAAATTTTGCCCAGGAATAGCAAGTGAGAAGGATTGGTTGAATGGTATGATTATGCAAACAGATGATGTCTGGCTGTCCTGTGGGGACAGCGCTATTAATTTTAATAGCAAAAATCAGATGTTAGTGAGGAAATCTTTCTGGGGGAATTGGATTTGGTGTGTGGATTAATACCAGGCATTTCATCGCATTTTCTTAGGAATCTTCATTGTGATTTAAAGCAACTGATCAGTTCGCTTGGCCTTTTTAAGAGGGAATCTAAGGACCAACTGCACATCAGGCAGACCAGTAAGGATGGTAGATCACCTTCTCTGAAAATGCATTTGTGAAGCAGATGAGTGTTAACAGTAATCTAGTAATTTAACAACCGTCATTGGTCATATTAGATTTTTGTTACAATTTTATTCTGAACATAGTGAAATCAAATTTCAATTTGCAGTTATTGTTGAGTTGGAAAGTCAAATTGTCTCTGGATCTTCAGCTCCAGGTTCCTGGACAATGGAAATTGTTGTCACTATTTGGAATCTATTGTAAAGTAGACATTAAGTGAGGACTAAATTCAACGGGAAGTTCACTTCACACATCTGGAACATTCTATATTCATTAAATCAATCACCCTTTTAAAAAGTCACATTCAATGTTCTTTCAGTAAGGTGTTTGGATTTGATCCCTGCTTTTGTGTTTTGTACAAAAAAGAAAGCTATGCTTACTTCATTCAACTGCTGTTGGAAATGTTTTCTCTTGTATTGCTGTCTGTAATATGTTAAATAGAAAATCAGACAGAAATCACAAAATGTTTGAAGTTAACCAGAAGCAAACTCTTGTTTTTATACAGGATACCTTCATACAAATCTCTCCCAAACAACATTTCATTCATTAAAAAAAACACAAAATAAATAAATTCAATCATCCTCAACTTTGACTTGGAAACAATTCCCACCACAATGCCTTCAGCTCTTTAATACTTTAAAGAGACTGGTACAGATCATTTTGCAGAAACAGAAATCTTCAAATCCTTTGTGAGCACATAAATTAGGAGCAGTAGACCATTCAGCCCCTCAAGCCTGATCTGTCATTCAATGAGGTCATGGCAATCTATTTTGAATTCTCCATTTCCATTTACCCCTGATACATTCTTATTCATCAAGGAGTTGTCTACCTTCATCTTAAAAATGTGCAACATCTCATCTCCACTGCCTTCTAAGGTAGAGTGTTCCAAAGCCATGCAACACTGAGAAAACAATTCTCATCTTGTTTCTAAAAGGAGTGCCCCTAATTTTTAAAACACTCGCCGCTAATTCTGGACCAACCCAAACAGGAAACATCCTTTTATTGTCCAGGATGTTGTACACTTCAATTAAATCACCCTTCACTCTTTTAAACTCATTATTTTTGTCTGTGCTTTTAAAACTCTCTGCCGTGCCCCACCCGCCAGCATATTTTGTGTTTCATTCACTTCATTTTTGTTTTGCTTTTTATTTATCTATTTCTTTCCTCACTCTGGACTTTGTACACAAGCAGACGGACCAGTGAGTTCAGAAAGAGACAAGAGGGGTGGAAACACTTGAGGTTTCAAAAAGCAACAAAGACAATTAGAGTTGAGTGGGGGATGATTCAGAATCATTTGAATCAGAATAAATCTTCTGAGTTTAGCGCTAAATTGGAAATCTGCTTCAGAATGGTAATGATGGCTAGAAGTCAGAAATATAGAGCTCTTGAGATCATAGACTATTGATCATAGATCATAGAATTCCTACAGTGTGAAAACAGGCCCTTCGGCCCAACAAGTCCACACCGACTCTCAGAACATCCCACCCAAACCCATCCTTCTATAACCCACCTAATCTACACATCCCTCAACACAACGGGCAATTTAGCATGGCCAATCCACCTAGCCTGCACATCTTTGGACTGTTAGAGGAAACCGGAGCACCCGGAGGAAACCCACGCAGATACAGGGAGAATGTGCAAACTCCACACAGTCTGTCGCCCGAGGGTGGAATCAAACCCAGGTCCCTGCTGCTGTGAGGCAGCAGTGCTAACCGCTGAGCCATCGTGCAAAAGCATTTTTTAAGATGAAGAAGGATTTGCAAGTCGATAGTTAAGAGGACAAGTAAAAACTTCCATTAATGAGTGTTCACATTTATAGAATATAAGTAACAATAAAAGCTGGTGTTCTGAGCAGTGAGCTCACCAACCAGCATCAATGGGATTCACACTTGAATGGAACTCAATCTATTTAAACTAAAAACCTAATATTATTATACAACATTTATCTGTTGAAGTCATGCCTCTTTTCAGCAAAACTTTTTGTCTTGCACCCATCAGGACTGAAATGCAAGAGAGCCAACTTTAGAAAGGAAGCAACAATTTATGCAGCAGAAACAGACTAATGATAGTTTGGACGATGATTGGCATGGAAATACAGCAGGAAATGTTAACCATCTTAGTTAGCTGATTCAATTTTGTGTTCATGACCTTATTAAGCATGAGATGAAAGCCTTCAATTTACCACCCATTTTAGCAATGTCAAAGTTTCGTACTAACAAGCAATTACAATGCTTATGGTCACTTCGTTCGGATAGAAATCCACTTCTTGTCCGTTAAAAATGTCCCATACAATCCTTAAGTACTTCAATCCCAGTATTATATTATATAGTTTTCATCTGTTTTAGCTGATCGTTCAGGATAATTGTGTATATACTAACCATACATAACCATACTGTAAGTACAAAATAGCTACTACTTCACAGATCACTAAATGTTTTATAATTATTTTGGAACAACTTGAACAGAGTGAAGGGCAAGCAACCACAATACAGATTATACAATTGTTAAATGTGATTTAGTACATTGCAATTTCTTTCCATGATATTCTTATTGCTCCATATCAGTGATAGATAATGGCTAGATTTACTCAGGACAATGGACTTTGATGAGAAATACTCAAACCATCGAATTACAATTTGTTAAGTGTATAAGCAGAACATCGTTCCAGTCAAGTTGCTGAATAACCTGTCTTTTTGTAAATCCTTGCTCATAAATCTTATTCCCATAACATACTATCAGAATTGGGCTCTTGGATAAAAGGTACAGGAGGAGTAAGGAAGTGTGCCAAATTGCCAGTGCGCCAAATATTCCCACCTTTTTAAAAGCTGATGGTTCCTACAATTTCTAGCCATTCACGTTTTGAGAACCTTTAACTTGCAAGCATTTTTATTAAAATATTGTGTAAATCTATAAGTGTACACACATCATTCTGAAATTGTGCGTGCTATTTAAGTGCAGACAAATACACGGTTAAAAAATGACCAATTTTGCATCCAAATGACTTTGCAAAATTACACTTTATTTTATGTAAATGGTGGCTTTGACATATTAACTGCAGAATATCACTCAAGTTCACTGCCCACAGCCACCAACCGTCGATTGGCTTGGGGAAGGGGTGAGATAAGGATTGAACAACCCAACCTCAGGCTGGTCTACAAATTTTATGAATTCACATCAGGCAATCACTGAATATCCCGTAAAGTGTAGATCTAACTGTCACAACTTAACCATAATATTGAGTCAAGAGAAGTCCCATGCTGCCATTGCCTGAAAAAAAAGGCACAAAACAAGAGATGCTGACTGCCTAAATGCATTCAGAAGAGAAGGAAACAGTTAAATTGCCAAATGACACATGTCAGTCTGATTTTTGTTGCATACTTCAAATCAGATGAAAGGTACAACTAGCATGTTCATTTCCAAGTATTTTGCTGGTTGCACCCTTGGGAGGTACTGAATATCAGCTCCATTTAGCTTTCCTTGTAGGTCAAGAAAAGGAGCATACCCTTGCGCTGAAAAGCATCATGATTACGAAGCCTCAGACCACTTGTCTTCTACAGCCCACTCACAAGCCCAACCTTTAGCCTAGAACTTCACCCCTGTCCACCTATCACCAATGTACCTATCATGAACCCCAAAGTCATTAATTAAAGCAGCAACATCCAAACAGTCAACCTAACCAGCTCTCAGACAGGATTGAGAAACAAGCAAACAGAAGGGCCAGAGAGTAATCTGGGCGGGAGTAAAGAAGTAGACAGCTTATGACGCCCTCAGGGTAAGCACAAAAAGGAACAATTCCACAGGCCATCAAAATCGGTTGGAACTCCATGGCCCTGGTTTTGCTCATATCCAGGGTCCTGCACACCCTTCCCATTCATTAACAAAGTAACATGTATTGCAGTTGTGACGAATGATAGACCAATACATTCATAAAAGTCTTTCTTGTCTGAAAAGTCTCAATATTTTTCTCTCTCCGAGCGACCACTACCAAGAAAAATGTTTATAATGAATTGTTCAGCTGCTCAAGGATTAAAGAAATGATGTTTCATGCGAGATGTTACAGCTGGGATTGCAATAGAACTAAATAGTGTACCTGCTGAGAGGAGCAACATTCAAACACATGTGGGCTACAAAGCAAGGCCATTTATTTAGCGCAGACTTGGACTCCATGAATTATTTTTGCTTTTCCCTAGGAACAGTGCAGTTTAGTATTAAAGGCAACTGAAATAAAGGAATTTCATTCAATTAAACGAATATGATATGGTAAACTCTAACAGAATTTGATGTAACTGCGCTTCAGAATTAGAGTAGCACATAAACCCACATCAACCCTACAACAACTGCTCACCCGAACCAAAGACCCATTACCCACTATGGACGGGACCAATGTTATAGACAAGATTCCCTGCACAGGCTGTGACAAACACTACATCGGACAAACAGGAAGGAAATTAACAACAAGGGTACACAAACACCAATTAGCTACAAAAAAACACGACCAATATCCACTCACCTCTATCCACATGGATTAGGAGAACCACCAATTCAATTAAGACAACACCAAGATCCTGGAACACACAAAGCAGCGACAGGCACAGGAACTCCTAGAAGCCTGGTACTCCACGAAGAAAGCCATCAACAAACACATAGAACTTGACCCCATATACACTCTATTGCGAAGGAAAACTGGAAGTGAGGTAATCCAGCTCAACAGACTTTAGAGTTTAAAAACCAGGTGGAAAAACACAACAACGCTTCATCGGAGGCTGCACTGATGATGTTACTCAGCAGGGTACTGAAACATCTGCGGAACAACAATGAACCAACTCGGCGAGCCAACCAACCACAACATCCACAACCCGAGCTACAAATCCACTCCAAAAAGCTTCAGAATCAAGGCAAATTGAATAAACTCATGTTCCAATAGCATTTATATATGCAAGATGAATTGCACAATGATGAAATTTGCAGCCAATCTTAAATGGACTGTCAACCAAGGAATTCAAGTCAGGCCTCAACAAAAGCACATGGTGGAGCCTCAAATGCAATGCAATTTGTTTGACCTTTTGATGAGAAGAGTAACGGGGAGAAAGAAGAAGTGTGAAAGCAGAAAGTGGACAGAATTTGGAGAGTAATCAAAGATACATTTAAATAAACAAAGATTGAAAAAAAGAAATTAAGAGGGAAACTGAAGTCTTGGGAAAACATTCATTTGAAACATTCCATGAAATCTGTCAGAAGGCTAGCGAAGGTGAACAGCGCTGTTAATCAGATTTTCTCACAGACTAATTGGGCACAACAATGTTGACAGATTCTATGAAATTCAGAAATTTGACAGTTCACAAGGAAGATAGTGATTGACTTCAGGAAGACATGGATAGTCTGGTAAAATCCACAGGCACATTGTAGACTGAAGAATGAGGAGAGTTAGGAATCGATAGACCTGTATGTAGACAAACTTCTTTGCAGAAAGAACATCTTGACAGTTCTTAAAATACGTATGTGATCCTTTGATTTATCCAGGGCTGGGGAGGTGGGTTGTCAGGGCGGCGGGGGAGAGGTGGGGGGGAGCAGGTGGAGAGGCGGGGTGGGTAGAGAGAGAGAGAGCGAGAGCGAGAGAGCGCGCAAGGATTGATGAGGCGAGAGGAGATAGTGGAGACAGCTGAATAGCAACAAAATTATATCAAACTGGTGCAAAAGCCTGCTTGAGCCTCACCTGGAGCAGCGTGTTCCCATTCTGAGCATGACACTGTAGAAAGAAGTTTAAGGCCTTGGAATGAGTGCACAGAAGATTCACCAGCTTAGTACTAGAAATGGAGGACTTCAGTTGTGTAGGGAGAGTGCAGAAGCCACTCTTCACCTCAAGGCACAGAAGGCTACAGGGAGATTTGATCAAGGTTTTCAAAATTACTGACATTATCATGGGCAAGAGGGAGAGGGAAATTCCACTATGTTTATTGCCCGGTTCCCTTATTCATAAGAGGTGCTTTTTATTTTTTTTTTCTTTTTACTTTCACCTTTTAAAATTAAAATGTAATGACTTCACTCATCCGACTTGCCATTTCAATTTTTCAAATTACCTGCAGCAAACCTACTTGGTAATGTAACGTGCATTTAATTTCCAAAAAAGCCTGGGTAATGGATTTCAAAAAATATTCTCTCTCTCTCTCTCACACACACACACACACACACACACACACACACGCACACGCACTCCTCTCCAAGAAAAGAAGAAACAGGTATAGGAAATAAGTTAGATTGTAAATTCCTTAAAATCAAAGGTATCAGAATGTGATTTAGAGAGTTCATTCAATCAACATTCAGCTGAGGTTCATATTAGACAGTTCATTAAGTCAATGTCCTGTTGAAGTTCCTCAGTTGGCTTTGTCCAGAAGTCACTTTCATAGAAGCTCAGACAATCATATTACTGGTGAAGATGTAGCAGTTGCAAGCTGGAAACTGGGTTGCTTTGCTGGTGAGACATGTTTCTTTTCAGGAATCAGACCTTTGAGACTTGTTATGATCAGAGGAAGGTGTTTATCTAAAATAAATCAAAGGATTGCAGGTGCTGGAACTCTGAAACAGAAACCCAGAGGTGCTACCAGATCTGCAAAGCTTCTACACCAATATCTGTTTTTGTTTCAGGTATTTATCTAAGCTTGGGGCTGCTTACTGTTTAGGCGTTCTTAGCATACTGATGAATATACAGCAAATTATATACTTAAAGGTAGGTTGAAATGTAATTTCTGTCATGGAATTGGGTTTTGCATTCAGACATTCTCCTAAATGTTTATGTCCCTCACAGATACCATTATTTTCTTTTTCTGCAGCAGCAAGTAACTGTGCTGCCATTTGAACTAGGTCATGCAGCAGTTGGTTTCATTGGTCTCCTTCATTCAGAACAAGCTAAGAGAGACATCGTTTCTATTAGTCTTTTGTAACAGCTTGGCTAGACTCTTCATATAAGCCAAGTAGTGTCACTACCAGGAGGCAATGAGCTTGCTTGTCTCCCAGCAGTTTGCTAGACATTTCTCAAACTAGTAAATCTCCTCACTTTGGGTTCACTAACAGACATTTAAAATCTGGCAAAAGCTTATGCTGAAAAAAAATCAAGCTAACTTTTGACAAAAGAAATAAATAGTTCAGTGTGCCCCTCCTCCTGCTTTCTGGGCATTACAAGTTTTGACAGAATAAATAAGGAGAAACAGTTAGAGTCATTAAAAAGATCAGTGACGAAACATAGAGAAGAAAAATATCTTAATAATTGAGCTGAAGGGATCTATCATTCCCTTCCTGAAAAGGGTGGTAGAAGAAATACAACCTTAAAATGAAGAGCTTGGAGGGTGATACTTACCAACACAAAAGCTTCACACAAAGTCGCAACATGCACTCAATCTGCCCCAGCACAGATAGCTTCAATTTAGACAGCACCGATACTGAGGCACTGGGTGAAGCTCAACATACAGGCAAGAAGCCACATGTGAAGGTAGTGACAGGAGAATAATAGGAAACGGCAAGCCAAGCAGCATGACATTACAATTATCCAGCAGTGTTGGCAAGGGATTCATACCTTACCAAATCTGTATTCAGAAGGGAATTAATGCAGAGGATGATTCTCAGAATATATCCAAAGCAGAGAACAAATGTCACACAGAATTCTCTCAGAAACACTAACTAGCACCACTGAGACTAGTTACAGGGGTTTGTCACTGTTGGATGTGACAGACCAAGCAATCATTTTAAAAGAGCACTGACAGCAGGTCTCTCTGATGATGGATCATTCAGATTGTTAGGAGTGCCAACTGGAAGACCCTGGCGCAAGGGAATGGTAGGTGGGCAGTTCCCGAGGTTCCTCTCTGGGAGACTCAAGTTCCTCCACTAGTCATCTCTGATTGAGTTCAGACTTATGAAGAAAATTAAAATGTTGGGACAAAAGCCCTTGATAACTGAAAAGAGCAGCACTTGATAAATCTAAATGTTTAAAATGCACTGTTAGCTGCAACAATGAGAATTTTTAAACAGTTAAAAAAATCTCAAATTTTCTGAAAGCTACCTACTTCTGTGGAGATGAGGGACCAGCTAGACATCAGGGATCTAAGAAATCAGTGGAAAGCAACATGGGAAACCAAAAGAAGGAAAATTGCTGGAAGCTCTCATTTCTCGACTGGAAAGAGCAATAAAAATAAAATATTTTGTTCATGAACTATATGCCATTCTTGTAGTCACAAACGTGCCTGATACAAAATCACAAACAGCAGCTGAGAATTCACAAGATTACTGTGTCGTGACAAGTCCAAATGTGATTGCAATATTCTGCAAGTGGAAGGGTGAGACGGAGAGCTGATGAGCATGAAGTGAAGACCTAGCATGCACAGCCTTGACCCGGAAGACAACCTTCCATCCATGGACTCTATTTACACAGCTCACTGCCATGGAAAGGCAGCCAACATCATCAAAGACCCATCGCACCCTGGTAATGATCTCCTACAACCTCTTCTGTCAGGCAGAAGATACAGAAGCCCGAACACACGTACAAGCAGGCTCAGGAATAGCTTCTTTCCGGCCATTATCAGACCGTTAAATGGACTTTAGCCTCAAATAATGTAACCTGCAATGTAACCTGTATGCGTTTCAGTCTTTTTGATCTAGACATCCTTTGCTTGCTGTGATCTGCCTGTACTGATTGTAAATAAAGCTTTTCACTGTATTTCGGTACATGTGATAATAAAATTAATCAATCCATCCATCCTGTTAAAATCTGCTGAATAGACTAAGCTGGTTTCCATTCAAGCAACATGCACTCAAGAGAATGTTATAGGATCAAGGAGGTCAGATCCATGCCCCAGAAGCCTTTATAGATGGCTTGGAGTGGTGAGACAAGGGAACACATTTATTCTTTCTGGTCCAAAAGCAGTTCTGCAAAGTCTGTGTCACATTCTGTCATCTGCAGATTTTTTACATGGTGTAACTTCCAGAATAGAACATTGGGTATCAATGCACATTTAAGCAACGACAAATGGCAATACAAAATAAGAAAAGCTTAAACATACGCACCTAGCAAGTCACCTTAAGGGATGCAAGATCCTGGAAAAAAAAATATGTTCAAGCCAGAAGGGCAATGAGCTAGTAAATGACTGTGCACATGACAGATATGGACAAGGTTTCAAGTAATAAATAGAACAGGAGGATGAATCTGCAGGTGCCCAATTAATTTGGCAGCACATACTCAAGTATCTGAATAAATGATCCAGCTAATTTCATGTTACCTGATAACCTGATAGAAATACAACCAAGAAAGCTAATGAACGCTGCTCTACTGGTTGAAAAAAATCAAGTAAATTAAAAGTAGGAGGCTCTGTGTGGCAAAGGCTGATCACTAACCATAACTGTCCTCACGGACAACTAATTATCCAAATGCAGTCAAAATTTTGATTTCTTATGCTCAGTTATTTCGAATTCTGTTATATTTTGCCTCAGGCCATAAACAATATGGTTCAACCTTAGTTCCTCTCAAAATGTGGTCTGTTCATTCAATAAATACTGTTGCTCCTTGCAGGAGAAAGTAGCCTTATGTAACAGGACAGACAGGGCACAGAGTGGGGAAAAACTTCAAAGCCACTTTCCAGGAAGTCATTACGGAGGTGAGAGGCTCGAGATGATGAGGCAATCAGGTTCTTAGTTTGTTCAAATCTAATTTCATAATGTAACTGGGCATTTGTGGATTGTGTAGAATGTCAGGTAGTAATTGTTTTCTGTTGCAATAAATAACACATGATGCCTGCAGTAAAATCTCCAACCTGGCACATACAATCAGGCACTACTTTATTATTCTGCTGGAGGACCAATTTAATGCCTTCCACTAATAAGAATCCTCATCATATACTGTCACCAGTATAACTAAACAAGGTTAAATTCACATTTCAGATGGTTTTGGCAAATTAAAGAGGAAAGAATATTGTCACTGATCAGATATCTAAAAGAGACAGAGATGAGAAATTGATAACTAAAGGTGTAACGTCACTTCAATATATTCTTTCATGCAAATTTGCAAAGATATTAAGCAAAAAAAAATGCTTCAGTAATGAACAATATCACTAAACGGGGATCATATTATGGAACAAGCCCCAAATGCAATTTTGGTGCATTCGCTGAGGAAACATTCAGTGCTGCATTGTCATTTGTCAGTGTTGCCTGCTCTGGAGGCAAATGTTGAGAACCATGCACCAATAACCAAAACTGCAAAGGAGATTCAAAGCATATAAACTTTAATCACTATCAATAATGCTCAGAACACCATTATTAATATCAGAGTAACAATGGATTTTTGAGTTCAAGATGTGTACCGAGCTTGCTTTTTTCTTTTTATTCAGTCATGAGATCTGAGTGTCACTGATTGGGCTAACATTTGTTACCCACCCCTAGTTGCTCTTGAGAAGGTGGTGATGAATTACCTTCTTGAACCGCTGCTGTCCATGTTGTGTGGATACATCCACAATGCCATTAGGGAGAGAGATCCAGGATTTTGACCCAGCAATTTCAAACATCAGAATGGTGAGTGGCTCGGAGGGGAACATGCAGGAGGTGGTGTTCCGAAGTATCTGCTACCCTTGTCCTTCTAGGGGGAAGTGGTAAGTTTTGGAAGGTGCTGTGCAAGGTGCTTTGGTGAATTTCTGCAGTGTATCTTGTAGATGGTACACACTACTCCTGATGTTCAGTACCAGCACAGAAAGTGAATGCTGCGCACATGGTGCAAATCAAGCAGGCTGCTTTGTGCTGCATGATGTCAATCTTTGAATGCTGTTGGAGCTACATTTACCCAGGCAAGTGGGGAGTTTTTCATCACACTTCTGATTTGCTGCTTGTGGATAATGGACAGGCTTTGAGGAGTCCAAAAGAGAGTCACTCTCTGCAGTATTTCTACCTTCTGAACTGTTGTTTTAGCCATTGTGTTCCTGCGATGAGTTCAATTCAGTTTCAGGATGTTGACAGTGTGGAATTCAGTGATCATAATGCCATTGAATTTCAAGGAGTAATTCTGAGATCCAGTTTCTAATGGTCATTGCCTGGCATTACATAGCATGATTCTTACGTGCCACTTGTCAGTACGAATCTGGATATTGAAGTCTTGCTGCAGTTGAACTTAAACTGCTTCAACATCCTTAAACATTTATTTCTTGTTACTGTATAGTACATAAATAGTAAAAAGTAAGAAATGACAGATTAGGAACCACAAAGGACAAACATCTACAGATGTAGGGGGCATGGTTGAGGTTCTAAATGAGTACTTGGCATCTGTCTTCAATAAATAAGACGATGCCATCCTATCATCGAAAGAGGAGGCAGATGTGAATTGAATAGGATAAGAAACAGGTAAAAGCAAAGGTTGATGCACAGACAATCCTCAAGGTAGACAACTCATCTGCTATGATGCAATGCATCCTAAACCACTGAAAGAAGCAAGGGTACAAGTTGCACAGACATAGCCACAATTTCCTTATTGTCCTTGGATTTCAGGTGGGCTCACAGGATTTGAGGATTATGAATGTTCCACCATGGATTTAGTGAAAGGAGTGATAACCTGCCAAATGCAAACAAGTCATCTTGATATGGTGATGCAGTATGCTCACAGTCAATAATCTAGATAATCCAGAACTATATTAAATTTGGATTTGTAAGTGTATGACCAAATAAATGTTAGCATTGATACTTTAGAAAGGGCAACAACATTAGACTTATTCAAATTCTTTGTCAACAATGTGGTTTCATAGATTCATAGAGTAGAAAAGTCCTTCAGCCCATTTTTGTCACACTGACTAACTAGCACTAAAGGTACGCTAATCTCAATTTCCTGCACTTGCCCTTTATTCTTGGATGTTATGATATCTCAAGTGCTTAACCAATTATTTTTTAAAAGGTTGTAAAGTGTTCGTCCTTCAACTCCACACCCTGACAGGGTGTTCCAGACCACCCGCTGAATGAAAAAGAAGTTTTTTTTCCCCAAAATCTCCTGCCCCTTACCCTAAAACTATGATCTCTCCTAATCGACCGCTTAACCAAGGGGAACAGCTCCTGTCTCTTCACCTTATCTATACCCCTCAATGTTATACACCTCAACTATGTCCCCCCTCAGTCTTCTCTGCTCTAAAGAAGCAATCCAAGTCTATCTAGTCTCTCCTTATGCCTCAATTTCTCCAACTCACGCAATATCTTGATGAACCCTGTCTTGATCTATCACATCCTTCCTGCACTGCGGTGACCAGGACTGCACACAGTACTCTGGTGTGACCTAATCAACGCTTTATACAACTTCAACATTACCTTCTTGCTCTTACAATTGAAGCTACAACTCATGAAAGCAAGTGTCCCATTTGTTACCATATTCACATGCTCTGCCGATTTTAAGGATCTGTGAATAATTACCCCAAGATCCGTCTATTCATCTAAGCTCGCCAGTGTCCTGCCATTCATTAGATACTCACTCATCTTGTTTCTTCTTCCAAAACGCATTACTTCACATTTATCAGAGTTAAATCTGCCACTGGTCTGCCCATCTGATCAACCCATCTATATCTTCCTGGAACCTACAACCATCTTCTTCACTATTAACCATACAACCAGTGGGGTCATCTGCAAATTTGCGTATAATTACCCCCACATTTCCCCACATTTCCTTCCATATCATTGATTTATATAACAAACACTAATGGTCCCAGTGCTGACCTTTATGGTATACTGCTGTACACCAGCCTCCAGTGACTAGAACGGCCTTCTACTACTGCCCTTTGTGTCCCATTACTAAGTCCGATTCTGATCCATCTTGCCAAGTTTCCCTCAATTCCACATGCTTTAACTTTGTCAATAAGTCTCCCACGCAGGACCTTATTAAAAGCTTTGCTAAAATCCACATAAACTACAAGATGAACTTCCCTTATCTACACATGGTCACATTTTCAAAACATTCTAACAACTTTGTTAGGTGACCTTCCTCCGACAAAGTCATGCTGACTATCCCTAATCAACCCATGCTTTTCTAAATGGGTTAACTCACTCCTTCAGAATTTTCTCCAATAGTTTCCCTACCAATGATATGAGACTCCCGGTTGATCCCTACCACGCTTCTTGACAAGTGAAACTACATTAGCCGTGCTCAGTCCTTCGGCACGTCCCCTCCACGGCCAGAGAGGTAATAAAAATTTGTGACAGAACCCTTGCAATTTCCTGCCTCACCTCCGATAGCAGCCTGGGATGCACTTCACCTGGGCCACAGGATTTGTCCATTTTTAAAACCAACAGGGCTCCAATATCTCCCTATTTCCTACGCCAAACTGTGCAAGTTTCTCACAGTTCCTTTTCCTGAATTCTGAACATTTTTTCTTCTTTTCCAGAGTGAAGATCGAAGAGAAGTATTCATTGAACACCCTTCCAATATCCTGCAGCTTCACTAACAGGTTTCTCCCTTGGTCCCTAATGGGTCCTACTCTTTCCTTGGCGTATTTATGAAGTATCTTAGGATTCTCCCTAATCCTGTTAACAAGTCCTTTCTCATGCCCCCTTTTTGCTCCATTAATTGCTTTCTTAAGTTCCCTCTACACTTCCTCTATTCCTCCTAAGGCTCCAGCTGAATTGTTCCCTTTGGACTTACTCGAAGTCCTTCTCTTCTTTCTCATCCATTCAACCTTGATATCGAAGGTTCTCTGAACTTATTGCTCATACATTTCCCTCTAAAGGGTACATGTTGGACACGTACTCTCCCCAGCTCCTTTTTCAATCCCCTATCCCACTGCTCCATTGTAGACTTACTCACAAGCAGCTGTTCCCAGTCAACTTTGGCTACATCCTGCTTTATTTTAATAAAATCTGCCTTCCCCCAATCCAAAGCCACCTTTTTCAGGCCACAGTTTTCCTTGTCCAGAATAAATTTGAACCGTACCGTGTTACGGTCACTACCGCTAAAATGTTTCCCACTGCTGCATCGATCACTTCCCGACTTCTTTTCCCAGAACCAGATCCAGCAATGTGCCATCCCTTATTGGGCCTATTAATACAAAGATCTCCCACAATACATTTCAAGAAATTCATCTCCTCTAAATCGTTAACACTGTGACTATCACAATTTATGTTGATAAAGTTGGAATCCCCTAGTATAATTACCCGATTGTTACACTTACACACCTCTGACTACACATTTATTCCGCTATTTCCCATTGATTTTTTGGGGGCCTATAATAGAGTCCCAATAAAGTAGCTGACCCTTAAATTCCTAAATCCTACACACAAAGTCTCATTTGAGGACCCAAGACATCATTGCTCTTTATAGCAGTAATTGACTCTTTAATCAACAGTGCTACACCATCACTCTTTTTACACTGTCCTCTGTCTAGCCTAAAGATCCTTTAGTCCAGAATGTCGAGTTGCCAGTCCTTCCCTTTCATTGTGGTGGCAACAATATCATAATTCCATGTGTCAATCCACACCATTAATGTAGCAGTCTTAACTGTTACACTCCTAGCATTAAAGTCCATTTAGCCTTCCTTACTCTCTTGACCTTCAACATAGCTAAACTTACTCTGACATGCTTCCTTTGCTGTTGCATGATGTGTCTCAAATGCAGGAATACAGGGGTAGGGTAGGGTAGGGAGCTGGATCTGGGTGGGAGGTCTCAAGAGGATGCTGACTCAATGGCTGAATGGTCTGTTTCCATGCTGTAGGGATTCTGTGATTCAGTTCAACCTCATTTTCATTTTTTTTTTAAACAACATCTCAGTAAACCTGTATTGTATTGTCATTTTATAAGGATTTTCTTCAAATTAGTTTTATGGAAAAACTGTCACTGCGGAGTATGTGAATAACAAGCTGTACAACTGAAGTTTCTTTGCCAATTTATTTACAGATTAGTGCATTAAATATCCTGAGGTTGGGTGGGGTGGGGGGGGGGGGGGGGGGGGGTGATGTTGGGGATGGAGTTGCAGTTGCAATTAAGTGGAAGGTCATCTGTGTACCATATGGTCAGTGTGTGTGCAAATGTTTGTGCGTGTACATGTGCACCAGAGGAGGGAAATTGTTCCTCAGTGCCTGGCCTTCAAAACCTTAACCAAACCCTTCCCCAAAGCTTCTTGAACCTTTCCTGCTCAGATAGACTGGGGCTTACTTCCATGTTCTATGTTCTACTTCAGTCAGTGATCTTCTCTGTTCGACTCCTTGTAGTCTTGGTAGCATCCATTGAGATCTGGTGCTGCTGGGACTGCTATAAAGTAAGTAGCTGCACCTAAGCGTGGGATTTCCTCCCACTGATGGACTGAAGTCTGACCCAACATGAAGGTCATTAACAATGTCTTATTGTTAGAGCGCAGGCATGCTGAGAATCAGTCAGTATGCTCCCAACTTTACGTCTAGAAGGAATGGTGTGGCAAAGTCAAAGGAGAATACAAAATCACTTCTTAGTCGTTATTAATATATATGAGGACAGGCAATTGAATACAATATGAGTGGAGGCAATGGCTTAGTGTTATTATCACTGGTCTGTTAAACCAGAGTCCCCAATAACATTCTGGGGACTCTGGTTCGAATCTCATAATGGCAGATGGTGGAATTTGAATTCAACAAATACGTGGAGTTAAGATAATAATGATGACCATGTATCTATTGCTGATTGTTGGGAAAAACCCATCTGGTTCACTAACGTCCTTTAGGGAAGGAAACAGCCATCCTTACCTGGTCTGGCCTACATGTGACTCCAGACCCACTGCAATGTGGCTGACTGTTAACTGCCCTCTGGGTAAATAGGGATGGGCAATAAATGTTGCCTAGCCAGTGACGCCCCTCATTCAGTGAATGAATAAAAAAAATCAATAAATTTACAAAAAATAGCAATTCAGTTAATTTATGCCTTTTCTCTGCATTTTCATACCAGATCAGGTAATAAAATCCACAAGATTTCTGGGCAAAAATAACTGTTTCAGTTAAAAGAAAAATATGCATTTCCAAAGCCCTAATAATTGGAATGCTGCATTAGGAAAGGAACAAAAATGTAAGCTGCGTGCACACCCAAAATATGACTGACATCTCAAGCATAACAAAATGGTTACATACAGAAAATGCAAAGCCATTTACGTTTTAAATGGCATGAAAGAATAAAGAATTATATCCCTCTTCTACATTTTCACATGCACAAAAGCATCACGCTCCACTGGGTTTCAAATTCCTTAACACATAATAAGAGAGAGATTAAATTTAAAATTATAAGTGGGCATGCCTTCATATTTCTTGGCAATTAAACGCACTGCAAAGTCACAGTAAATTTCCAAGTTCCAGATTAAAATAATAAAGAGGTACATAGCCAAAAAAGGAAGAGGGTTCTTTTAGAAAGTTAAATTTCTATTCACCATCTCCACAAGCAGAACACTGATAATTCTGAATTGTTTCTACCAATGCAGTATAGATTGAATATTGCATTGTTTTTTGTGCAATGTTTCTGCTAGATAGCAACAACTTATCTGTAGACTTGTAAGAGCATACTAAATTGAAGCTACTCTAATACACACTTACACATTTGAATTACTGTCAAAATACCAATATCATGAATGCTGAAATTCTAGCCACCTGTGTCTCTCAATTTACTCAGAGATAGATTATAATTTTGTTTAAAAATGCAGCAAGTAATTTATCAGATTCAAAACAGAGCAACAGGTTTCTGATAGATTATTTGATTCAATTATTTCAATAAATAGTTTTCAGTTCATCCTTTCTTTCACTTGATCAGAGCCAATCCAGCTTAAGCTGACTGTTATTTGAAGCAAATGAGTTCTGACAGATTGGTATTCCATAGATAGGTTTTCTTTATAGATGAAATTTAGTGACAAGAAGTCACAAAAAGATAACCAATTACCTTCAAATGTCATTGTGTTCATGCTGGCTGAAAACAACTCATTAGAAAGCTCAGAAAAGGGCTACACCTCGTTAAATCCAAACTTTCAAAAGTAATCTCGGCTAAAATAGCTTATGGCAAAGGAACTTGGTATGCCTTGGCCATAAAAGGTGACTATCTGCTCATGTCCTGATGGAAATAATTTTCCAAAAACTAAAAGTTAAGTGATGACTGTTGTACGAGGTATTGGTTGTCTAGGAGTTAACATTTCTGTTCTATTGAATTCCATCTAATATGGTAACATCTGAAGGCTTTGAATGGATAGAGTTAAGTTGTGTAATCATGTTCAAAGTGAGATGGTTGACTTGCCTGCCAAGCTGGCTTGTTTTTGTTCAGACGTTTTGTCGCCATGCTAGGTGACATCATCAGTGAGACCTCTGATGATACGATTTTGTTTTACTCCACTTTGAATTTATGCTGTCTGGTCTATTATGGGGAGTAGTGTCATTTTTGATTTTGATCTGTATGAATTTGTATATGTGGTCCAATTCTACATGTTTGTTGATCACATTACGGTTTAAATCCTCTGGGAATTGCCCTGTGTGTCAATGTTTGGCTTGGGTTACTATGGCTACCTTGTCCCTGTTAAACTGATGGCCTTCATTGTCTGAATGTACTGATATTAAGAAAAGTTTGTTGTGCCGTTTTGCTGCTATGTTCATGTATTCTGATGGCTAGTTTCCTTCCTGTCTGTCCGATGTAATGTTTGTGGCAGTTGTTGCATGGTATTTTGTAAACCACGTTGGTTCTGCATGTTGTGGGAATGACGTCTTTAATCCTTCTAAGTGTCTGTTGTAGAGTGGCTGTGGACTTGTGGACTACCACGATTCCTAGTGGTCTTAGGAGTCTTGTTGTCAGTCCTGATATGTTCTTGATGTAGGGTAGTGTGGCCAGTGTGTTAGGGAGTACTGGGTCCTCCTGTTGTTGTCTGTTTAGTAGGCATCTATGGGTGAAGTTGTGGGGATATCCATTCCAGCGAAGATTTTGTATAGGTGCCCTTCCTCTTTTCTTGCGTAGTTCTGGAGTGTTGCAGTGTGTCGTGGCCTATTTAAACTAGTTTAAACACACCAGACAGTATAAATTCCAAGCAGAGTAGAACAACGTCGCTTCATCAGAGGCCTCACTGATGATGTTACCTAACATGGTGACAAAATGTCTGAACGAAAACAAGCCAGCTCGGCGAATGAGTCAACAACCTCACCCACAACCCGAGCTACAAATCTTTGCTAAAACTTTAAACATGTTCAAAGTGAGCAGATACCTTCCATAGGGGTCTAGGTAGTCCTTAGGAATTAATCCTAAGGGGCAATGTACATATTTTTAAATCAACCTGCTCAAATGTGTTATTACACACTCTTGGAGCAGGTGAGACTTAAACCCAGGCCTCCTAGTTCAAAGGTAGGGGGACTACCACAACAGCCCAAAATCTAGACCATTCAGCAACTGCAAAATTCTGTAAGTTTGATGTGAATTGAATACATAACCTTCTGATTTGGAGTCGGACACTGCAAGCCTAGACTGGCTAGAAAATGTAAAATATACCTATTGCTGCCAAACAATAAACTGATGTAAAACAATTGCCCCTTTGGTTTAGGCAAACCAGTAGTTTATCCTCTACTTAGTGACAATTAGAGAGGCCCCAGATTGAACATTGGCGAGGCAGCTGAGGTGTTATTGTGGCACATTGACGGCATTTCTACCTCTGAACCAAGAGGCCTGGATTCAAGTCCCATCTGTTCCAGAGTTGAGTAATAACATTTCAAGATGTTTTCTGCTCATGAACAACCTGTTCATGTGAATTGGCGGCCATGAACTACCCAAGCCAGAATATCACATGCAGGCTATTGTCTTATTGAATGTACCTCAGAAAGGCATAATACCTTTAAGACATCGAGATAGCTTCACAACATATCATGCTCTAGTATAAATTGTTACCATCTTACTCTCTGTAAGTTGGCAAGCAGACTGTCTGACTGCTGAAACAGTCAGCTAACCAGTTAATTTAGCTATGTACATGTTGTAACTAAACGGGCCTATAAATCAGACTGCACAAGCAAGTCTGAAATCTCATACGTGGACACAGTTAGTTGTTAATACACTGACAGGTATATGACTTAGTACAAGCCAGGCTCCTTAAGGCATGTACTTACAAGCCACAAATACATTACCAGCAGCAGTGATAGGAGAATACACAAACAATGAAAGCTTATTTAATAGACCCAGAATTGAACAATGTCTCAGTGGTACCAGGCTTATAGGAGTAGATCCATTTCCTTCGAGGATTTGACACTTTCAACATTGAAGGTTTGAAACCACTCCCCCATCACACACCTTTTTGTTGGCCCAAATCCAACGATGGATTAAAATGATCTATTTCTGTAAGTTCTTTTGTCATTGTTTAAAAATATTGAATTGACCACCATTTTGCACGATTTAAATTCATTAACAATTTTAATTGATCAAATTGAAATATAATGTATAAGTAATCTTTGGTGTGACACTGCATGTATCAGTCTTCCCCCACCTGCCCTCAACCCTCCCCAATTTACAGATTTTTATAGCCATTTGTAGCTTCAAATAGCAATAACTTACCCAAAATTTTGATTCAACCAACAACTCCAACGTCAACAACATTAAAATGTCCTTAGAAACCCCCTCAAATGTGGACTCAAATTGACATTTGCCCTTAGAAAGACAATAACTCATTCAAAAGCCTTCATAAATCAATTTTATGTAAACATCATGAAATAATGTCTACACCATCCCAGCCAACCACAAAAGTCCTGCCATCTTACCCTTATTCAAAACTTGGTGGCCCTCTGGTTAACTAACTAGCAGTTGCCTCTCCCATGAGAGAAGCCTCTTCATATATGCATGACGACTGCAGCCAGCACAGGAATTGAACTTGTGTTGTCGACATCACTCTCCAATCCTAACCAGCCATCCAGCTAATTGAGCTAACTGAATCTCCACTTTATGCAAATTAGAAGTCACACGACACCAGGCTATTGTCCAACAGGTTTATTTAAGATCACAAGCTTTTGGAGCACTGCTCCTTCGTCAGGCCTTCAGCTCCAAAAGCTTGAGATTTCAAATGAAACTGTTGGACCATAACCTGGTGTTGTGTGATATCTGGCTTGGTTCACCCAAGTCCAACACCAACAACTCCACATCATGTTTATCATAGATACTTTATAAAATATCAAAATTTAGTTCATTGATGTGAACTGGAAGAGATGTGGTATCAATTTCTTACTTCCTCTTCACACAGCTTTACTGTACTGCCTTACACACTTTGTGTGTCACATATTATGAAAAAGACTTCTGATCCAAGACTCAAAGCTTCCCATGGCATCACCCCTTGCTATCTCTAATACCTCTTTCAGGCTCACAACCTCATAAGATCTGAACATTCCTCTAATTCTAGCTGCCTGAGAATTGCAGATTTTCATTGCTCCAGTGTTAGCAGCAATGCTTTCTGCTGTCCAGGCCCCAAGGTCTAAAATTCCCTCTCCAGTTCTCTCATCTTCAAAGTTGCTCTTTAAAACCTGCCTCTTTGACAATGCCAGTGACCATCTATCATTCCATCTCTTTAGACTGGTACATACCAGTATGTTTTTGTACAGCACCTTCGGATATGATACTATGAAAATAGCACTATTCAAATACAAATTATTGTTCAGATGAACATAAACGAATTGTTATGATAGTGCACCACAAAAACAAAACGGTTGAACCTCATCATTCCCAGAGTTGTACCGAATGTTTACGATTTTCTTTTGGAAAAGTGTGCATCATACCTCGTTTATCTGACTTTCAGATCAAGAATGATGGAAAGTACAGACCTCATTTCTGTACTAAAAATTGTTATTTTTTATAAGCATAGTCAGAGAGTCATACAGCACGGAATCAGACCCTTCCGTCGACCCGGTCCATGCCGAACATAATCTCAAACTAAACTAGTCCCACCTGCCTGCTCCTGGCCCACATCCCTCCAAGCCTTTTCTATTCATGTACTTATCCAAGTGTCTTTTGAACATGGTAATTATACCTGCATGTAGCTACAGATGTACAGATATAAACCACTGGCACACAAAGATCTCTAACCTCCTTATAAACTTTGCCTTACATATGCTCAGGCAAACCTATAGTGAAAATACATTGTCCCTTCCATTGTCAGATAGTCAGTTTGGTGGTCTTTGCTTTTTGGTTATGATGTCAAAATAATCATACGGCTGGCCAGACCCTTCGTTATTCAGATTTCTGTAGATGCTTCCATCGGTTTGCAAGTCATACAGAGTGGCTGATTCAGTTGGGAAAAGCCTCTGATTTATCAATTCAAACACTACAGCTCACAGCAAAGGTTGCAGGAAAGATCATTAGTTGTTCCCAAGTTGATTTTTTTTTTGCTGCAGTGAACAGGCAACCTTTTCTGCTGGGGATGATTTACACACTTGTTCTTTTTCCCTCTCTCACGCTCTGTGTTTCTGTTACTTGTTTCCAGCTCCAAGCTACTCAGTCACCTAAAAACCAATCATGCCACTGTCAGTCATTGATAAATGTCACTAGTACACGCAACCAATCAACTTCTTGTCACCACACAGCAACATCAGAGTAAGGAACCCCTTAGTTCTTCTTCACCTGCAAGTCAAAGTTGACTATTGCTTGCTCAAACATCTTTTATGAAGTTAGCCATGGGTATCACGTAGCTTTTCAAACCGTGTAGCACATTCCCAAAACACTTTTGTAAAATAGTTCTCTTATTTCAGCCCATGTTTTCTTCTAAAAAAATCACAAAAATAAAAAAAAACTCTTAAAATTGAAATTCAAGTTTGGAAAAGGGGTAAACAGCAAACACTTTAGCACAATGTATTGGCAGAACTATATCGGAAGCATTGTATCAGAGATAAAAGGTACTGCAGATGCTGGAGACTCCGAGATTTCAAGGTGTGGAGCTGGATGAACACAGCAGGTCAAGCAGCATCGTAGGAGCAGGAAAGCTTCACGTTTCGGGCCTAGACCCTTCATCAGAAATGGGGGAGGGGAAGAGGGTTCTGGAATAAATAGGGGGAGAGGGGGAGGGGGATAGAG
>JAHRHZ010000024.1:34881989-34913461 GCA_024137785.1 Ginglymostoma cirratum
GGCCTGATTTCTGATGAAGGGTTTAGGCCCGAAACGTCAAGTTTTCCTGCTCCTATGATGCTGCTTGACCTGCTGTGTTCATCCAGCCCCATGCTTGTTATCTTGGATTCTCCAGCATGTGCAGTACCTTTTATCTCGAATGTAATACAGATTATGTTCAATAAAAACAGATGATTGCATGAAATATTTCTGCTCCAATATGTGGAGGTTTTTTTGCGTTTCCTTTATGAGTTGTTAGGCCTATACTTTGTAAGAGTTCAGGCACATGAGAGGAGATCTAACTGAAGTGTAAACCATGGTAAAGCGATTGGCAAAATAGATGTAAAGTGGAAGTTTCCCTTTGGGACAGAGTAGAACAGCAGGTCATAGCTTAGTCTAAGGGGTGGCAGATATTGTGATCCTATAGACTTGAGAACTTTAATTGTTCATGGATTGAAAGAATCAAAGATAAATTGCTACACATGGAAGAAAGAATCAATAACTGACCAGAGTAAACTATTAAGGAACAAGGACAAACTTATATAGGAATTTAAAGCAATTAACCATAGCTGAGAAAAGAGGGAGTTGAGGCTACATGAACAAAACTGTTTTGCCACCTGCTTGATAGCTGGCTGCTTTATTGCCACAAGCTCAACTGATTGTCCTGCAGAAGATTTAAGAAGTTCACTGCAGGAAAGTTGTGCCTTCAAATAGACAGTTAAGACCAAATGTAACAAGGAACAAAGGAGCTACTTCTGATAAAAGGCAAACTGCAGACTTGGAATAATTTCGATGACAGAATCTAAAGAATTATAAACAATATCACATCATAGAGCTGAAGGATGAAAATTTGGACAAGAATCCAACACAAGAATCCTTCATTAGCAGAACTTTAAAGAACAATACTGTACAAGGATCAAAACCTGGACACTTCCAGATACAGATACTGATGGTTGGAATCATTGCTAAATTTCATCTTTAATCAGGTAATAGCCAAGTTGGGTTGTGAGACCTAACTTACTTACTTGAGAGGTCTTATTTTAGTTACTCCATGTAATGAAGCTTAAACCATTGTTTCAGTACTTGATTGTCTATGTGATTTCTTAACAAGTAGCCAAATTAAAAGGTATTTAAAGTTTTCGAGAAGATTTGTCACTCAGGTTATGGATGAGATTGTAGACATGCTCGATGAGCCAGTAGGTTTCGTTTCAAACGTTTCATCATCCCGTTAGGTAACATCGTCAGTGCACCTCCGGCGAAGCGTCAGTGTTCTGTTCTGTTTCAGTTTGTTGGGGTGTATGGTACAACTTCCAAATTAAAATCTCCGGGCATTGAGGCTTTAGTTATGAAATTGGTACTGTAACTGGTACATTGAAAGAAATTAAGGCAACTCTAATGCATTCTTCCAATGATATAATCTTTCTTCCCCTTTTCCTGTCAAATTTACTTGCCAGTGAGACTCAACTATGGCCATTCATTTTGGATGTTTGTATCTTCACCTCTGGGTAACAAGACAACATACTATTTTGTATCACTGTTGGTAAGTAGTAATTCTTGACAGAACACTTCCATATATTCCATTCATAAATCATATTGTCTTTATTAACTAAATTGTTTCAATATAGAATTATAACTTACTACATAGTCAACTCTGTGCAAAATATAGGTACTTTCAACTTCATTCAGGGAATTCTATCCACTAAATTTTGCCTACGTTTGAGAATTCCTTCAATGGAAAGTTGGATCTAAATAGACAAGAACAATATTAAAATGCTCCGTTATCATTTTACAAGATAACATAGACAGACAATACTCCTGCCCACTTACTAAAAAAGAGACTACAGAGTTGATCTTTCACTGAAATGACCTGTTCAGTAAACAAATTATGTACACATTAAAGTCAATGATCAAAGAAAATCTTAGTGAGGCTCGGACAGAGAACATCATAATTTCAAATACAATAGTGCTTCCATTTAAGTGTCTTGACAAAATTATGCTTCCTTCAAAGACAAACCTCTGTGCACAACAAAGAAGCTATTATGGGCAAGCATGTCATTTAGTAAATTACCATAACCACAGTACCATGAGTGCTGCAGAATTAATCTCAATTCATTTTGAATTAACCGAGTTAGGCAAGCCATCCAAAAATCCAGAATTTCAAGTTATCACAATTGAATAACACCTCAATAGGAAGTGCATGTTAGCATTGGCTAAAGGCATGATGCCCACTGTTTTAGTACCTTGTTAATGCTCACTGTCTAGACATAATAAACAGGCTCTTGAAGTAATGGAAGGATAACATTACCTGTCAAGGAGATAGCAACAACTGCAGATGCTGGAGTCAGAGACAACACAGTGTAGAGCTGGAGGAACACAGCAGGCCAAGCAGCATCAGAGGAGCAGGAAAGTTGATGTTTCAGATTGGAAACCTTCTTCAGGTTCTGAAGAAGGGTCCCGACCCAAAACATCAACTTTCCTGCTCCTCTGATGCTGCCTCGCCTGCTGCATTACCTGTCAACCTGATTTTCTTCAACATCATCCTTGAAAACTTCTCTTGAAGACCAAGATTTTGGTGGTCACTTCTGATCCATTGGCACTTAACTCAATGTCAGTTTTTTTGTCTCTTTCTGTGAAACGATGGCATGTTTTTCTCTCATTAAGAGACTGTATAAATTACAGCTATTGCTGTAAATAGAATTCCGCTTGATACAGTCAACAAAATCTACTACCTTGGATCCACGCTGACCAAAATTCTCTCTTGCTGCAGAACTCAATATGCTAATAGAGAAAGCAGCTGGTTCAGAAAATGTGTATGGAATCACATCAAGCTGATTCTCAACTGCTTGCTCATGGGGCTTTTGTTCTCAGCACATCACGGTGGGTGTAAAGCATGGATGGCTAATTCCCAAGGAAGGAAGCTTAACAAATTTCATCTTTAAGAATAGAATCACATTTTTGGTATATTATGGTACAGGAAACTCTCAGATGTGATAATGTGATCAAGCCTATTCTGGAATACTGTATCCAGTTCTGGTCACCCAGTTATAGGAAGAATACTATCAAGCTGGAGAGGGTTCAGAAGCGATTTAGCAGGATGTTGTCAAGTATGGAAGGTTTAAGTTATAAAGAAAGTTATAAAGAAAGGCTGGGTAGGCTGGAACATTTTTCACTGGAGCGTAGATGATTGAGAGGTGACCAGATAGAAGCTTTTAAAATAATGAGAGGTATTGATAAGAGTTTATTGTAGTTGTCTTTTCCCTAGGATGGGCAATTTCAAGATCAGGGGGGCACATTTTTTAAGGTGAGAAGTGATTTACAAAAGAAATGAGCGGCCTTTTTTTTCTCACAGACGTCGTTTTACTTGTGGAATGAAATTTCTGAGGAAGTGCATTTACGGCATTTAAAAGACATTTGGATGGATACATGAATAGAAAAGATTGAAGGGATTTGAGCCAGGAGCAGGCAGGTAGGACCAGTTTAGTTTGGGATTATTTTCGGCATGGACTGGTTGGTCCTATGGGTCTATTTCCATGCTGTATGACTCTATGACACTTGGATAGATATATGAATAGGAAGGGCTTAGAGGGACATGAGCCAAATGCTAGCAAATGGGTCTAGATTCATTTAGGATATCAGGTCAGCATGGACAAGTTGGACCAAATGGTCTGTTTCCATGCCGTATAGCTCTATGACTCTAAAAGCAAAGATCCCAAGTACGTTAGGACTTGACAGCGTAGGCACGTATATGTGTTACATGTTATCAGCTCAAGCAGGTCCACCGATCTTGTATTTCCCGCACTTCAGCCTACACATCCTCTTTCCCCAACAAAAACAAAGACAGAATCCCCATTGTCCTCACATATCACCCATCAAACTCCACATCCAACGTATCATTCTTTGCCACTTCCGCCACTAACAGTCCGACCCCACAACCAAAGATATATTTCCCTCCCCACACCTATCTGCCTTTCATAGGGATTTCTCTCTCCATGGCTCGCTCGTCCGTTCCACACTCCCCACTCCCCACTAACCTCACCATCCCTGGCATCTTTCTCTGCAACCGCAGGAAGTGCTACACCTGCCCTACACCTCCTCCCTCACCTCCATTCAAGGCACAAAACAAACTATCTATATCAGTCAGGGGTTCAGCTGCACATCCTCAACTTGGTCTACTGTATCCGCTGCTCCCGATGTGGCCTCCTCTACATCGGTGAGACTGAGTGTAGGCTCAGAGACCGTTTTGTAGAGCATCTGCGCTCTGTACGTGACTAACGACAACACCTTCCAGTCGCGAGCTATTTTAATTCCCCCTCCCACTCCCTGGGTGACATGTCTATCCTGGACCTCCTCTAGTATCACAATGACACCACCCGCAAACTGGAGGAGCAACACCTCATATTGCCCCTTGGAAGCCGACAGCCCGATGGTATAAACATGGAATTCGCCAATCTTAAAATCTCCCCACCCCCAGCCTCATCCCATATCCAGACCTCCCTCTCATCCCCACCTCCTTGATCTGACACAACCTGTCCATCTTCTCTCCCACCTATCTGCCCTATCCATCCCACTGACCAATTCCCACCACTCCCTACCTGCACTCACCTATCACTATCCCACTTACCTCCCCCAGCTCCACCCATCCTCTATTTATTTCTGAGCTCCCTTGCCCCTCCCCATTTCTGAAGAAGGGTCCTGACCCCAAACGTCAACTTTCCTGCTCCTCTGATGCTGCCTGACCTGCTGTGTTCCTCCAGCTCCATACTGTATTTCCACAGAATGGAAAATTGATGTGTGCATTCTCGATGACCAGGCAGTAGGAGTGAGATAACCAGTGCAATGCCCAAAGCTCTAGTGCAAGGACATGAGCTTGTCCCACAAATACAACCTGGAAGATACTAACTGATGACAGACACAAATAAAATCACCACCCCTGGGTCACTGCCCAGCTACATATTGATCTGTGGCCACAGCAGCTTGGTAATAGTCATGAACAGCCCAAGGAACAGCACACCACAATGCCTGACAACACTTGACTTACAGCACCAGTGTCTGAATCGACTCTCTCAGATCGATCTCTTCAGCCATCAGTGAGTGAAAGTGCATCATATGAAACTACCCCATCCCCAATGGAGTTTTCCTGCATAGCTATAGTTTTATCCAAATGAAGGAACCAATTAAGAACATGTTGTCTTTGATAGGACTACAGGGAAGAGGGAGGGAGAAGCACTTAAGTGCAAATCACATCTCAGCTGAAAACTCAAGCTTCTGGCATAGAACACCATTGTCAAAATCGAGGAAGCAAATGATTACTTTTCAATAAACCAGATTTGCAATGTTTGGTGTACAATTTTAAGCAAAATAGTTGGAGACGAGCTACAGTGGATATGTGAGGATGATATGAGAGCATCGTACTCTATGACAGCAGATGTCCAAGCAGGAGTAGCTACTTTGTACAAGATAATTATTCTGAAAGAGTGAATGTTGAAGCTATATTAGCTCCACACAATCTGATGATAGGTCACTATCTTTGAGTGGAGGCAGAGAACTCTACGTGAGCCTTCATGGGGATCAAATATATTCCATACTGCTCCAGAGGTAATTATGCCGGACTACTCGTGAAATTCTACTTGTTGCTACCATGCAACAAACTTTCTTATTTACCAAGGCAAGTATTTCTTTGATTTAGGCTCACCAGTGGCCCATTCTCCGCCACTGATCATTGGACAGACCCTGAGCACAATATAGACAAACAAGGATTGGTGGCAGTGAATGACCTCATAACAGCAGCCGTGCCAGCAGAGACAATCAGGGGAAATGCCACGGGTACAAGCTGCTGCCGTCCCACCCAATAACGGTCTCAAACAACTATTTACGTGGAATGCAAAAAGAAGAGAAATTTCTGCACATTTTCAATCAGTAAAGTGTAACAATCTTGTCACACATATGCAGACCCTGAGCTTCCATTTGCCTGCCACTTCAACACACTACCGTGTTCCCTGGCCAGCATTTCTGTCTCAGGCTTGCTGCAGTGCTCCAGTGAAGATTTGCACAGGTTGGAAGCATAGCACCTCATTTTCTACTTGGGGACCCTGCAACCTTCTAGACTCAACACTGAGTTCAATAACTTTAGGACCTGAGCTCTCCCATGTCCTTACTCCAACCTCCACACTCCAGGCCTTGTTATCACATAGTCTGCTATTACAAACAACCTATTGTTAGCCATTTAAGTCCCCATTAATAGCTACTTATCCTCTTAGCCAGATTGTTATCCACTCTTGCTTGTCCAACTAACCTTCTCTCTTTGGGCTCTATCCCCACCTTTCATTTACTCCTTGCCCCTCACCCACCCTAACTTCTGCATATAACATTTTCCTACCTACCATCAGTTCAGAAGAAGGGTCCCTTGACATAAAACATTAACTCTGATTTCTCTCCACTGATGCTGCTAGACCTGCTGAGCTTTTCCATCAATTTCTGTTTTTTTCTTTCTGATTTACAGCATCCATAGTTCTTTCAGTTTTTATAACAGTCTTCTGAAACATGCTTTCTAGAAGAAAACCATTTTAAAACAAAATCAACTGCACGAAGATCCAAGAAATGATATAATGATAATTGAAAAGTAAATCATTTGCAAATGTATAAAGCTTGCTTTGAGCCTTATTCAATCATAATGGTTTTTGAATACTGTGGGGATTTACCTTTGGATCAGCAGTCTTCAGATAATGTTTGCACAATCTCATAAATGCACTAGGTACATAGACACATTGCACCTCTGCATTTTTGCAGGAACATTAATTTAATTATGGAGTTAAATTCCTTCAGTGTTGCTTGTGATGCAGATTTACCAATTCACTATTTTGCTCAAACTGAAATACGATACTCCAACAAAAACAAGGTAATTAACTGCTTCAAGTCAATGAAGCCTTTGCCATAGAAGCCAGACAGGCAGAGTTCCAACAGACACTAGCAATTGACATGCATAATTTTCATTTAATGTTTCTATTACTCATCAAAATTAAGCTCCGTCAGAGCACAAATAATATTCTTCCACGGAAAATTCACAAGAATGCTTACAGTCTATGGAAGAAAGGTAATGCATTTGCAGATATCATGGATAAAGTCCTCAGGGCTTTTGAACAAATTCTGCTTTAATTTTCATGGAGACTAACAAATTATTTTGATGCCTGCGTTAATTTCAAGATAAATATAGACAATTCAAACAGAAACATGGGCAAGGTAGAAAAGAAGCAGGCACAAAACAAAATGGCAACTTATCGCTCATCTCAAACTTCAAGAGATTACCCAGGCACGTTAAAAGCTTTCTGTACATTGTGTTCCTTTTGAATGTGAAATTCTCTTTTTTTTTTGCACTGAGCAAACCAGCAATCTCTGACTGGTAGCATTCATGGAACAAGGAATTCCCAAATTTCAAATTCCAAAGTTGCTCTGTGGCAACATTCAGTTTAGCCCAGCAACAAGAAAGGTGCTTATTGTGAAGTTTTCTGTAGGACATTCAGGATACTTCAGGGCCAGTTGAGCAAGAGTCAAAGGAAGCTGTGAAAAAAAAAGTCTGACTTTGTAAAGGAAGCAGAAAGTAGACTCCACGTTAGAAGGGTTGAGTTTTAGCTGTGTTGCAGTGAAGGCAGCGGAATTTCGCAGATTTTGTATAGGAAACTTCAAGAGAACTCAAAAGCCACTGGTTAATCTCGGTGCTAGCAGAACTCAGGCAATTTCAAAGGGTTATTAGGCAGCAAAGTATCGTTGTCAGGGCATAAGGACCTGGAGATTGCAGTGGCTCATGGAAAGCCAGTTGCTTGGTCAACTATCCATTTTTTCTGTATGGTCCTCACGTAAGATCACAAGAAAGAGAAGAAATTGGCCTTTCAGCCTCTCAAATCACCTCAATTCACCAGCCCATTATCTAGGACTTCCATGTCAATCAACAATCTGCCAAAATGACCCTTGAGTACATACAATGACCCAGGTCTCAAGGGAGGAGAATTCCAAGGTTGATGATAACTAAGTATTCTCAAAGAATTAATTCTTCATCTCAGAATTAAAATGGGAGATCAGAGTTTTCAAATGTATCTCCTGGTTCTCAATTTCCAATTCCCCTGGCCACAACAGAAAATGTCCTCTCACAAGCTTCCTCAGAATCTTACACGTTTCACTGAGATCACCTCTCATTCTTCTCAACTCCAGTGAGGATAGATGCAGTCTGCTTAATTCGTGCCTCAAAGGAAATCTGTTCATGTGGGAATCAATCTAGTGAACCTCTCTGAACTGTCTCTAAAATATGATAATTAACTAAATCAACATTGATTTAACCTTACAATAAAAGCAAAATACTGCAGCTACCAGTGATCTGAAACCAACAGAAAAAAACAATATAGAGTAATTACACAAGTTTGGTTGCATCTGCAGGGAGACAAAGAGAGAATCAGAGCTAACATTTCAAGTCCAATCTTCTTCAGAGCACCAACTTACATTAGAGACATGACACAAGGAAATATAAAATAGGATCTAGTACTTCTGAAACGCAATCGTGAACGAGGGAGTGAAATTACAATGGTTAGAATTATACTTTACATAGAAAGGAAAACGTTGGGATAATTGGAGGTCAATCTTCCCAACCCCACAATATCATCACAGGAATCTCTCAAGGTAGAGAACTATTTCCAGTTGTTTCATTGATGACCTTTCACATCAGTACTGGATTCTTTGCATAAACGATCAGTTGTACAGTCAGATTTATTAATACTAGCTTTTCACTTTCATGTTTCAAAATGTCAAATCTGAATTTCTGCAAAACAAAATCTCAGCTCAACTGCTGGCCTCTACCTGCTAAAAAAAATTACTAACCTGAAAGCACAGAATGAAGAATAATGATTTTTTTCGAGTTAAAAAAAAACAAAATTGAGAGATTAACTTGTCAAGAGACTATACAATGAACTTGAGTATTAATAATGAATACCTTGGAGATGCTCTAAAGATATGAAATATTAGGTACCTTGGGAATTTGCTTTGGTGTGTTCCCCAAACCTGTCTAATTGTATGCGACTGTAAAACATTGATTTAATAACAAATATCAGAATAAAAATTATTTTAATGCTTCTCAAGCATTTGAGTGCTGAGACAACACAGTGTGGAGCTGGAGGAGCACAGTGGGCCAGGCAGCATCAGAGGAGCAGGGAAGTTGATGTTTCAGGCCCTTCAGAAAAAAAATCTATTTTTAAACATGGGTCAGCAACCATGCTATAAATTATCATTCTTACTCTCTGCCACACGCTTCCCTCCTGGAATAAGTTTTGTATTTATCAAATTGACTCAATATATTGGCACTAAGCACAAGCTCAATACCTTCACTGAGCTCTGCACAAATGACACTCAGTCTTAGCACTTTCTGGACATTTATCCAAGTTAATTAGGGTTAGCCATAGATACACATATTAGGCTCTGTGTTCTCAGCAATCCAGTGGTTTGCTGGGCCACTATAAATTCCAAAAAAAAAGGCTTACTATTGGTGAATAAAATTGGTGAACTGAAGACACAAGTAGGCACAAAGGAACATATGATGGTGTGGTGCTACTAAAAACTTAACTCAGAAAAAAATGTGCATGTAGGTGTGAAATATTCCTGAATATAAGTTATTCAGCAAAGATAAAAGCAAAGGAGGAAGGAATGGCAGTTTTGAAAACTTGATAGCAGACTAAGAGGATGTCCTTGAAGGTGAAGAGCTAAATGGCAAACGTGCCATCACATTATATTGAATGTTTACATCGACTACTAATCAGGCGAAAAGATTCAGAGGAATAGGTTTGCAGAGAAATTGAAGGTTAAATATAACTAAGGAGTGGTGATTGGAAAACTGGTGACTTCAATTATCTTCAGGTAAAGATAGTGTGAAGAGTTGAGAGGGGAAATATTTCTGAATTGTGCTAAGAAGAGTTTTCTTCGTCAGTACATCTTCTTAAATACATTGGGGAAGGAAGCCTTGTTGAGCCTGATCTCAGGCAAAGAGGTGGGTGAAGTGGATAACCTGCCAGTGAAGGAAAAATTAGGGATTAGTTATAATTGTACCATTAGTTTCAAATTAACTACAAAAAAGGACAAGGAACAATTTTAGAATAAGAACCTTAGATTCAAGGAAGCTTAAGTGGATCATAACATGCATCAAAAGCATTCTCTTCACCAGTAACGTGTGATTATTTTGAAAAATGAGTGAAAGTCAGCCTGTTGTTTACAAATCAATGCTGGATGTTCCTAATTGGTCCAGGCCTTTCCAAATGTTTAAAAACATCCTCCTCTCCTAATGACTTTAGAAATTTAGCTACAAACAATGGCCTAGTTGGCCCATGATTTCCCAAAACCCCATCTCTACACTTTCTAAGCATTGATGTAATTCCCAAAATCATTTAGCACATCCTGTTTTTAAAAAGATTTTTTATAGTGAGTCCACTATCCCCTCCCCCTCCATTTTAAGATTAACAATAAAGACAAATAACATAGTTTGCATCAGTTAACAATGGAGGTGTTTTGCTGCATATCTTGGTTAGAACACAATTGCCACATCTTCATTACAATTGAAACCCAACTGTTCCTTTGATCTTATTCTGTGCACATCCGACATTGCAAGACCAACGCTATGTCCATAATCGAACCAGCAGCTCAGTTGCCGCTAAACTTGCAATCAGAAGCAAATCTTTTGTTGATGTTTCTTTTGTAATTTCACTCAGAATGAAGTGAGTTGTGTAGCTAAATGGAGGCATAGCTCTACGAGCTCTACAGACAGGACAAACCTTTCATCAAAGATAAAAGACAAATGGGGGAATAGGTCTGCGAAGTGAGAGGAAATTTGAGAGATGGTATTGCCTCTTCACCAAATCCATTAAGAAACAAAAAGGCATTAAAAAGATTTAGTGAATATAGTCAAAATAAATCAAGTAGGTGAGGTTTGTTAAATGGAAACTGATGAGAACAGATAGCTGCATAATGGCACAGTATATTTGTATCAAATAAAACTGCTTAGCATGTTACTTCATAAAGAGCTGTCGGCACCTCAGAGCTTAATGCACGTTTCCCTTTCCAATAGCTTCCTAGCCGAAACTGAACAAATCTGGAATGGTCTCTTCCTAAACTTTCTTAGGTAACTCCCTAGGGCCTGTCACTTGGAATTAATGGTATTGCCAATGACTTTGAAGCTAAATGTTAATTCCAAACAGGCAAATCCAAATTCACAGTAAACTGCATTAAAATGCATGTACGTGAATCTCAGTTTCATCACACATTGACACAACAAACATACCAGTGGAAGAAAAAATTCATATCTATTGACATATTGTGATTTAAGGAAATGGTGAGAATTAAACATTTTAAAATATCCAAGACTTTTGTCAGAAACAATGATCGTCCAGTTCCATAGTTATTTTTAAATACAATCAAGGAAGCAAGGTACAAAATAAGCTTTTTCTAATATTTAAATAAGGTATTAATTTAGTAAGAGAACTGAATATAATTTGAAGAGTGACTCAAAAGTTTTGACTTTTACACTTCAAGTGTGACAGTCAGGAACGGCGTACTTAAGTGTTTTCATTAAAATAGCAGTTCCAATGAATCTCTTAGCTCACGAGTAGGTTACAAGAGATGCTTTTTAGAACAAAGTTTTTTACTACACCACAAGATGTACAACAAAATATTTATCCTATTAAAAACATAAGATATTCCTGACATTACAGGGAGAACAAATAAAGGAACAAAAGGGAATTGTGAGAAACAGATTTCAAAATTTCGCATTTCACTGTAAACAAAGCAAAAGGCAAACTTGTTTATCCCTCTCAGAGTAGAAGCTTGAAGTGAATTCAAAAGAAGAAACTGACAGAACAAGACAATGGTGAAAATAAATTCCTCAAAAAGCCTCACAATCATACTTTAGACCTATGGATTCAAACAAATATTTTTATGTCATTCAAATGGCTTTTAGAAATTACATCAAGTTTCGTCTCAAGTTTTATGAAATCATAAATTGTTCACCTTAAACTTGGATCAAATATAGAAGATATTGGGCTATAAACAGCAAAACTAATGATAGCAAAGCCAAAAAAAGTGGTAGGGAAACAATGTCATTTTAACATATGCAAGTTTTTTTTTCTTAATATATTATGCAAGTATCCCCTGTAGCATTGCACAAATCTAAATGGAGAACCTGTTACAATCGGTTGCACATTCAGTCAAAAAGGAAAAGGCCAGGGTCAGATTTGTGGAATGAACAGAGGTGCCATTCTGTGGGATAACAAGGTGTAGAGCTGGATGAACACATCAAGCTAAGCAGCATCAGGGGAGCAGGAAAGCTGACGTTTCGGGCCTAGATCCTTCTTCACCAGACCCTTCGTTTTCTAAAGAAGGGTGTAGACCTGAAACATCAGCTTTCCTGCTCCTCTGATGCTGCTTGGCCTGCTGTGTTCATCCAGCTCTACACCTTGTTATCTCAGATTCTCCAGCACCTGCAGTTCCGACTATCTCTGCCATTCTGTGAGAATGGGCAGGCTTTGTCAGTCACTACAAATTGTTCAAAGTAACAATCAAGAATGCAGGAGAACAGAAATTACAACACAGAAATACATTCTTTGGTCCATTTAGTCCATATTTAATGAACAGATTATCACAACAACTAATCACACCTGCATGTTCCTATCTCACATCTCACATCTTGCCTTCAGCAAGCTATCTAACCCATTTATAAAATTTAACATTAGTTACAATTTCAACCACCAACTCGTGTCATGTAATCCACAGCCTCAGAACCAAGTGTAAGAATGTTGTATTCTCTGTTCTGTAACTTTTGTTTTGCCTTGCTCTTGACTTCACAAATCTCGGCTCATCTGCTGCTGAATCCCTTATCTATGCTTGTGTCTCCTCAAGAGTAGACTATTGCAATACATCCCTAACAACAGAGCTCACATTCTCCGCTCCATAAACTTGAAGTCATCAAAAAACATTGCTATTCCTTGCCGTCCCTCCACCATTACCCTTGTACTCTCTGCTCCTACATCAAGCAATGTCTTGACGTTAAACTTTGCATCCTTCTTTTTGAATCCCTCAATGGCCATGTGTCTTACTTACTCTGCAAAATCCATCCATCCCATAACTCTTGGCAACATCTGCACTCATCTGATTCTAGTTTCTTGATCTTTCATAATCATACATGCTTCATCATTATGGCCATGCCTTTTGTTGCCTACACCCCAAATCCTGGAATTCGGTTCCAACACAGATCTCTGCCTTTCTGTCTCACTTTCCTGATAAAATGACAGTCCCTAAATTTTGGTCATGTGGCAAATGTCTTATCTAGCTTAGTATCACACTTTGTTTTATAAGTGATCCTGTGCCTTCAGATCATAGAATCCCTACAGTGTGGACGCAGGCCATTTGGCCTATAAAACCCACACCGACCCTCCAAAGAGCATCCTACCCAGACCCAACCCCTATCCTATCCCTGTAAACCTGCATTTCCCATGACTAATCTACCTACTTTTGGACACTATGGACAATTTAGCATGGCCAATCCACCTAACTTGCATATCTTTGGAGTTTGGGAGACATACATGCAGACATGGGGATAACGTGCAAACTCCACAGAGACAATCACCCATGGGTGGAATCGAACCAGGGTACCTGGCGCTGTGAGGCTACAGTGTTAACTACTGAGCCACTGTACCGACATTAATTTATGTTGACGGCACCATGTAGGTTGTTGTTGTTATTAGACTCAAGTATCTTCAGGATTTATCAGCCACTAGAAATAAAGTCCATTACAATCCACTCTATCCCATTATTATTCCATTGAATTTAAACAGCTCGATCATATTTCATTCAAACAGCAATGACAATGCAATCAATCATAAATTTTCAATTTCTTCAAATGTGTATTCCTTCCTATCTGACAGCAACTTTCTCAAAACTACGCTAGTCTTGGTCTACTGTCTTAACCTCCTCCTCAAAGTTGAACACATGACTATATCAGAACATAACAGCTAGTGTGTTGTTTTCAGCAAATTCACTGTTACACTTATTACATATGATTTTATGTCTTGCCATGAAACCCACATTTCTTCCTTTTTTTATGACCCTTAGTTACTTGAAGGGTTTATTTTCATGGCTTGAGAATTGAATCCCTTAAATTAAACCATCAACACACCTTTATAATTTTACAAAAAGAAACTATGGTATCACCTTCCATTTATTTGGAATGCTTTCTATATACCAGATTTACTGCTCATTCTGCCATCCTTTTCTGATCCCCTTACTGTCTTTTGACCTCAATTATTAAATGTCAAGTTATCATTCTCAGTTTGATGTCACTTGGCCTGGCCTATTTGCTAAATTATCATTGAACAGAAGCATCGCAGAACAGAGACTGTCGGGCAGTGTCATTACGTTCCAAATATTCTGACACACTGCTTTGAACTACTAATCCTGGATATATTTTTCTGATCCAATTTCAGTTCAGCTTGCTACTTTTGCCTTGATACTTTAACTTATGGGGCACTTTGCCACAGGCTGTACACATCACATCCATTCACATTTCCTTGATTCACCATATCTGTCACTTTGACCACAAACACTCCATTTTGCCAAGCACTTTTTTTTTAAATCTGAGAAGACTAATTATTTTCTGTCAATTCAGATATTTTAAAATTCTAGTTACATTTTAAAATTCCAAAAATGTCCTTACAATTTTTCACCTCATTCGCCTGAGATTAACAGGTCTACTTCTGATTTCCAATTTTACATTGGTTTTTAAATTGCCCAACCTCCAATGCTATTCATGCTCAATGGAACAATAAAATAGAATTCCTAAGACCTTTGCTATTTCTTCTTCCATTTCCCTCAGCACAGATGGATATCGTTCAAGTTAAGTACCTTGTTAAATTAACTTCTCTACACATGCCTTTGATTTAAAGCTAAACACATATCCAATCAATTGTGTGTTTGCTTCCCAGACAGCCTTCGCTTTTGTAATAAGTGGCACCAAGTACTCAAAGTATCTTCTGCAATTTCCACCAAACATGAGTATATTTTGAAATTTGCAACTCTATTCAACTGCAAGTAACATTTTGTTCAACTGAAGACATATTATTTGAATCAACAATAAGTCAAGAATTCTCACTCATGTTTAAAATGTAAAGAAGTTTAACTTTCATTAAAAACATTGTCAGCAAAAACGTTCTTTTCTATCCCCATACAGGCTATATTTATTTCAGTCTGTATGTTTATGATTTATGTATAATTGATATGACTGGGGCAGGGGCTGGTGGAGAGCAGTGGCGAGAGAAAAAGCATTCAGGTTTTGGGATGCTAGACAAATTGAAACTGAACACTGATATGCACCTCTGTCAGTAATGTTCAAGGTACTTTCTGCTCAACATAGTCACTCTCTCACACAGGTTGATGAAGGCTCTGCGAAGTTTACCAGAATCTAAGAGATCAAACACTGCTATAATTAATTAACAGCTCCGTCACCACTGCTCTGGTAACAACTAGTACAGCAGAAAGTAAACGAGAGATACTCAGTTCCTATGTGCATAGATCATCCCACTTGAAAAGATAAAAAGAAAACTCCTAGAAAAAACACATACTGTACTGGCTATTATGGGAAGCAGCAGCCAATCCCTTTGCAGTCGATATCAACTCATTATCCAAGTAAACGCAATTACAGCCATAAATGCAGCTGAACAAAAGCAACTCACATTCCAACAGCAAAGATCTGATCTTCAAAACCAAGCCCTGCTCCCCCAAAGATAATGGATAGCACTTAACTAAACCTGCAACCAACCATACTATACGTGGAGGCACAATCTGGAATACACTGCTGCCGTGAATCTCAGAACACTGAACATATCTCATCAACTTGCTCACTAAGATCTTTGTAAGATATATCTTATTCTTCCACTGCAGCACTTGAACAGGCCACTGAATAGATAGCCAAGCTGAATATCCCATACCGAAGAAGGAGTACTGATGTACAAATTAGGTGATGGTACTCAGCCTTTTCCTGGACGTACCCGTCAAACGCACAAAATATTCTCCAGCCAACTCAATTCACTCCACGTGCTGTACCATTGGCTTTTATATTTGAATAGAGAGTAAAGGTTCAAAATTTAATGCAATCAAGGTGTGACAACTGCAGAGGATGTGATAAACCAAACACAACAGGACATATTGATTAGGGGAAGATGAAGTTTAACGCAGAAATGTAGGGGGTTCATTTTGGCAGAAGGTATAGGAAGAGGAAATATAGATTTAATGATACAGTTCAAAAGGACTAAAGGAACACGTGAATATGGTAGTTTATGTACTTAGAGCCTTTAATGTGGCAGGACATCTTGCGAGTAGTTGGCAAAATCCGTGAGATCTTGAGTTACATTACCTAAGTATCAGAAAGCAGTGAAGTTACACTGAACTTTTACTAAGTTCTAGTTAGGCCACAACTAGAAGATTAGCAGAATATCATTCAGTTCTGGTTAGGCCAGGCTGGATGTAAGGTCCATGATGGTGCAAACGAGATTTATCAGTGTGATCTCAGCAATGAGCTCATGTTGGGGTACAGAAGCTGAGGTTGTTCTCTTGAAGTAAAGGAAATGTAAAGGGAAATTTGATTGAGCTGTCAAGATAAAGACAGATTCACATGAAGGTAGACCAAGAAAAGTTGTTTCCATTAGATGATACAAAGGCTTGGGAACACAAGGTTTTGGAGATTAGGGTAGATATTAGGAAACAAAGTTTCTTGCAGTGAATGGCAATGAACTGAAATTCACAGTCAAGGAGGCTGGTGACAATAGCGACAACTACTTGCAAAAAGAAATTGGATGTAATTAAGTGAAATAAATGTACACGGCTCCAGGGATAAAGTACAGAAAATTGATCCGGCTGGATTTCTTGACAGCCAACCTGTTCCACTACAGCTACATTACTGGCATCGATCTAACAATGTGAAAATTTGCCCACTTAAGTCCTGTCTGCCAAAAGCATAAATATAACTAGGCAAATTATCACCCCAACAGTTTACACTCCATCACTAAAGTGACAAAAGGCATTTGCACAATAAATTGCTCTGTCATGTGAGCTTGGACTCTGCCTGGGCCACTCATTTCTGAGTTCATTCTGATCAAAATCTATGCACAAAAGAACCCAATTCCAAACAATGAGGAGAGACTGACTGCTCTCAACTTCAATTCAATTAGAATTCTCCAAGTAGTTCTGGTACACATAGTCAAGCAAACTCCAGGAGAAAACTCTCCAGTGCCGCGAGTGATATTCAGCAAGAAAAATGATGACTGTGGTTTTTTGGAAGTCAACAGTCTCCATCCCAGGCCATGACTGTAGGTGTTCCTGAAAGCACACTCCACAGACCAGCCACCTTCAAAAGGACCTCTGTTCTATCAAAAGGCCAGAAACAGATTCAGTTAGCTGAAAAATTGTACACTCTTAAGATTTAAACTGATCTAAGCCAGTTCTTAATCCCTAAACTAGACAGAATTCCTTTTCTCAATAGATGTACTCAGAATACTACATTACATGGCTCCACTTCCTAACAATACCTTTTAAAAATTCAGTAAAATCACTTGATCAACTTGTTCAGCGACATTTTTATGACAAATCATTGGAGCAAGTGCGATGTTAAGCTAGGCCTCCTGGCTGAGAGATCAGGACACAAGCACTGCACCACTTAGATCCCCTGCAATACTTGACATGAGCCTAGCTGCACAACATTTTAAAAAGTTTGACACAATCAAGGCAGCACACTTGAATGAGATATCATCTGACACGAGACATCGACTCCACTACTGATGGACCATGGTTATGGTGTGCTTTCTGTACAAGAAGCCCTGCCACAACTCATCAAGGTTTCTTCACAGAACCTTACAAACCAACAACCTCCATCACTCAGAGGGACAAGGTGACAGGCATATTGGAAAATAGGCAATCCCCAGGTAACCAATGACTTCCTTTCTGGAGTGCATTTGTAAATCGATTTGTACACAAGTCAGAATACAATACAGTACAAAACCAGCACAATATAAAATAGCGTAAGTATGAGAAGACATTCACATGTTGGATCTTCAAAATTATTATGGGATCTCATAAGTATGACCCTTCAAAAAATGGGAACCACCCGCACTAAATGTTCTCTCCAAATCACGTCATAATTTTGCAAATTTCATTGACAGCAATAATCTTTGAAAAGACATTGTATTTTCCCAGTGACTGAAGAATTACATGACAAGATTTCACATTGGTTTGTTGCAGTAAAAGTCTTACAGTTAACAAACTACATATTTTTTCATTACCATGCTGCATTACAGAAAAAGGTTGTTGGCTAGGGGCTGCACACACATAGAAACAGCAGCATGTGAACTCAAGTTAGCCCAGACACAGCCACTGTCTTATGCTGGCTGCAACCAGTTCAAACTGGGTCAGCTCAGAGGAATGATATGAGGTATAAATCCTTATTTGTTGGAAGAGTAATGAGGTAATTCTAATGGTGTCCTTGGGGCAAGCTTATAGTGGAAGGACATAGACTCGCCAGATGAGCCAGAACCAATGAGAAAAAGACACCACAATTTGGGGAGATAATGAAAAAGGATAAAAATGAAAGATTTCAAGTAAGCCAGCAGTAAAAACTCTGGAGAGCAACCTTCACTGAAATTGAGGACCCTATGCTCAGAAGTGTGACGATTACACAGAGTACCTGGGGAATCACCTTGCCAGTGTGACCTTCTATTCTTGGGTATTAGCCTTTAAATTCTTTGGCTGTTCAGAGGACATTAGAGAAACCTACTTAGTGTGCACATAGATTTTAGTCTTGAATGAATTGCTCGTGCGCTTTCAGATGCTTGAAGCAAGTTTTTCTAGATGCACTAGGGAAGTTTTTCACACAAAGGGTGGTGAGTGACTGGAACGTGCTGCCAGAGAAGGTGGTGGAAACAGACACAAGAGTGGCAAACAAGAAGCACCTGGACGAGTTCACAAATAGGAAGGGAATAGAGGCCTATGGATCCTGCCAGTGAAGACAGTTTTAGTATGGACATGCAAAATGTGTCAGTGCAGGCTTAGAGGGCCGAAGGGCCTGTTCCTGTGCTGTATTGTTCTTTGTTCTTTGTTCTTAACCCTTTCTTAACCAGTGTGAATTGTATGCCAGCTTTAACTAAGAAAGTTAGTAGTTAGTTGATACAGATTTGACTCTTTTCCTCTTTGTGCTGAGCCAATAATTTTTGTTTACAGCAGTAAACAGGCAACAAGGTATTCCATAGTAACGATTTCATATAACCAAAAACTCAATGCTGCATTTATACACTATGGCACATACTCAACTGATATGATTTTTTTTAGTTGAAACCCTAACCCTTTCCTGGCAAGGTGCTCTGTGCCCCCAGATACCAGGGTGAACCTTTCAGTGTCTTTTCAAACAAAATGCACTTCACTTAAATCTTCCTAAGATACTTAAGGGACCTGTGGCAGCAAGGCAGCCCCTGGTGATTCCTTGGTCAGCATCTCTCCATCACAAGCTCCATTTCTTCAGAACTGATTCCATTCTCACTAGTATTCTTATCAGTCATTAATTGAAAATTAGTCATTTTCTACTGCCTTGCATAATTGGCACTTGTTGTGGGTCTCCTAAATTATTTGCTCTTGCTTCTTCCTTGACATCCTGGTTTTGAAGTGTTCAGTGATCTCTCAGTAAGGTTTGACCTGGGTCCCTGATGCCAGGGGCAACCAGGGCAGATGGACTCATCGTCAGGTAGTGTTATCTCTTACTCCAAGGCATTCTCTTTTACTTTTAAATCAAAATTAATGACTTGGAGGAAGGAAGCATATGTACAATCGCCAAATTTGCAGACAACAGAAAAATAGTGGAAATGCAGATTGCAAGAGAGATATAAATAGTTTATAGAAAGATGTTGACAAGGTAAGTGGGCAAAAAATTGGCAAAAGGAGTATTTGGAAGAACTAAAGAACATTACTGTTTACATGGGGAGAAATTACATAAAGCTGCAAAGAAAGGGACTAGGGTGTACTTGGGCATGAAACATAAAGCTGGCGCAAAGACACAGCAGTCAATCAAAGTCTAATGGCATGTTGGCCCTTATTTCAAGGGGTTGGAGTACAACAGTAGTAGCATCAAACTGCAGCTGCAAAGCAGTATTGCGAGCAGTTTTGGCTCCCTTATTTGAGGCAAGATATTTCCAAAACCTTCAGTGAAGAAATCCACCTTTCCACTGAAATGACTTTGCTCCTGTTTTCAAAGTATGGTGCAATACTCCCCTCCCATCCTACACATTCCTAATATTTTCGCAAGGAGAAAATAGCCACTCAACAATTAGAACACAGTAATCAACTGCAATGTTAGTGGAATATGCAACAATGTTAAGAGATGCTCCATCTATAAATGAACTACGCTGCTTAAAGACAGAGAGGAAGTGGAATTGATAGCATCAAATTCTAATTCTCCCCTATCCATGACATTCCAATATTTAGGCCTTCCAGGAATATTCCCTGCACATCTGTGTCTCAGTTATTCTGACATGACACTGCTCTGTCCTGTTAAATCAACTGTAGCTCAGGTTGAACTGCCCTAGTGCTCTACAAATCTGTCAGACTACTTAAAAATAATTCCAATCCTAGACCAATTTCATCCAATGGCTGTGACACTTTGCAATTAGGTTGATACAGCATTCCTTCTCTTAATCATTAAAGGTAACTAGCAATTCTACTAATAACCCATTGTAACAAACTACAATATGTATCTGAAAAAAAAGTATGGATATAGACCAGGCTGAAAAATATGGATTAATTCAGGAAGCCAAATATTGCTAACTGCAAAAGATTCAATGAACACAGCTACTAAAGCCCATTCCAAATTCAAAAATAATTTAGCAACAACCAACTGGTCAAAAACACCAAGGAAACTGCAACCCAGGCAGCTCTAGTCGTCTACCAAAGAGAATTCACTCTACAAAAAAAAAGGGGAATGATGAGGCATTCCTAAGAAAGGGATGTGTACCATTACACACATATGACATTTTCGGCTCCAATTCAGTCAAACAGTGGACCGAAGACTTGTATTTTACTTGTCATTCTCATTTTAATTTAAATAACCTCACATTAATGAATACCTCCAATTGTGCACTTTCAAGTATAAACTGAATTGCTGACCTTTGTAGTTATTATAAAGTTTTAGCCAGTCCAGTGAAAGAATGATGCACATCTGTCTAATAGTGGGTGTCATTTTATAAATGCTGTGAAGCTAGGATGACAGTTCTGCCGAAAATATTTAACGATGACCTGAACAATATTGGACACATTATCCTCAAATTATAAAAAAAAACTGCAGCTGCTAGAAGTCAGGAGCAAAAATTGCAGAAACAGTAACAGAAATTGGTGGAAAATCTCGACAGGTCTGACAGCATATGTGTAAAAAAAATCAGAGTTAACATTTTGGATCCAGTCCCGTGATCTTTCTCCAGAACTGATTGTAGCTAGGAAAATGTTGGTCCTAAAGCAGAAGATAGGGTGGTGGGAGGGGTAAGGAGTAAACAATAGATGGAGATAGAGCCCAAGGAGACAGAAGAACAATTGGACAGACAAAGAAGTGAATAACGATCAGCCTAGGACAATGAATGGTTGCTAATGGGGACTATTAGTGGCTAACAATGGGTAGTGTGTAATAGCAGACCATGTGGAATGTTTTGATGGCTGCCAATCTGGCATTGTGGAAGACAGGCCTGTCATCATTGGACATGTTTGGTTGTCTCCGGGGTCTGGCAGCCACAGCTTGCTCAGAAAACAGTATTGACAAGTCTTCTAGATGCTCAAGAAGAAAATTGTGTTTCATACTGAACTCACATCAAGATTGTTTCACAGAAGGCAGAGGGGTGAGCTGGGCAGTCTTTTCCCTCAACTGATCTCCAAATCATTGTCTAAATGCAACAATCATTAAACCCATATGGGTGATTTCTAAGAAGCAAGTTCCAGTAGTGAGCTGAAGTCATGTGGTTTCCATGAAATACCTGAAAAAAAAGGTCCAAATATACACATATGCCATCAGAGATGGCAGAGATTTTCCAGCAATTTCTGTTTTTGTTTCTGCAATTTTTGTTTCTGACTTCTAGCATCCACAGTTCTTTCGGGCTTTTTTTAATTATTTTAGGATACTGTGTTCAATGTTGTTAAGGTCATAGTTAAATACTTTCTGCAGACCTGTCATCCAAGCTTCACAGCATTTATAAAATTACATCCACTATTAGACAGATTTGCATCATTCCTTCACTGAACTGGTTCAAAATTGGTAAAAGTTGTAAACAAAACCGAGGTATTTCCATAGAACTTGAAATATATCCATTTTATTCATGAACTTTAAAAATTCAAGTCCTCAAAAAATTAAATATGAAGCTTTCATCACACAGTCAGAAAACTATATTGCCCAACCCTTTTCAAAGATAAGGGGATCAGATCTGCATAGAGCAGAATATTTAAAAATGGCATAGCGGACCTAGTTCTGAAAGTTTTGCTCATGTTTCTGACAGACCTAATTTTCACACTAGGTGGAATAAGTAAGGGATGTTTCATGCACAAGAGATACTCAAATTCAGCGTAGCCATGAAACTCCATATTGAGTTGAATCAGAACTATTTGTGCTATAGGAAGGACTTAATCTGAAAACATGGAGGTAACAAATTAATGAACAAAATACAAATGCTCAGAAGGGCAGATACAGTCTGTAAAAATGTCATGTAATCCTTTAAAAGTCAAATATAAACAAATGGTCTGTCTGTGTCAGTGAGAATTGAAAAAAAATTCATGCAATTTCAATAACAGGTAGTTGGCATTACCCCAAGGGCGACCACTATATTTTAATTAATGGTTGGCTGCATTCCAAAACTTAAAGTTATTCCAGCAGCATAAATTCACAGTTTGATTGATAGCTCAAAAAGGTTATTAAATGATTAACTATCTATACTATTGACTTATAAATTTATGTCGCTTGTTTTAATGCAGGGTTAATGAAATACTTGAACAGCCTCAAGTTTTGAAAGAGCTTTCATAAGTGGGAGGTTTCCTTTTTTAAAAAAAAGTGAAAGGTGTCACAGGTATTTGACATTTATTTTAATTTTGAAAATTCAATCGCAATATGTGGACCCTTCTCACTCAGCCAAGATTTTTGTCCAACTGCACTAGCGAAAATTGTGGTGAGTTGTCTCTTCAATGGCTGCAGTCCATGGGACATAAGCACACGAGCTCTGTTAGGGAGGGAGTTAATTTGGCTGATCTCAACATGGCTCTTGAGGCATGTCTGTGGTGTATATAGCAACAACTGGCATGGAGAGTTAAGGGTAATGAATGCCAAGTGGTGGCATGGCTTGGCATCAAATTGGCACAGACACTGTAATAGGCCAAAAGAGTTGAATGGGGGACTCGAGCTGGCTTGGATGGGCTATGTGTGGGAATTTGATGGATTGAGCAATGGGTAGCTATTTTAAAATTTATTCATGGGATGAGGGCACCACTGGCTAGGCAGCATTTATTGCCCATCCCTAACAGTCCAGAACGTAGTTGAGAGTCAACTACATTGCTGTGGGTCTACAGTCACATGTAGGCCAGACTACAAAAGGATGGCAGTTTCCTTTCCTAAATGATATTAGCTCCAGTGGCTTTCTCTGACCTGCCCATGGGGTTGGCAGGTCCAACTCCATCCTGCACTCTACTCTAACAACAACTGCAGAGTACATTCCTCCTGTCAAGCTTGGCTGTAGCTACAACCTTGGGAGTGAAAATCAGGCCAAATATTCACGGTCCCTATTGAAGTAAATTTGACTTTGCTATGATGTATGTGATCCTTGCTTGTAACTGATATCAGTACAAGACAACTGAAAATTGTGTATTTCCTACAGAAAAGAAAGCAGTGAATATTTCAGTATGAAGTTTAAGTTCCTCAAACATAAAAGGACATTTCCCTAGACTTCCAATAATCTAATATGTATGAATGGGCTCCTCCAATAAACTGTACAGTACTGCAGCACTTTAAGCAGTCGTGCTTCCAGTAAATGAACTGAGATTGCAAAATGGATCCCATTCAATCAGTTCTTTAAAGATAAAAGTTAACTGGAATCTATTTCTACCACAATTGTGTCCAAATGTAAATTAAAATGTTAAGTATCAATTAATTAACAGTTTAGATCAGTATCTGGTTTTGGTTAACATAGGCATATCTTTAATTCTATGGATGTATCAGTTATCCCTGATGATTCAGCCCACTTAGGGAACATTAATCCTCCCAGCACAGCTCACACAGACAGCAACTCATTCCATTTTGTTTTCTGCATCATTCACTGCAAAGATAATTAAGCTGTTCATTGTTCTGACAAAGTAAAGTAACTCTATTTTCATTAAAATGCTAACACTTCACAAATAAGGAATGGACAATGAAAGAGTATCAACCTTTGTGAGATAAAGTAGGAATGCAAGGATGACAATACGTTGACTCAAAATACATGGCACCTGATTAATTAGACTTATTAGAACAGCACAAACCACAGAAATAACACATCAAGTTGCAGCAAAATCACTATCATGCTTTGAAATATGGAGACTAAATATTTTACAAATGAGGTACCAAAAACATGTTATAGTGTTCAGATATTCAAAGTTCAGTAAAGAAATTACCCCAAGGAATAATGGGAAAATCCATTTCCCTTGCATAAGTTTATCAATCTCTGTCATGCTATCAATGCAGAGGAAAGGCTGTGTATTTAACACATTGAGACGAGTGAGAACAGGAATGGAAAAGACCCTCAGTCAATTACGTGCACTTCTAAGCATCCAAATGCAGTGACACAGGAAAACAGTGTGCTGCAAAGTAACTCGAGCTACTCCAGGGTGAACAGTAGGAAACTCAAGAAAATTGCTCTTTCAAGAAATTGACAAAGTCAGATTTTCTATACACGCATGGAAAATTATTGCTACACCAGGATAGACCTTGTGGTTCTTCTCTCTGCTTCATTAATTTCAATCAGAAAATGTAATTGCAAACATAAACCAGAATTATTCATTTTGGGCACTTTTTTTGTCTTAAATCACTGAAGAAAATAACTCATCACCTTACTGATGGCAATTATAAGGAAAATTTAAATATTAGAAAATAGGGAATGAGACAATGAATGGACATTTGGATGGTTGCAATTGGTTATTTGATGGATCAACGTTCGTTAGCCTTTTCCCCTACAGTAATGCACCGCCCCCACAGTAAAATCATGGAGAGCGGAGATGCTGTTAGACTGGAAACCTGATGGAACCAGAGAATCGCTATTAGAACTCAGCCAGAGCTTCACAGCTGTTATTCTTGGCTTAGAACTCACAACCCCACTTGGGGTCCGGGTGACCAACATTGAGAAGCCCTGCAACAGAAGGTTAAGACACGCTGTGCCATCAACTTCAATCAGCTTGTTTAAACACAAGGAACCAAGTTCATGATGAGAAATTTCAAGGAAATTAGCTCTTTCAAGCCTCAACCAGAGCACTGTGGACAATGTCACTATTGGTGCAACATAAAAACCTGACAGGACAACGGAAATTTCAGAAGCAAATATTTTTGACCAAGCATTTTGTTGTCTCTCCTGACTCTTACATGATGTCTCAGCCCTATTTGTTTCATCTGTCTGGTTATTTGGGTATTATGCCCTGGAAGAACACTAACAATTAGGCTTACATTGATTTGGTCCCATACTGCAGTTGTTTGACATTGCCTCTGAGGTTTTGTTGCAGGAAACTCACCTTCCTCCTAACACCTTAGTACTGATGATCAGGAATACTGGAGGGTTTTACAGCTTGATAATCAAGCTGTTTGGCTACATTATAATGTTGTGACCATTGAAGGAGGGGGAAATCACCTCCCCTCTTTTTAAACTCCTCAGGTTGGTCACAATCACTTTCTGCTGTAATTGACCAGATGAAAATGAAGGAACTAATTACAATGTTTCCTTGAGTAAAAGACAAGGAGGTTTATTGCCCATCAAATCCAAGAAATACTTTTTTTAAAAAAAGCACATCTTCATAATGAATGTAAATGAGGAGGGGTGTGCAGTGTTTCTGATGTAGAGAGGAAACATAAAAATTATACAGTTCACGAGTTCACAGAGTCTGTGATGGCTATGCTTATTAACCTGAGACTGCAATTGTTTGATTGTTGACCGGTATCCTCAGCAGTGGCAAAGTCTGTGGATATCTTGGTAAAGGGTTGTTTTCCTAATTTGCTTTCCACCAGGTACTGTCTTCTGAATGTTGAGAAACACGAAGAGGGGAGTCTTCCAGTCCTTGCTGGCAGGTCTTTCATCTCTCAATATGTGAATTTCCGCTGTGCTACAGGATAGGTGACCATTTGGCACATTGTATCTGCAATAGCTCTTTGAGCATTTTAACTTAAGGCTAATCTCCCGCTTTTCCCCCTGCACATTACTTAAAAAGAAATAGAAAAGAAAACATCTAATGCCCTCGTGAATGCCCCAGTTGAACCTGCAGTGCATACCATAAGCATGCTCACATCATATAATGAAGTAAAAATGTGAATTAACAGAGGAGATACAGATCTGAATTTCTTCATTCCTCACTCAGTTGCAGAATTTCCATGATTTTAAATTAAATAGGAATTCAATGTAGATTGCTTTATTTATTCCACATGAGTCTTCTAAATTTACCTCAATCTGAGGTTAGGTGATCAGGCAGCCATTTTAGTTCAACATCAGTCTTTTTCTATAAACACTTTAGTTCAGGAAAGGTCTTGACAAAACAAACAAACAGATGATCAATACTGGAAACAAAAACCGAAATTGCTGGAAAAGCTCAGCAGGTCTGTCAGCATCTGTGGACAGAAATCAGACTCCACATTGCGTGTCAAGTGACTCTTCCTCAGAACTCATGATAGTGTGGGAAATGTTGGTTTATATGCAGAAGATAAGGTAGGGAAAGGGGTAAGGAGTAATTTCATTCCAATTGTGCCTAATAGCTAATCGAAGCCAAAGCTGAAACTGAGACATTAGAATTAGCCCTGCTAGCTAACCACTCAGCTGCCCTCCAATAACAATGTCAGTTAACAGTCAGAGATAAATCCCATGGCCATTTAGCCAGTTACTATATCTTGACTTATAGGCAAAAACCTTTTGCTTGGCCTCAATACCACCAATTTGCCCTAGAATGTACCCAGCAAGAAGATAAAAGCAGCAAGCAAATGGAAAATCTGGGGAAAATGAAATATTGGTGAAAAAATTATTCATTCGTTGCAAACTTTTATAACATTTTCAGAATTAGGTGCACATGATTATATAAGTTAGCAGTGTTATTATTGTGAGCAGAATTGAAAATTAAAAAAAAGGCAGGATCTTGCGATTTAGTTACAGAGGGCACTGTTGAGACCACATCTGAAGTAGTGTATAGAATTGCTTTCCTGATATAATCAAGGATATAAATGCATTCAAAGTAGTTCACAGAAGGTTACTAGATTAATATCTAGAATGGGCAGGTGGTCTTATGACTAAAAGGTTGGACACATTGGTCTTGCATCTGCTGTCATTTAGGAGAACAGTCTGCAACACGATTGAAACTTATCAGTTAGCAAACCACACTTCCTTGAAAGAACCTAAAACTATGGGTCACTATTTAAAAATAAGGAGCTGCCATTTAAAACGGACAATGAGGAGAATTTGTTTCTTCTAAGAGGGATACAGCTCTTTGAGACTCTTCCTCTCAATAAAGTGCATATCTTTGTATATATGTAAGGCAGAGGGAGACAGATTTTTGGTTAAACAAGGGAGTAAAAGATTATCAAGGTAGGTATGGTGGAGCTGACTCAGGTGACTAAGTAGCCTCCTCTTAAACTGTAAGTTCATATGCTCGCAAATATTATTCAAAGAACTTGTGCTTCACTCAGCTTCGCAGAGAATATCTGGCTCTATTTATCATTGTAATACTTAATCCAATTTACAAGCTAAATATACTGAAAAGTAAGCCAAAGTCCAAATACCACAAGTTAATTCCCTTTGTCCAATCACTTTCTAATTCCTCTCCCCCGCATCTCAGTATGGGATGAAAAATTCTTGCTCAAGAGAAAGGATATACGTTTTCTCTTTGTTATTGATTGTATAATGGTCATTACAGTCTTGAACTTGCCTGTATTATCCTCTTAAATTCCAAACTCATTCAAAATGAATATTCAATATGAGCAGAAAACAAAAATGCTGGAAATCACAGCAGGCCAGGCAGCATCCATGGAGAGAAAGCAAGCTAACATTTCAAGTCTAGATGACTCTTCATTAGAACTGAAGTGAAGTGCAAAGGGAGCAGTATTTACGCAACAGTTGCAGGGGAAGGGGGGAAACGGTGGTTTGATCGTTCATATTAAGTGATTGGAATGTGAGTATGGTATAACAATGGTGTGTATTGACTGGAAAGACAGACAGTCCCACTGGGTGAGGGGAGGGGAAAGATGGTGACAGAGAATGTAATAAGCAAAGCTAAGAGAAAGGGAAGCTACACAATTTGAAGGTGTTGAAATCAATATTGACCCCAGAAGGTTGTAAACTGCGTAGCCTGAAGATGAGATGTCACTCCTGCAGTTAACGCTCTAATTCACTGGACAATTGCCGAGGACAGACAAGTGGGCATGTAAGTAAGACGCTGTGTTAAACTGACCAGCTTTGGGAAGGTCGGAGTCATGCTTGCTCAAGAACCAGAGATTTTCTGCAATGCGCTCACCCAGTCGGTGTTTGGTTTCTCCAATATAGAATAGGCCACATTGGGTGCAGCAAATACAATATACCAGATTGGACAAGGGACAGGTGAAATGCTGCTTCACCTGTAAAAACTGTTTAGGCCCTTAGATGGTGAGCAGGGAGGTGGTGGGGCAGGTGCTGCACCATCTGCGGTTACATGGGTAGAGGGGATGGTGTTGTTGGTTGAGGAATGGACTTGAATGGCCCGGACAGAAGGATCCCTGTGAAATGCAGATGTGGGAGTGAGGGGAAGATGTGTTTAGTGGTGACATTCTGCTGGAGTTGTCTGAAATGGCGGAAAATGATCCTTTGAATGTGGAGGCCGATGGAATGTAAAATGAGGACAAAGGGGATCTGATCACATTGTTGTGAATGATGGGAAGGAGAAAGAGCGGAAACACTGATGATAGGTCAGATGCGGTTGAGGGCCCTGTCAACCACAAAGGGCCGGAAACCACAGTTATGGAAGAAGGAAGCCACGTCAGCAGCACTGTTTTGGCAGGTGGCATCATCAAAACAAATACACTGTAGGCGAAGAAACTGGGAGAATGGGATGGAATCTTTGCAGGATGTAGTGTGGGAGGAGCTCACTACAGCTCTTCACAGACTGGATACCACTTTGCAGAACATTTCTGTTCCGAATGACACTGATCTTCCCGTAGCCAGTCATTTTAACACAATGTCTTGCTTGCATTCCAACTTGTGTGTCCTCGGCATGCTGCAATGCTCCAGCGAATCACAGTGCAAACTGTAGGAGCAACATCTCATCTTCAGACTTGGCAGTTTATAACCTTCTGGGCTGAATGCTGAGTTCAACCCCGGAAATTGTGAAGCTGTTCCTTCTCTTTCTTTTGGCTTTGCTTGTACATTCTTTGTCACCCTCTCTCCCCTCTCTCTACTCCAGTGGAACTGTCTGTTCTTTCCACTCTGACAGTTAGACACACCATTGTTCTGTTATTCTCACATTCCAATCACGTAATCTGAACTATCAATATCCTTTCTCACTCAGCTTTCTAATCCTCTCTTTCCACTATTGCATAAATGCTGGCCCCCTCCACACTTCACTTCAGCTCTGATTAAGAGTCATCTGGACTCAAAACTTTAGCTTGCCTTCTTTCCATAGATGCTGCCTGAACTGCTGCGATTTCCAGCATTTTTGTTTTCAGTTCAGATTCCAGCATCTGCCGTAATTTGCTTCTGAAAATTCAATATACTGTCTTTTACTGTATCCTTTCAATTAGAAGTCCTTCAAGCTATGAAGCATCTCTCCTCCCTTGGTTGTTTCTTTTTCCCTCTACAATGTCAACTTTTAAAATCCCCTTAATCACGACATTTACTGGAGCTCTCGCTCCTCCTTTACACCTCACTGGTGTTGTACGCTCGGACTCAAATCCATGCTGGTGACTAATGAAGCACAACCAATGATATGATCCCAATGCAATAACAATAGCGATGGCAAGTCATTTACCACAATGCTAACTGTGCCTTGATAGACACAAACCTGCAATATTTGATCAATATACTTGTGACAAATTCATACTTTTATTGAAGGGTCACCGGACCCAAAACGTTAACTCTGTTTACTCCTCCACAGATGCTGCCAGACCTGCTGAGCTTTTCCAGCAACTTTGTTTTTTATTCATACTTTTATTGTGTTTGTTCCAGCTGTCAAGTGAAACTGTAGAAAAATTCACTTCAATCCTGCATCAGCTGAAGTTAGCAAAAGCCACCAAACTGTGTTTCACTTTTTTTAAAAAAAAGCCTGTGTTCACAAAAAAAAAGCTAGGAAGAAATACTTGTTTCCTGTACTTGTTGATTACATCGAACAGTTCAGAATAAAAAAATATACAAAACAAGTCAGATTTTTTTTTTGAATGCTCAAGATTTCAAATAAAAAACATAAAAGTTGGGAAACGACAGAAGTACAAACTTCAGCATTTGGCAATATTGAAAAGAGACCCCTTCCCTAGTTCTAAGAATTTACATCTAAAATAACTTCTTGCTTCCAAATGTTGTGTATGTCAAGCATTTTCTGCTTTACATTCTAACACTATGCTCTCTGCTATTCTTAAAACGTGTCTTGATAGAACATACAAATATATTTATGTTGAAGTTAGCAGCAAGAGACATGAATGAGAGGCATTAAGATAGATTGAGAGAATAGATTTGAGATAAGTAAGTGTGTTCATGGGAATGGGGCAATGTGCAGTTGGAGAGGAGGGAAAACAGTCTTTTTGCAAAGAAGAAAAGGATTAATGGATGAAAAAAAATTGCATCCTTGTTAATAACTAGCATACATTCGGGCTTTCATTGAGAAAGGTTATTTTTGAGCTGAGATAACAAGGTGTGGAGCTGGATGAACACAGCAGGCCAAGCAGCATCATAGGAGCAGGAAAGGTTGACGTTTCGGGCCTAGACCCTTCATCAGAAATGGGGGAGGGGAAGAGGGTTCTGAAATAAATAGGGAGAGAGGGGGAGGTGGATAGAAGTTGGATAGAGGAGAGGATAGGTGGAGAGGAGGCAGACAAGTCGAAGAGGCGGGGATGGAGCCAGTAAAGGTGAGTGCAGGTGGGGGGGTAGGGAGGAGATAGGTCAGTCCAGGGAGGACGGACAGGTCAAGGGGACGGGGTGAGGTTAGTAGATAGGAGATGGGGGTGGGGCTTGAGGTGGGAGGAG
>JAHRHZ010000024.1:34913861-34993551 GCA_024137785.1 Ginglymostoma cirratum
ACCTGTCCTTCCTCTCACCTATCCCCTCCTCCCACCTCAAGCCCCACCCCCATCTCCTATCTACTAACCTCATCCCGCCCCCCTTGACCTGTCCGTCCTCCCTGGACTGACCTATCTCCTCCCTACCCCCCCACCTACACTTTTCCCTTTACTGGCTCCATCCCCGCCTCTTCGATTTGTCTGCCTGCTCTCCACCTATCCTCTCCTCTATCCATCTTCTATCAGCCTCCCCCTCTCTCCCTATTTATTTCAGAACCCTCTTCCCCTCCCCCATTTCTGATGAAGGGTCTAGGCCCGAAACGTCAACCTTTCCTGCTCCTATGATGCTGCTTGGCCTGCTGTGTTTATCCAGCTCCACAGCTTGTTATCTCAGATTCTCCAGCATCTGCAGTATCTATTATCTTTGATATTTTTGAGCTGGTTGAGTTAAAAAATGTGATGCTCTTGTTGAGCACAGACATTTTTTTATTCGTTCATGACATGTGGGTGCCACTGGCTGGGCCAGTAAGTACTGCCCATCCGTCATTGCTCTTGCCATGAAACCAAAAGGTACAGAACCAGGAAGTAGGCCATTCAGCCCAAACCTACTCCCCCATTAGATAGGATTGTGGCTGATCCAAAATTTCTCACATCAATTTTCTGCCTTTTCTCTCTAACTCTTGATTCTCTGCTGATCAAGAATCTATCTCAGACTTAAATCTATACAAGGATTCTATCCCCACAGCTCTCCGAGACAAGGGGTTCCAAAGACTCACAACCATCCTCATCTCAGTCTTAAATTGGCGCACCTTTATTCTGAGACTACGCCTTCTGGTCCAAGACTCTCCCATGAGGCGAAACATCCTCTCAGCATTTCCCCTGTCAAGCCCTTTAAGAATCCTACATGTTTCAAATGAGATCATCTTTCCATCTTCTAAATTCCAGTGAATAGAATCCCAGTTGTTTAATCTTTACTCATAAAAACCCTCCATACCAGAGATCATCTTCAGAATCTCCTCTGAATGGCTTCAGTGAAATGGTACCTTTCACTAAATGAAGAAAGCAAAACTGTTCACAGGGACCCAGATGTGCTCTCACAGGTACCTTGTACAATTTCAGCGAGACTTCACTAGTCTTATACTCCAACACCCCTGGAAATAAGAGTTTGCATTCCATTTGCCTTCCTGATTACCTGCACCACCTGTGTGCTAGCTTTCTGTGCTTCATGTGAAGTAGGTCCAAGACCCATTGTTGTGCAGCTTTCTGCAGTTTCTCTCCATTTAAAATATTGTTCTTTTGTTCTCCTTTCAACATGAACAAACTTCACATTTTCCCACATTGTACTCTATTTGCTAACTTTATGTCCAATTACTTAATGTATCAAGTCTTTTTTTGTAAACTTCTTGTATCCCTCTCGCAACCTGCCTTTCCTCCATTTTTGTGTCACCTGTAAATTTGGCTACAGTCCATTCATCTCCTTCCTCCAAGTTGCTAATATATATTGTAAACAGTTGCAGTCCCAGCATTGATCTTTGTGACTCATTCACTGCTAATCTGAAAAAGAACCCCTTATCCCCTTGCTGTTTCCCTCCCATTTGCCAATTCTCTAACCATGCCAATATACCGCCTCCAACACTGTGGTTGTTTATGAATTAACCTTTTGTGAGGTACTTTGTCAAACACCTTCTGGAAGTCCAAATATAACATTTACCATTGCTCTCTATCCACTCTAGTTGAGACCTTCTTGAAAAATTCTAATGAATTAGTGAGACACCGTTTCTCTTTCATGAGGCCGTGCTGACTCTGTTTGATTAAGTTATGATTTTTCAGAAGGTCTGTTATTACTTGCAATACATTTTCAACAATAGATGTTAGGCTAATTGGCCTATAGTTACATGCTTTCTGCTTCCATCACACCTAAACTCCCCATCCCCACACTTCTTGAATGTGGGTGTCACTCTCGCAGTTTTTCAATTGTCTGGTACTTTTCCCGAATACAATGAACTTACAAGGTGGTGGTGAGCTGCTTTCTTGAACCCACTACAGTCCATGTGCTGTAGGTACACCCACAATACTGTTAGGGAGGCACATCCAGAAATTTTACCCAGCGACGATGAAACAGCGGTGATATATTTCGAAGTCAGGATGGTGAGATGCTTTGAGGCAAACTTGAAGGTGATGTTCCCATGTAACTGCTGACCTTGTATGATTTGAAATAGTTACTGCTGTCTCAGAAATCTTGGGTGAATTTCTGCAGTGCAATTTGTAAATGGACACATTGCTGGAGGGAGTCAATGTTTGGCTGATGGATGTGGTGACAATGACCTGGATGGTATCAAGTTTCTTGTGTGTTGTTGGAACTGCACACAGGCAAATGGGAGTATTCCATCTCACTGCTGACTTTTCCCTTGTTGATGAGGATAGGCTTTGGGATTGACTTGTTGCAAGATTCCTAGCCTCTGACCTGGTCTTGTAGTCACCATTTATAGAGCTAGTACAGTTGAGTTTCTGGTCAATGCTAACCCAGGATGTTGATAGTCCGGGATTCAAGGATGAAAAATGCCATTCAATCCCAAAAGGTGACAGTTAGATTCTCTCATCACCAATGGTCATTGCTTGACACTTGTGTGGCAAGAATGTTTCTTGTTACTTCCCACTTGGTCATAGAGCTGCACAGCAAGGAAACAGAACATTCAGTCCAACTCGTCCATGCCGACCAGCATTTGGCTCATATTCCTCTAAACCCTTCCTATTCATATAACTGTCCAGATTCCTTTTAAATGTTGTAATTGTACCAGCCTCCACCACTTCCTCTGGCAGCTCATTCCATACATGCACCACTCTCAGCATGAAAAAGTTGCCTCTTAGGTCTCTTTTAAATCTTTCCCCTTTCACCTTAAACCTATGCCCTCTAGTTTTGGACTTGCCCACTCTGGGGCAGAGACCACGGCTATTCACCCTTTCCATGCCCCTCATGATTTTATGAACCTCTATAAAGGTCACCCCGCAGCCTCCGATGCTCTGGGGAAAATAGCACCAACCTATTCAGCTCTCCTTTTTGGTCAAACCCTCCAACCCTGGCAATATCCAGTCCAACAGGACCTGGACCACATGGGGTGATGGGCCAAGAAGTGACAGATGGAGTTGAGATGAATGTGAGGTGCTGAATTTTAGAAGGGCATATCAGAGCAGGATTTATACACTTAATGGTAAGGTCCTTGGGTGTTGTTGAACAAAGAATCCTTCGAATGCAGGTTCATAATTCCTTGAAAGTAACAGCCACAGGTAGTCAGGATAGTGAAAAAATCATTTGGTATGCTTACCTTTATTGGACAGTGCATTGAGCAGAGGAGTTAGGAGGTCACGTTGTGGCTGTAGAGGTCACTTATTGGGTTAAACCTGGTATTGCCAAAGTCTTGCTGTTTTTGTTCCTGGACTGCTTTAGTAACATGGTGTATGGTGTTAAATATTGTGTAATCAGTGGACATCCCAACCTCTGACCTTACGATGGAGCGGTGGTCATTGATTAAGCAGCTGAAGATGGTTGGCCCTGGGAAACTACTGTGGCAAGCTTCTACAGTGATGTTCTGGAGTTGATATGACTCATTACAATTATCTTCCTTTATGTAAGGTATGACTCAAACCAGTGGCAGTTTTACCCTTGGTTCTCACTAGTCCAGTTTTGCTAGGGCTCCTTGATGCCACATAAAGTGCAGTCATGACAGCAAGGGCACTTTTGACTTCATGAGTATAGCTCTTTTGTCCATGTTTGAACCAAGGTTATAACGAGGTCAACAGCTAAATGATCTGGGAGAAATCAAATTGATTGACAGTGAATAGTTTCTTGCTCAGTGCTGCTTGATAGCATCTTTGATGACACCTTTCATCAGTTTATGATCACGAGTAGACTGATGGAACACTAATTGGCTAAGTTGGATTTGTCTTGTTTTGTCTGCAGGACAAATGGGCAATTTTCCACATTGTGCATACATGCCAGTGTTGTAGCTGTACAGAACAGAAAGTTCTGGATCATTCATCTTCAGTACATTGGCTCACTTCAGAATTAACTAACTACATTTTTAAAAACAATTGGCAGGATGCATACATTGGCAGCAATAAAAGATTTCACCTTTGCCCATTCATGCTTCAGTTGTAATCAGACTTCATTATTCCAATGCTCTTCTGAAGTTGAAGCAGGATAACCTGTAAGGCTACAGCCCAGGTCCTGAAAAGTGGGATTACAATCAGCTGTTAGTTTACTCAGTTGGCACAGACACAATGGCTTGAATGGGCTCTACTTGTGCCATAACTTATCTATGGTTCAATAGCATGGATAACCTCATGTTCTACTCTAGTAAACCTGTGACAAAGAAATGTCTTAACTTGAACCAAATCTTGGTGCGTTATCACCCTGTACTTACTGACACATATTGGCTCCTAGTCAAAGTAAGCCTTGATTTTACAAATATTCATCCTTCTTTCAAAACACTTTAAGGTCTCATCCCTCCCCAGTCCAGAACCCGGAAACATTTGTGTTCCTCTAATTCTGCTCTCTTTTGCATTCCCACCATTGCAGGCTATGCCAGAAGATTCACAGGCCCAAGTTCCACAAGCTTTGCCTACATCTTTCTACCTCACACTGTCATCACCTTTAAGACGTTACTTAGAACTTACCTCTAACTAATATCTTTTATTCATCTCAACTAATATCCTATGGAGGTCCAATGTCTCACTTTGGTTTATAAAACTCATGTGAAAAGACGTAAGATGTAGGAGCACCATTCAGCCCATCAAGCCTGTTCTGCCATTCTCAGGTCAGTCATGATCTCATTACCCTTAACTCGACTTTCCTGACTTTTCCCCATAGCAATGATTTTGTTCCTGGTTAAAAATTTGTCTCTCTCAGGCTGGAAGATAGTTCATGACCCAGCCTTAACAGCCCTATACAATACAGAATATCAGCGATTAACCACCCACAGAAGAAATTGTCCTCATCTGTTGTAAAGGTGATCCTTTATTCTGAGATTATACCCTTTGATCCCAAACACTCTCATAGAAGAAACAACCTCTTCACATCTACACTGTCAAGTCCTCGAAGAATCTTGTATGTTTCAATCAGTCTTCTAAACCCCAATGAATACAAGTCTAATCTACAAAGAAATATTTCAGTCTGTTAAGCGTTCTACATAAAACAACAGCAACAACTCATTGTCATCTTTAAATTTTGAATTTAGCAACACATTTCACTATTTATTTTTGTTGCTATTTGGACTAAAGTGCTTGGAGATCCTCCAGCTTTTCACCTTTCAGACTTTTTCCACCTCATTTGCTGTACGTCTAAAATCTAGATGTTCCATTAACCATTAAGATGCATGTAAGTTACCACCTTTCTCAAGTTAAATGATTCATGGAGCTATTTACAGCTCCAAAGAGATGTCCTTTGTGTGTATTTGATAGATTAGTCATCTTTAGAAGCTGAAGGCAAGAAAAGCTGTCCCTTAGAAACCTCATGTCAATTTCAGCTTTCAGTTTCCAGTTTGAATTTTCCCAGGACAAATTATCTTCCTTTATATGCAAAGCCAGCTCTGTCTGTACTTGTTTATACACCACAACATTACCATGGAATTTGTCATGTTATGGTAGCCAATTAGGAACATGTTTCATTGAAATATGTAATTACTCACTATGCAAAGTTCATTTTTAAACACAATGTAAATGTACCAGTTTTCAGCTCCGCCTTTTCAAAAACAGGTGTATTCCATCATAGCAATATAATTGATGAGTGGTAAAAATGATAAAAATGCCCTGGGCTTAGATTTCGCAGAATTTGGAATGCTTTTCCAGCTGGATAGCTGATGATTGTCTGCAGTACCCTTGTGACTGTATGCATTGATTTCTGCTCCTCGACTGGATTATCACATCCTGGTTTTCGTACATTCATAGGGTATGGAAGAGGTTCTTCAGCCCATCAAATATGTACTACCAAAACTGCACTAACTGCACCTTAGTTCCACTTGCTTGCAGCTGGCCCACAGCCTTCAATATTGTGCTTAGCCAAGTACATTTTAAAAGGCTATTTGCTTCCCACACTGGCTGAGGTTGACATGAAAGTCCCTCCTTCACAATATCTCCCGTCGTCTGATCCGTGGTGACCCTCAGGTTAAACTATCACCAGCCGTCCATCTCTAATGATACAGCAGCCGTTGAGTCCTCTTTGGTTATGGTGACTTTATCTGACCTTTACCACCCTCTCAGGTAGTGCATTCCAGATCCCCAACATCCTGCTATAAAAAGGATATTACAAAATTGAACAGGGTTCAGAAAAGATTTACCAGGATGTTACCAGGACTGGACGGTTTGTGTTATAAGGATAGGTTGGACAGGCTGGAACTTGTTCATTGATGACTAGAAGGTTAAGGGGTTAACTTATAGAGGTTTATAAAATCATGAGCAGCATAGATAAGGTGAATAGTAAACGTGTTTTCTCGAGGGTGGGGGAGTTCAAAACTAGGCGGCCTTAGGTGAGAGGAGAAAGATTTGAAAGTGACCTGAGGGGCACTCTTTTCCACACAGAGGGTAATTCCCATGTGGAATAAACTGCCAGATGCAAGTACAGTTACAAGATTTAACAGACATTTGGACAGGTACATAAATAGGAAATTTTTAGAGGGAAATAGACCAAATGTAGGCAAGTGGAGCCAGTTTAGTTTGGGAAACTTAGCGTGAACAAGTTGAACCAAAGAATCTGTTTCCATTCCATATAATTCTAAGACGCTATGACACTGGGTGTAACAACTTTTCCTCAAGTCCCATCTGAACATCCTGGCCTTCACCTCAAAATTGTGTCCCCTTGTTAGGGACTCTTCAACTAAGAGGAATAGCTGCTTTCTATCCAGCCTTACAAAAAACTAACCATTTGAGTCCAGTGACCCTTCTTCAGAAGTGCAACCCTAGTACAGTAGAAGGGTCATGGGACTTGAAATTTTAACTCTGCTTTCTCTCTACTGAAGCTGATAGACCTGCAGAGATTCTCCAGAAATTTCTGCTTGTGTTTCAAATTAATAGCTGCAGCTCTTTATTTTGTTTTAACATCTTGGTGAATCTCCTCTGCAACCCCCTCCAGTGCAATCACATCTTTCTGATCGTGCACTTCTAGTCATTGCACTTAATTGTTCAGCTGGGGCCTAACCAAGATTCTGTGTAGCTCTAAGATAACCTCCCTGCTCTTAATCAATGCTTCTACCTGTATAAGCAATTGTCTCATATGCTTTAACTACCTTATTAAAGTGCTCTGCTATGTTAAGGGATTTGTGGATAGACTTCCCAAAATCAACCTGTTTCTGGTTTCCACAGTGTCCTACTATTCATGCAGTACTGTCTTCTCTTGTCCCTTCTTCCAAAGTGCATCATCTCACAAGTATCAGGGTTAAATTCCATTGGTCAAATGGGCAGATCAATTTGCCTGTATCCCCTGTAACTTAATCCCTCTTCCTTAACATCAACCACCTGGTCAATCTTTGCATCATCTGCAAACGTACTTATCATCCAACTCCAACATTCTCATCTACATCATTTATGTGCATCACTAACAATAGGAGACCAAACTATAATCACTGTGGTACACCATTGGACACTGGGGTCTAGTCACACAAACAGCTTCTATCACCACCCTTTCTATCTCCTGTCACTAAGTCAATTTTGGATCCAACTTGCCAAGTTACCCTGGACCCCATGAGCTTTTACCGTCTTTATCAGTGTCCCATGTGGGACCTTGTCAAAGATCTTGTTGGAATCCAAATAAAGTACACCAACTGTCCAACCCTCACCCAAACCCCTGGTCAACTCCTTGAAAAATTCCATCAGATTTGATAGGTACAACCTCTCTCTGGCTAAGACATGCTGGGTATCCCCGATGAAACTCTGCCTCTTTAAAGGGTGATCAATTCTCTCCATTAGAATCTTCTCCAGTAGTTTCCCTGCTGTTGTCAAACTCACATCAACTCATTCTGTAATTTACATCAGCTAGAAACAGGACTCAATACTGCGTTACTGTTACCATTAAACTGTAGGAACTTCGGGAAAAAAAATGCAATTTTTTAAAGAGGCTTCACCCAACCCAAAACGTCAACTTTCCTGCTCCTCTGATGCTGCCTGGCCTGCTGTGCTTCTCCAGCTCCATTTTGTGTTATATCTGAAACTTTTTAAACATGTTTTCTAAAAAGCAACACTCATTTGGCACATTTGATTTATCTGAAGTAAAATTAACAAGTGGGGAAAAGCTAATTCCCACCCCATTAGGATGAACACATGTGGACATAGATTCAAGGACTCAACTTTAACCGTGTGATTTACCACTCAATACAGCAATGATTTTCAGTCACAGAGTAAGTGGGAGAAGCACATCTAATTATTTTTTCCAATGGGTACCTTTTTGGTAAGTCACCCGAATGCATTCTCAAACCATGAGCACCCGAACGCTTACTAGGTAGAGCAAGTTAGAATTGGCTTCCACGTGTTTATTTTCAGCAGAAAAGAAGTAGCATCAATAAATTCACAACTGCATATTTTAAATTAGGTCTTTATAAGATCAATTGACTAGGAGTACTAAGTCAGACCAGGAAATGATACGAGTTTGACAGTTGTATACTTTAATATCTTTTCACATCAAAAATAAAAAACGTGGACAAATTCCAGGTTAATTCCTTATGACTTGGCAATCTACTGATGTCAGTAAAGTACATGCTGCAGAGAAACAAAGAACCGAACTTTTCCAAACATTAAGTCAGCAAAAACCAAAACACTATATTCAATGACAGGAATAACATAATCCTAATTGCAGAATACCACATTGTCACATATTTTTGAGAGATGTAAGGTGCACCTACTGTAGAACACAATATTGCAACGATGTATGACATCGAATCAGGTCAATGGGGAGTACCAAAGTTTTGATTGTTGAATATCACTCTTTTAAGAAGTATTAATCACAACTTTAACTCAAGGATATGCCACTGATTGGGAATTCCCACGCACATCTCCAGCGACCCTCTGCAAAGAAATTGAAACTGGGAAGTTGAGGGCATCTCTGGAGAGGCCCAATCTTCAGCAACACAGCTACTCGGACATCAGGAAATAGCTTGTTTTTGGTCTGTAGACTCATATCACAGAGAACTACCTTCTTCTTGATCGGATCTTTCTGCAGGCTTCTCCCACTACTTTACCATGTGGTTGACTCTGATGCTGGTTATTGAGCACTGGACAAAGCAAGCCAAATATCATTATGTAAATGCTATGATAACTCAATGTCTCAAAGTCTTTTTTGACTTTCATTGCAAGAGGCACCAGCTGAAATTGCAGCAACCGCTCATTAAGTGAAATTACCAGTGACTATAATGAGAAATGTGTTTTATTTAAGTTGTTTTACACAACAGTAAATGCTTCACAATTGCATACACTTAAGTGCTAAGTAACTTTAACACTCACACTTGACATTCTCCAGGGCAAAGCAGTCCAGTTGATCAGAACCCCATTCAACAACCTAAATACAGCTCTCAATCACCAGCAGTCAACGTACTGTGTGCCATCTGCAGGATGTGCTGCAGCAAATCACCAGGGATCCTTTGGCAGCACACTCTAAACAACAAATCAACACTTAGAAGAACAAAGACAGCAACTGTGTAAGAACACCACCATTTATATTTCTAAGTCAGAGAGATCAGTATCCCGTGGACACAGTTTTCAAGTAAATGGATGAAAAAGGCACCCTTTTACCTCCTAATCCTTCTGAGAGTCTGTGGTGGGGTTTGGAACTCACTGTCTGACATAATGTTCAAGGCATAAAATCCCATTACATCAAAACAAAAAGTTGCTGCTGGAGGTCCTGCAGCCCGTGGGATCATGACCTAGTGAATAAAAAGATCTTTCAAGCAGCAGGGACACCACTGGATGTTATCTTGTGCTTTCAATTTTTCTATGCTTTTGCATAACAGGCTAGTTAGGCCACAAATGGAGTACTATGTGTATTTCTAGTCACCCTATATAGGAAGGATTTGATTACACTAGAGAGCCTGCAAAGAAAATTTACAAATATACTTTCTGGACCAGAGGATCTGTGCTAAAAGAAATATTGGATAGGATGGATTATTTTCTTTGAAGTAGTTAAGGCTAGAGGTGTATAGGCTAATGACAGCTATATATACTCTGGGTAGGAAGGCATTTTTTCCATTAGTAAAGTAACGATTAACCAGAGAGGACAGATTCAATTTAAAAGGTAGAAGGATAAAAGAGGAAAGTTGAGGAGAATTTGTTTTAACTCGAAGTTGTAGACAACTGTAACTCTCTTTCCCATATTTGAATCAACGCTGTAACGAGGTGGGGGGCTTAAAGGCCCTGCTGGAACACAAACTAGGCATCACTGAGCAGAGGTGGTAAGAACTGCTGGAGTCTGAGATAACACAGTGTGGAGCTGGAGGAACACAGCAGGCCAGGCAGCATCAAAGGAGCAGGAAAGCTGACGTTTTGGATCGGGACCCTTCTTCAGACGAAGGGTCCTGACCAGAAATGTCAGCTTTCCTGCTCCTCTGATGCTGCCTGGCCTGCTGTGTTCTTCCAGCTCCACACTGTGTCATCATTGAGCAGGTCGTTGCTGACAAGCTGCTGTTTGATAGTACTGTTGATGACACTTTCCATCATTTTACTGATGGGGCAGTAATTGCAAGGTTGAATTTGCTGTTTTGTGTCTACAGGACATAGCTGAGCAATTGTCTACTTTGCCAAGTTTTGTAACTGTACTAGATGATCTTGGCTAGAGGAATTTTGGAGAACAAGTCTTCAGCATCATTACGGAAATGTTGTTAGTGCCCATAACCTTTCCAGTGTGTTGTACCTCCAACAGTTTCTTGATATCACATGGAGTGAACTGAATTGACTGAAAAGATATCTACGAATGCTGGGGACCACTGAAGGAGGCCAAGATGAATAATCTTTTCCGCACTTCTGGCTGAAGATTGCCGCAAATGTATCAGCCTTATCTTTTGTGTTAGGCTCTTTTATCATGGAAGATGGGGATACATATGGAGCCACTTCCTCAAGTGAGTTCTTCAATTGTCCACCAACTTTTGTGACTAGATGTGGCAGGATTGCAGAGCTCAGATCTGATCCATTGGTTGTGGGGTCACTTAGCTCTGTCTATCACTTATTGCTTATGCTGTTTGGTAGCTTCACCAGGTTGACACCTCATTTTCTGCGTGGTGTTGCTCCTGGTATTCTCTCTTGCACTCAGTTGATTCAGGATTGAAATCCCCCGGCTTGTTGATCATGGTTCAATGGGTGATAAGCTGGTCCATGTGGTTGCAGATTGTGCTCGAGTAAAATTTTGCTGCTGCTGATGGCCAAGTGGTTAAGGTATTACATTCAAAATCTAATGGAGATTTCCCTGTGCAGGGTCAAACCCTGCTCACAGCAAAATTGTGTCACTTTTGATTGAAGGTTGAAAAACCAGTGAATTTTTTTTCTTTATTCATTCAAAGGATGAGAGCATCGCTGACTAGGCAGCATTTATTGCCCATCCCTAATTGCCCAGAGGGCAGTTAAGAGTCACCCGTAGGCCAGACCAGGTAAGGACGGCAGTTTCCTTCCCTAAAGGACATTAGTGAACCAGATGGGTTTTCCCAACAATTGGCAATGGATTCATAGTCATCATTAGATTCTTAACTCCAGATATTTATTGAATTCAAATCCCACCATCTGCCATGGCAAGATTCAAACCCAGGTCCCCAGAATGCTATCTGGGTGTCTGGATTAACAGTACAACGATAACATCACTAGACCATCGCGTCCCCTATGTGCTGCATGAATGTGAATCCTTTTAAGAACCAACTTAATGACAGGAAGGCAGCAGGCACAGGATGACATTCATTCTGAATTATTAACAGCTTCAATAAGATGCAGCACATCAATGATCTTTGAGAAAAGTACCAGGAAGCACTTTTTAATGGCTAATGAAATACGTATAAAAATCTCAGTTATCACATTACTGGGATATTTTCAAAGTTTTCAATAGGGTACCACATTAAAACTTGCTGCACAAGAAAACATCTCATGCGGTCAAAGTAAAGTAGTAGCAAATTTTTGCTTAAAAGTGTTGGTTAAAGAATGGTAAACAATGACTAGGAATTCAAGTTGTCAGGCTGTTACTAGTGAGTGGTATGAGAATCTCAGCTGTTTAAAATCTATGTTGTGTCCTTCAATTAAAAAGTTATTGTTAAATTCAAGTTCTTAAAGGTCATAAGAACAGAAGAGATAGGAAACTACCCAGCTTACTCCAACATATGTATAGTCATGGCAGATCCAATTATAGCACTTTCCTGCTTATTGTTTAAATTAGATTCCTTTGAGGCTCAGTTAGACGATTACCCAACACCATTCAGTGCTCTCTGGGGAAGAGAATTCCAAACACAAATGCTTCTCAGGAGAAGAATGTAAAAACAAAGAACTGCAGACAGTAAGGACTGCAGATACCAGAAGCCAGAGTCAATGGACATGAAGCTGGAAAAGCACAGAAAGTAAAACAGCATCCGAAGAGCAGCAAAGTCAATGTTTCAGGCTGAAACCCTTCGTCAGTCCAGGGGAAAGTCCCTTTCAGTATCTACCTCATTAACACCCTTGAGGATCCAATATTTGATCTAAATCGTCTCGCATTCTTTCAAACTCCAGTGACTGTAGGCAACTTGCTGAACCTTCATCCCAAGAAACAGCCGAGGGTACCTTCTTTGAATTGCTCCCAATGTAATTACTGTGCAAGTCTGTCATAATGTGGATGTCAGAGTTTTAAAAAGTAAAACTGCATTATAACTGAACCATGGTATAAAACTGACAACCTGCACTTATGCACTTCAAGCTTATAGGTGACAAGGTAAAAACCACACTCACTTGTCCAAAAGACAAAGATTTCTCCTAAACCATATTTTTCCTGCTTGGATTATAAATGGGAAATTTATGGTTGAGTCAGAGCAGCAGGAGTTTAAGTTTAGAGGAAGCAGCCCAATTACACCTCTTGGATTTCTCCAGCTGCAGTTTGCCACAAATCTGTAAGTACAGAACAGTCAAGTAACCTCCAGACCAGCAAACTGACGACATCTCTCTCTCCTCTTCTTCCAATAAGAATATGTAATGTAAAACAAGAACACAAGGAAAATGAAGGAAATAATTCCAGAAAATGAAGACCTAGGTTGATCAAATCAACTATCAAAGTGAAGACTGACCATCAATTTTACAGAGAACAGTGTCAGCATTGATGAAATCAAAATGAATCAAGACACAATTGTGATCTAGACTCTTAATCTTTAAATTTTTGTTTCACGTCTATATTTTCTTTCACGCTGAATACCCGTATCAAGCCATTTACCTTTTGTCTGTGTTAATACTGACTGCATGTGCGTGCATGCATATATTTGGAGTTTCTATAAACATATAAGTTAAACCATAGAGTAAATTAGGAATCTTTTCTCTCCATTGCGATTTGGTAGAGAATAATTGTGTTACAATAAATAGTTACTTCTGATAATGACAAAAACCAGTGTGAATTGCCTTTGCCTGTATTAGGCAGTCATAAGACCCTAAGATAATAGAAGCAGAATTAGCCCAATTAGCCCATTCAGCCCATCATGTCTATTCCACTATTCAATGGTGATATGTTTCTGAACCCCATTCTCCTGCTTTCTCCTGTAACCTTTGATCTCCTTTCTAATTTAACAATCTGTCTTAAATACACTTAGCCTTCTGTGGCAGTGAATTCTACATATTCAGTAGTATTGTTAGTCATTACTGTAAGTCTAGCAAACACGTAAACTTGGAGGTCTAATTGGGATTGTATACATCTGATAACTTATAGAGAGGCAAGGCATGGTTTTTAGCGCATTCTTCACAATAAAGTTGTGACACATTCAAATCTAGTAATTTTAAACAAAATCATTTACTCCTTACAATTTCAAGTAATGTTCATCACTGCCTTGTCAGGAAATGGTACTTTTGATCCCAAGTTTTGATTTTGTTTTTATCTGCATGCAGCTTGGACTGCAGTTTGCGCTTGAGATACAGAGAGTTTCAGCTGATGGAGTCTGGGACACTGAAAAATTGTCAAACAATCCAGTATCATAGATTTTAAAATAGGAACAACACTTCAAGGTAAATGTTTAAAGCATCCAAGGAACATCACCCGTAATTGCATCCCAACAGAACAGCCTGATCAACCTTTCAGGAGCCATCTGAAACTGGGGTCAACCTATGTATGAAACGTTTATAGTAATAAAGTTATTTACTCATCAGATTTCAGCTCAATGTTAAAGACGAAAGTTATAAAACAAAACTTTTGTCGATAGATATTGAGTAAAAGCTCACAATCTGATCTTCTCAAAGTTGTGGTTGCATTGTTGAAAATCACAACTTTAAACTGAAGCAAGTATAAATTGATCAACTTTAAGTGATTCACAGGTTACCATAGAAATTAATACTAAAACTGAGGTCAGGATCTTTCAGACATTTTGTGCTCAAGAAAAAAAAAACATACTGACTAAAATGTGCAAAGCTGTGTATTCTTAGCTGAAAAAGTCACAAAACAAAACAAATCAAAACAAAATAAACACGTTTGGTCCTTCAAGACCTTGCTCAGCAGAAATCAACTCCAAAACATTGAATGGTATACATTTCAAATGGCCACACTCATAAATAAAGTAACAGTTAAAACAAAATAAGCTTACTTTTTTATTTCTAAATTTAATGTGGAAGTTACACATCTGGTGAAGTTTTAATTGACCAGGCCCCATCTAGTGGCAGAAGTTGATTCACGCATTTACAACTCAAGTCCGGATCTATGTTCACTAACCAATTACTGCCACAAGTTGGAGCCAGGATTTCAACGTAAACTCAAAATAGGAGTGAGGAAAAGTAGACAACAGAGACTTTTAAAACCAAGAACAAGAGCATATATGTTTGGTTGGGTCATAGTGGGGTGGAGTGGAGTTGAGGGGGTGGGGGGATGGGGGATGAGGGTGAAGGTGGGCCAAGTGAGTGGTAGAGAGAGTGTGGCCAAACACACAAACTGAAAGGAGGCCAGAGTACTTCAGGGCCAAGTGCGGGGGCAAAAAAAGGGCTTTGAGAGCAGGAAGACCATGTAAACTTTGTGCAAATACTGATTAACTAAAACACGCAACTTCAAAACAAATAGTTTCTAGTTTATGAAATTATGTTCCAGTCTGGGTGGCATGGTGGCTCAGTGGTTAGCACTACTGCCTCACAACACCAGAGACCTAGGTTCAATTCCACCCTTGGGCAATTGTCTGTATGGAGTTTGCATGTTTTCTGTGTTGGTTTGCTCCAGTTTCCTCCCACAGTCCAAAGATGTGTAGGCTAGTTGGATTGTCCATAATGTTCAGGGATGTGTAGGTTAGGGGCTTGGGTCTGAGGGTTGGTGTGACTTGTTGGGCTGAAGGGCCTGTTTCCACACTCTAGGGATTCTATAATTTAAACAAATTGATTTTAAGTGAGAAATTACTGCAGGAAATTTTACAGCTAGGCTTTAATTAATACTGAAGTTCCATTCTCCTGCAGAAATCATAGTGAAATTTCTATTTGTCCTACAGAATGAAGGTCAGACTTATAATGCATCTCCTCTGTGACCAAAAACTCCCCTGGACATCAAGAAAATTTGCACTATATTTAAACATGTTATACACGTGTTCATTGACCAAAAGTGTACAGGATCTTACCTATGTCCTGGTACGTTTGCACAAAGACTTATTTCTACCTTCTATTCTCCTTTCAAGTAGCGTTAGCATTCCATTTACCTTTTAATTACTTGCTGTATGTTTGCCTTTAAATTTTGTGATTTCTGGATAAGGACACAATGTTGTCCAACATTCTTCAGTTTCTCCAATAAAATAATATCCAGTTTTTCCATTTTCTTTGTCAAATCTGAGGACCTCGCAATTTTCACATTTCATTCCATCTAAGAAATTTGCCCACTCACTAAACTAAACTCTGCAAATTGTTTGGAGCCTCCTCACAGTGTAGTTTCCTAAGTATGTATCATCAGTGAATTTGGAGACAATGCCATCAGCTTTTCCATCCAAGTAGTTGAGCCCCATTACTAGTTTCTCCAACAGTTCCATTTCGCTGACCTGAAAACAGCCCATTTATCCTGAATCTCCACCCCCTGTTAGCCAATCTTCTCTCCATGCTACTATAGCACCACCCAACCCTACTCATCTTGTGCAGTAACCATTTACGTGGGACCTTACCAACTGTCTTCTGGAAGTCAATGTACAATGGTGTTTACTGGTATCTGTATTCTATTGTTTCTGGTTTCCTTGACAGCCATTTGGATCACATATTGTATCAGGTAAAAGTATAAAAGTAAGGGGAGACAATGGCCTCATGTTTTTAAATCACTGGACTGTTAATCCAGGGAACCAGTTAAAATTCTGGGGACCTGGGTTCAAAGCCCACCATGGTAGATGGTGGGATTTGAATCCAATAAATTATCTGGAATTAAGAATCTAATGATGACCACGAACTTATTGTCGATTATCAGGAAAATCTCATCTGGTTCACTAATGCCCTTTAAGGAAGGAAACTGCCATCCTTACCTAGTCTGGCCCACCTGACTCCAGACCCACAGCAATGTGGTTTACTCTGAGCTGCCCTCTGGGCTCTTAGGGATGGGCAATGAATGCTGTCTGGTCAGTGACGCCCTCGACCCGTGAATGAATAAAGAAAATAAAAATCATAAACCTTTACGTTTTGCTGCATATTGACATCCTTAAATAACAAAATAATTCATATAACTTTACTTTCAAAGACCAATTTGTCTGATCATACGATGATTTGCAAAATATCCTACCAAAACCACTACCTGAATAATTAAGTCCAACTTTCTCCCCCAGATACAGATGTTAAACTAACAGGCTTCCAGTTTCAGCTTTCCATCTCCTTGATTTCTTGAATTACAACTGCAGTCTTCACTGGGGCTTCTTCTGAATTGAGGAAATGTTACAAAATTACATTCACTGCCACAGCCACAATTTCACCCAATAAAGGACAAGAGTTGCATAGATTGACAGCTGATTCTTTTACATTCCTCCCTCCCATTTACCTTATGATTTTCAACTATTTAATTGATTGAGTGGCTTGTTAGTCTATTTCACAGGGCAATTAAACAATTGCAGTAGTTCTGGAGCCACATATATCGCCAGCCTACATCAAGAAAACAAGTTTTTTTTTGAAAAGAGAGATTTCAGTGAACCAAATGGGATTTTATGATTAATCGGGAGGTCCATAGTAACCATTAATGTCTTTATATTCCAGATTTAGTTGATACAATTGAATTTAAATTCACCACTTCATCAATGGATTTTGAACTATATCTCTGTAACATGAGACCAGATCTCCAGATTGTTAGTCCAGTAAAATAATCACTACATCACCCTACCCCTATTTAAACGCACCAGAACCTAATTATTCATCTACAACAGGCATGACAATATGCTAAATCCAAAGTTCACAAGAGTTTCAAAATAAATCATTGTTCAGAAAACTGTTGAACTTCATTTTGAAAAGTGTAGCACTTTGCACCAGGTGTACCTTCAGAATAGAGAGTAGAACAGACAGTAGAATATATTATTATGTCTACTTTTACTTGAAAAATACAGTGAAAAGTTTTATACAATGTAGGCACCATGGTGGGGCAATCACAGAAATCATACGTATCAAAAAAAAGCAAAATAAAGACAAAGCACATCACAGTTCAGTTAACGGTTCCTGGGCTTGGAGAAAGCTGATTAAGGAAAGATGGAATACCCTGAAGACGCAGCTGGGATGAGCCTCCATTTTGGGCTGTTAGAATACTGCTTAGCTGGGCCAAGACCACTACTCCTGGATGAAACCACCATGCCAAGTCCAAGTGCTTGCAATTGTCAAAGAGAAAAAAAAAATCACATACACCGTCTTTGTAGATCTTTGTGTCAAATGATCATAATGCAAACTAAACAATTGAAATGAAAACAAAATTAAACAGCATATGCAAATTTTGCTAACTGGCTGGCAGGATAATCCTGATATTTTGCCCAGTGCATTCAGGTGATTTCCTTTTAAGATTCACCTAAGCACAGTTTCAAATCCTCAGCGTAGACAATGCTTCTTACAAGAAACTGATTTATGGACTACATCACCATTGCCATCAATTATCCTCTATTATGCATTGATGAGCAGTGTACATCTCAATTTGGAGTATCATCCTGTAGTGTAAAGCTCCATCTAGCAGCCAGGCCCAGAATTAATAAAGCATTTAACAATTTGCATTTTACAATGTCAAAGAAACATTTAAATACTTATCAGAGCCTCAAATTCAAATGTTAAAACTTTAGATTAAGGCATCAATATAGTCTGGAGCAGCCACTTTTCCAGTCTAGTCTTTAGCTTTAACCTGAGAATACAACTAATTTTTTGGAGCAGTACATCTCAGATGGTTTTTGAGATGACGGAATAACAACGTTGATATGTTATGATAGGTTCTAAATCAGAGGTTCTCTGATTAAGATGGCAATGAAACATAATGTAAGCATTGTTTCCGCTTCCCTACACATTGTCACTTTTGTCTACAGTTTCAATTATTTTCTAGTAAAAAAGAGTTGCCGTTCTTTCTTCTCTACCATATTTCAGCTTTTCAAAAGTACATACCTCCTATTAGGAATAAACCTTTGCACATTTACACACTTCAAGTTCTTGTCACTCCAACTTAACGACACTTCAAGATACAAGAAAGAATTTAAGTTACTTGTTGTCTAATTATTTGGGTTATCATTGACAGGATTGTCATTATACCTTATACAACTTGTTTCAAGTGGCTTTCAAAGAAACAAGAAACAGTAGAAAGCAAATTATACCCCACAATTGTCTCCTAAGCAATAGTAAATATTAAAAAAAAATCACTGGACAAGCAGTTCAGAAGCATAACTCCACTTAGAGTCACAGAGTAATAAGCTGTACAGCATGGAAACAGACCCTTCGGTCCAATTCGTCTGTGCCGACCAAATATCCTAAATTAATCTAGTCCCATTTGCTAGCATTTGGCCCATATCCTTCCAAACCTTTCCTATTCACATAACCATCCAGATGCCTTTTAAATGTTGTAAATGTGCCAGGCTCCCACTTTCTCTGGCAGTTCATTCCATACACACACCACCCTCTATGTGAAAAAGTTGCTCCTTAGGTCCCTTTTAAATCTTTCCCCCTTACCTTAAACCTTGCCGTCTAGTTTTGGACTACTCTACCTGTGGAAAAAGACCTTGGCTATTCACCCTATCCATGCTCCTCATGACTGATAAGGATCTTTATGAGGTCACCCCTCAGCCTCTGATGCTGCCAACCTATTTAGCCTCTCCCGATAGCTCAAACCTTCAAACCCTGGCAACATCCTTGTAAATAAAAACCAAAAGAACTGTGGATGCTGTAAATCAGGAACAAAAACAAAGTTGTTGGAAAAGCTCAGCAGGTCTGGCCCTTCCCGGAATGGTCACTGGACCCGAAAGGTTAACTCTGATTTTTTTTCTTCACAGATGCTGCCAGACCTGCTGAGCTTTTCTAGCAACTTTGTTTTTGTAACATCCTTGTAAATATTTTCTGAACTCTTTCAAGTTTAACAACTTCTTTCTTATAGCAGGGAGGTTGTGCAAACATAATCCATTCATCATCTCACAAACCCATAATGAATGCTCATAACAGGGAGTAAGGTAACCTAGCCCATTCTCTAACAAGGTATATATGGGATACACATAATGCAAACTTACTGCCCTTTTTGCCCAATTTTCTTGTTCAACTTAAAACCTCTCAAAAAGGAAATCACCTCAACCCCATTGATTTTCACCCAATTGCAAGACACATATTTGCGATTATCATGTGCTGGGTAAAATTTTAGCATATCATAACAACTAAATCAAGTAAACTGAAATTAAAAACTAAAAGGGAAAAACTGAACTCTCAATGCCGATAACTACACCATGATGGTTTAAAACAGGGTAACCATATTTCTGATGAAGGGTCTAGGCCCGAAACGTCAAGCTTTCCTGCTCCTATGATGCTGCTTGGCCTGCTGTGTTCATCCAGCCCCACACCTTGTTATCTCTTAACCATATTTCAACTGTTATCTATTAAAGAACAACTTTAGATTAATATTGGAATTCGGTGGTACCAGAAGTGTATAGTACTGCAGTAAGAGACAGGAAAGCAAAGATGCAACGCTGACTTTGCACTCCAATGAATGCTTACGTTCACCAATTCAGAAATAGGTATTTATCTTCACCATGTGGGTGGCAATCTTACACAGTAGTTTACCCTGATTTTTAATCCATTGAAAATGTACTTTTTCCCAAGAACACTAGAGGAAAAAAAGTGAAAGATACCTGTGCATAACAATTCACCGCTGCTATCTGATGCTTCTGCCTGGCAGAACATAAATATCGGGAATTCACATAAAGGAAATTGTTGATCATTTCAATTCTCTCTTTTGTAAACTGTAATTAGACTGTCAGATTCACACCATTATTTTGTTACTTCCCTCTTTTGATACTTTACAAATCAGGACAAATCCACAGTTACCTGATAAACAACACGTTTACTTTTAGCAAGAAACGTGTTATTTTGCGCCCTTCTTGTCTGCATTAGCATGTCAGAACCACAGGTAGCAGATGTTCCACATTTTCTGTCAATATTCCTTAGAGGGATACAAAAGCTGTTTGGGTTTGCTTTAAATTTAGTCTGTTATCCTTTAACTTTCCGCATGGCGTTCCTCCATAGCACAGGAGATGAACAATGAGCATGCTCTACCTTTGTGTGATACAGCTCATTGGTCTGCACGAACTACACAGTATTCAGTGCTGTGATTAACTGATACTGATGTTTGTTTAAGAACAATACTATTTGCTGGAATTATGCTCACTTTCCTCCATGGGTTTAGATAAATTTTGTACTAAATTACCCAGTTACATCTGTCATTTCATGCAGGGTTGGTTGCTACCAGCAATAGTAGATGCACTATTGTTGGCTTTGGATGTTTCTCCTTGGAGTGGGGCATGGTCAGCCAGGTTATACTTCTGATTGGATTTTCCTAGTACTTTACCTGAACAGACTGCAGTTAAGGATGGGGTTGCACTCAGCTGCAATGTCTCAAGAACGTCAAACACCCGACTGACAAAAGTGTCTCACACACATATTTATAAATAACATTTTGGAGAACTACTACAGTGCATCTGAACAAGGATGTAATACTCCTGATTTTGTACAAGCGGTAATGGTGAGACCATCAGTAGCATCACTGCTACTTGGGAGCAAAATTAACTTCTGGTATTTGCATGTCCACAGTTAGACAGGAGCTGTGCTGTATCTTCAGTGGCCTCAAATTTTCTTTTAATTCATTCACAGGATGTGGGCATCACTAGCTGGGTCAGCATTTATTGGCCATCCCTAATCACCTAGAGAGCAGTTGAGAGTCAACCAAGTTGCTGTGGGTCTGGAGTCACATGTAGGTTGGACCAGGTAAGGACAGCAGTTTACTTGCCTAAAGAATATCAGTGAGCAAGATGTTTTGTTTTTGATAATTGATAATAGCTTCATGGCCTTCACTAGATTCTTAATACAAGATTTTTATTGAATTCAAATTCCACCATCTGCTATGGCAGGATTTGAACATAGGTCCCCAGAAAATTCTGGGTCTCTAGATTAATAGCCTCACTAACTTTCAATTTTTGACAGTGTAGCATTTCTTAATTATTTATTCAATTGGTTTTTATTTATTCACGAAGATATAAAATAATTTTTAAAGTAACAGACGCAAAGTAATAATTTCCTTCTTCATACCATTACTGTATCCTTATGTTATTTTGTGATTTTGAATTGAAATAACTTAAAACTTACACTTCCTCAGTCACAGTCTATGGCCTTGTCAGGGGATGAGTAGGGAATTTCTGCTAACCTAACCCAGTCATTCCAAAGCGGAAACCAAAAACGTCTCAAAAGTTCACCATGCCATGACATTGTTAACAACACTGAGGATGTCGAAACATCTATGGAATCAGTTCAGTTTCAGAAATATTATTCTGTCAAACAAGAAATTCAAGTCTAGCGGTGTCAGAAGATCTGAAACTCAAATTTCTTGTGTTCATGGATAAACGCTGCGATCAGTGAAACAAAGAGTTCATTGATTGATTGGATACCTTTTCGTTCTTCCATCCGATTTTAAAGTAGAAATTTGTCTACTTTTGGAAAATCAAATCACATTGAATGGAAACCCTATCAATTTGGGTCTTGTAGGCATATGGCCTAATTTCTAGATGTATCATAGATTGTTTTATGTAAGTCTGCAGTGTTCTGATCCCAGCTGATTATAATACTGGATAAATTAGGTCCCAGAATGAAATCTGATCACAAGTTTATTTTTTGTTTGTTGCATATTTTTGTACAAGGATGCAAATGATCTTAACTGACAGAACAGGAAATTATAATATTAAAAGAAAACAAACAAAACCACTACAATTCAAAAGACCTTAACTCAACCATCAAAGGAAAGTTTCAAACTTTTTATCAACTTATTTTTTCTATATTCATTCATGGAATATGGATGCCACTGTCTGGACTAGCATTTATCACTCGTCCCCATATGTCTAGAGGGCAGTTAAGATTCAACCACATTGCCTGTGGGTCTGGAGTTACATGAAAGCTAAACAAGGTAAAGGTGGCAGATTTCCTTCCCTAAAGTAACATTAGTGAACCAAATGGATTGTTACAACCATCAGTTGCCATGAGACTTGCTTTTAATTCCAGATTTTAGTCAATTCAAATTTCTCCGTCCTCCATGCTGAGATTCAAATGTCACCAGAACATTAACCTGGTGTTCTGGTTACTAGTACAGTGATATTACCATGATGCTACTACCTACTTCATCACTGTACCAACTCCAACATCATCCACTACATAGACTCAATTCTAGGGAAATTTAATTGTCAGCTTTTTAAAAAACTGGACTCAAATAATGCTGTCCAGTTATTTTTCCATGAATGGTGCAGACAGCTTTTGCATAACAATTCCTTTCCAAGTCTGCAGTCATGAACTTTCAGTTTTGATGATTTCAAGATTTCTATCCTCCTGTTCCTATGTTCACTAGCATACGGCACTGGGAGTAATCAGGATATTCCTATCCTTGAGGACCTGCTTTTTAAACCTCCTGCTTAATGCCCTGTGTTCGCTCTTCAGAATCTCTCTGTCTATGTCATTGGTACCAATGTGTAAAATGACCTCCAAGTGGTTACTCTCCCCTCTGAGAATATTCTGCACCCTCTCAGACCCTGGCACCAGGGAGGCAACACACCATTCTGATGTCTTGCCTTCAGCTGGAAAAATGTCTGTGCCTCTGACTAGAGAGTACCCATCACAATCAATCCCTTGGAACCTGATATACCCCTCATTACAGTACTGCCTGTCTCCCACTTGGATAAATAAGCAGTGTTATTTGAAAAGTGTCTATATTACAAAGGTGGTGGCTCTGAGTGTATCAAATGCATTAAGGTTGATAAATTCTTGCGATCTGATCAGGTGTATCCCAGAACTTTGTGGGAAGCTAGGGAAGTGATTGCTGGGCCCCTTGCTGAGATGTACCGATAATCGAAAGCCACAGGAGGGGTGCCGGAAGACTGGAGGTTGGATAACTGTAGTGCCATTATATAACAAAGGTGGTAGGAAAAAGCCAGGGAACTATAGACCAGTGAGCCTGATGTCAGACTGGTGGGTAAGTTGTTGGAGCAGTTTCTGAGGGACAGGGCTTACATGTTTTTGGAAAGGCAAGGACTGATGAGGGATAATCACCATGGCTTTGTACATGGCAAATCATGTCTCACTCACTTTACTGAGTTTTTTGAAGAAGTGACAAAGAAGATAGATGAAAGCAGAGTGGTGGATGTTGTCTATATGGACTTCAGCAAAGCGTTTGACAATGTTCCCTATGGTAGATTGGCTAGCAAGGTTGGATCACATGGAATCCACGGAGAACTAGCCATTTGGATGCAAAACTGGCTTGAAGGTAGGAGACCGAGGGTGGTGGTGGAGGTTTGTTTTTAAGATTGGATGCCTGTGACCAGTGGTGCGTCACAAGGATTGGTGCTGGGTCCACTGCTTTTAGTCAGTTATATAAAGTCCAGCCTCTACCTCTCAATAATTCCAAAAATTTAATTGCTTAAAGAATCATCCATTACTTGTTCAGTTCATATAGGTCCCACATGCCCCAAACAAAAGTATACACCATTTTGGTTCAGAACAACTTCCAGTGCAAAATTGAGCAATGACAAGAAAATCATGTTGTAATATCCAAAGACGAAAATTGTAACTACCAAATGTGATGTTTCACAAATCTATTAAATTGCAATTATTTAATAAATTCTGTTTAATTCAGGTTGACATCCAAATTTTTAATGTATTTGCCACTTTAAAAAAGTCAAGGTTAGATAATTCTACGATAGGACCGTTTTAATTGTTGAATAATTATCAATGGTTTGGTTCAACTGAAGAGTTGAGCTTGTTGAAAAGCTTGGTTCAAAATATTTTACATGGATTGTTTTAGTTACAGATACATTTGTAAGCAATAATGTGTATGCACAGGTTTGCCAGGATACTAACAAAACATCCAAAGTCTACTGGCATATTGTTATCATGGAATTTCATTTACTTTTCCAGTGGCAATAGGCATTGAATACTTACAAATGACAACTGAGCTACAAATGCATTCATAGAGTGTTAAGTGTCACTTTCTGAAGTGAACACAGGACAGTAATAACCATTGCGGCAGCAACTGTAACAGTAAACACATAACTTGTATTTGAAGCAGAGATTGCATTAACTCTCTTGAACTGGTCGAGTCAGAGACTCTAGGGATGTTGTGACAAAGCTGGCACCCAAGATTAGAACAGTTTTTCATACAGATAGAACACACACAGTTATGTCACAATATTGCAAATCCCATTTTATTCCACATCGGAAAAAGCTGTTAAACATGTCAATGTCATCCCCCCAAGTTGGATATTTTGTGGAACTTGTGCATTTCTGCATCAGTATGGATTTCATTTAACCAAATGTACTCAAAAATGAAGTAATGCAGGGTTAATGAATTCAAAGAATATTCTTGACCTCAACATTCTCTGTAAAAACTAAATCTTGTGTAGCTACACCGAAGCACAGATCAGAGCCAGTCTATGCAGAATAAAGCCCTACAATAACTGCTGGCTAGTCAGTTGCAAAATGCATATCATCTTTCTCATAGCAGTGTAGCGGTTTGATTTTGCAGAATAAGAGTTTAGACAAAAGAAAACAAACCATAATTATCCTTTTCCTTACACTGAATGAATTTCACGACATATTTTTATTCAAATACAAGAATACATTTTTGCCACTTGGAGCAAAATAATTCGTATTTCTGGAGGTCATGAATATTTGATCCTTGAACTTAATTTTGGAGTTATGGCTTTTTTTCATGTTATACCGTTTAAAATTGTCAAACAATAATGGAACACCACATGGTAACTTTTGAAGTAGATAGTGAGGTTTACTTCAGATGGTTTTAAAAAATATTTAAGATGTTAAGATTTGGGCAGCACGGTGGCTCGGAGGGGCTTCAGAGGGGCGGTGTGGATCTGATGGGCCAAAGGGCCTGTTTCCACACTTTAGGGATTCTATGATTCTATGATGTTCCAAAAGTCAGAAAATATTTATCCTGCTGCAAGGAATGCCAGCAAAGATCTGACGAAAGGTCAGTCCCTGAAATATTAACTCTCACTCCCTGTTCAGAGTTGCTGAGCATTCTGTGCATTTATTTCAGATTTCCAGCAGCTGTATTATTTTTCCTTTTAATATTTATATCTAAACTGACAATAAAGATGAGAAATAAAGCTATCCAATTCTATAGTTGCCAACCTTTAAAAAAACAATAAACTGCAAACAGCAAAAGGGTTGCTTTCAAGGGACAGGCAGCAAACCATTTTGTATGTAAGGTTTCCTACATTTCTAGCTGAGCCAATTTAAAGACTAAAAGTGCTGGAAGCATGCATGATGCACACTAATATCAGAAAACTTTGGCCAATTTTATTTTATAAGAAGCTCAGCATGTGATTTGGCAGCATGGAAACCATAAGAACAGGATCTAGCCATTCAGCCCTTCAAGCCTGTTCTACCATTCAATGAGATTGCGGCTGATCTGTGGCTTAACTCCAAACACAAAGGCTGTCATTGCAATAAAAGAACATTCATATGCTCAAGTCTAAGAATTAATCATTACCATATCAATATAGTTCAAAGTTGAAACATTGTTTGATGTTATTTAAATATACATAGCCAGTGCTAATCTTTTATAATTTACACATCATTTTGCCATTCATTATGGGTCTAGGAGAAGGAAAATCACAACAGTGCGGTATTTCATCCAGCTTGGTGCTGTAGTTAATTAGAGTTAGAATGATAAATACACTGTCACACTCACTCAACCAATACAACTTGCTTAACACAATGCACAGATGGCAATACACCAATAGCTATTCTCAATGGGACAATCTTGCTATTCTAGTAAACGCGCTATAAACAAAACAACATCCCAGAACACTTCAGTTAATACATGCAGTCAGCTTTATTGCTATATAACTTGAAAATAGATGTTTGAGCTATACAGCCATAAACTTTCAATACTTTAATACTGTGGCATATGTCAATACTAGGCTGGAAGCTCGCATGTGAAAAATGATCTTCAAATCAATGCAATCTTAATCGAAAGAAAACATTGCAACTTGCCACATTATTAAAACCTTTCAAGATTTTTCCACAGTGTAAAATACATCTTTAAGTCCCCTCGAAGGCATCTTTTGTACAGTCATCGAATATACTTGAGATAGATGGTTTTAATGCTATTTCATTCCATTCAGTCAGTAGTTACTCCTTTATTCACTCAGTGCAAGGAATGAAATAAGTTGCTTCTTTCTGGTGGCAGTAAAAGCTGCAAAGCACTAGATGTCTATAATTATAGCTTTTAGTTTTTTTATTGCCCAATGCTCAGTAAAAAATTGACAGTATTTTTGAGGCGAAGCATTCAAACCATTGGAGATAATTAAGAAATTAGGAATAAATGTGAAAAGAAACGTTTTTTTAATGAATTGAGTGGGATATGCCAACTCCTTCTACACATGCTGAACTCTAGAATTATAACATGGCTATTTTTGCTTTTCAGCAGCAGGTCACTTGCTGTTTTAAATAAGCAAATCTTCTGACCATATACCCAGAAATTTTCATTTTGACCAGTTGTAAAGTGAAAACTAAACACATTTCAGAGATAGACATTAGGAAAAATAAATTGCTTGTAAAATGAAAAAAAAGTCAGCAACAATTTGGACACTGCCACAAGAACACGGACACAAGCTCTCAGTGCTCACATTGTCCACAAATCACAGTGTACGCAAAGCAAGGAAGAAGTAAATCAGAAACTTCTTTTATATAATGGGCTTTTTTTGTCCAAATAATTGAGAATTTAGGTTTTACAATACAAAAAATGCAAAACACCGCCTTCAATGTCCATAAATAGTGATACTTTGGTGATTCAATAATTCATCTAGTTATAACGTTACAGAGGAAGAGGAAAAGTGAAATAAAACAAATTCAGTCTCTATTGATGGAGGTGGGGCAAGAAAAATGACGATTAATAAAAAGCAATATATTCTGAACTACTGTTGAATTTTTTTTTTCAACAGATCAATTCCAAATGGTCATTTTCTTGGAAGTGTAATCCTACAACATTCACTTTATTGTGTGTATATTCTATGAACATGACACTGTGTAGTGTTGCATGTAAACACAGCCCAGAACTAATGGAGACACTATGTTACATAGAATAAGTCTGTAACCCAAATTAAATATATATGCTATAAATGCCATATCACTACATACGAGTTTGTTTACAGCTTTGATCATCATCTTTGATCAGATCCATCAGGAAGCCACTCCATTTTAGCTTCTTTCACTCTGTCTCTCCAGGGATTTAGATGTCATAGCTCCATACAGATCTGACAAATCAGTTTTCATCCTGATAAATCTCTGCTGCACAAAGCGATGAAACTTGCGTGTTAAATTTGACTGATATCCAGTCCAAAAGAGTTGACGGGGCTTTTGACCTTTGATTTTATCTGAGTAAGTGGCTTATTTAATTTTATTAAAGGAAATGATAACAGGAATTCATTTAACATCTTAGTCTGAAAAGCTATCTTTGGTTTCTCACAATCGTTTGTACTGACAGCTAACCTAGATTCCATCTCTCATCTTCTCAGCTGAACCTCAAGGGAAGACAAAATATATTTTACATTGCACTTTGCCTAAAGGGCTTCCAGTAAAATTTAATTTTCTTACTGCATTGATTTTTCCATTATAACGTGTAAAAACCAAGCGCACTCTCAGAAGAATTCTGTTAGAAAAAATATTTGATTGATTTTGCAGAACTGTATTAAAGCTGGGTGAGAATTTGGTTCATTTTCTTTCCTAGGCTTTATTGCCCGATGATAACCCGAAACAGCAATCTCCTTTTTCAAGTCAACATGCTATAAGTTACCATTTACTTTTTGTTTGAATTGACTGAGCCCATGAAAAACACCAGGTAAGTATTGACGTGGTGACAAAAGGAGGCCTTTGTCTACAGTGCAGCTTTTCTGAGCAGGTTGATGCCTTGCTGAAGTTCTTTAACTTGCAGACTAATGAAAATGAATGGCTTCCAATCTAGTGGGAGTGAAATCACTTAGTCATTGCTACCTGAGGATAGAAAACTGCACAGGAGGTACAAGGTCACAAGCCCCTGACATAATTATTCTGTTTAATGAGGTATCAGAAGCACTGAACTAGTTCAAAATCAACAGAGAGGGGTAGTTCACTAAGAAAATAGAAAAACAATGCTCATCATAACAGATGTGGAAATCTTAGAAAATATCAAAACCATCAGGCTGAATTTATATCATTTATATATTTGATCAAATAATGATTGTAAACCTGCACAAAAATAGAAAAAATCTGAATTAAAATTAAAAATGTATTAACACCTCATTCAGCAACAGAATCTCCCTTACACAAATGATTTTAAAACTCTCTAATTTAGCAAATTTTACATTCAATCACGTCTACAGAATGTTATTTAGTTATCCTGGTCCCCACTTTAAAAGCCAAGACACACAAGCCTTAATGTGTTAGATGCTATTTTAAGAATCAAAACCAGATATTGAATTTCCATTGAAATTCTTATAAACTTATTGCCGGATCCCCCCGCCGATATTTTCCAAAAAAAAAACATGTTCTTTTATGCCTTCTTGATCAGAACCATTAACATGAGGACACCAACCCTGTCTTTGGGGGGGCGGGGGCCGAGGTGGGGAAGAGGGTGCATAATATGAATCTTGTTGAAGTTGATGGAGAAATCTTAACTCATATTCTGTAATAATTAACATCTTATGGACTAATATTGTAGGCGATACACATGTCCTCTTACTCCAGCGAACCTTTTACACTTGGTGTATTTTCGACTAACATGCGTTAGTTTGTGAATAACTAGAGGTTACTGAACAGGTGTCCAGAACTCAGTTACGGGTCTATTCATAGAATCACACTCGGGCCTAATCAATGAAAGGGAACAATAAGACGAAATCTCCTCCTGTGAACTGCGGCCGTTATTTGCACGTGTCTTACTATTGCAAGCTGATGTTCGGTATGCTGGCAGTCGCTAGAAACAGAATAATGGATACAGCATGAGCCACACACATCGATACAGTTGCACATAGTCGCTATCTGTGGCGTACGTATTAACTGACTTTTGAGAAACAGTTCTATTTCAGGAACAAAATAATATCGGAATGTCACTTAGGGTGTGGGAGGGAGGTAAGGTTTCGAGCAGACAGATTCGGCGACAAACCGGGATGGTAATTCTCCCCAACGATCACACCACCTCCCCCTCCCCGCACCACCCCCCCCCAACAAAACACACTAAACTGTTTCTCCGCCAGAAAAGCAGGATGACGAGAGCAAGGAGTTACATTTGAGAGTTGCATCAATCTATCCTTTTGAGTAGCGGTAGTTGGCAGTGCACATCAGCGCACTGAATCTCATATTGCACATAGACCCACTTAACCAACACTAGTGCCTTCACATCAAGAGAAACCTGATCAGCAACATCACCACTTCAAACAGAGGCAAATTTTGGGTAGGGGGGAACATGAAAACTATTTCCACATTAATAAAAAACGCACAGCAGACTTCGATCATTTAAAAAAGGTTTAACAGCTCAGTTGTAACAAAGAAACTATTATATCAAACAAAAACTATCACTTTAGTGGAACGTTTTTTTTGGGGTGGGTGACGAGTATAGAGGACATGCTCCTTTAACCCGCCCGTCAAACTTGCTTTGGGGGGGGGGGGGTGGAGGAGGGAGGCGTGATAACTTTACTGGACACCACTTTCAGAGAAGAAAAAGAAGCCACAACACCACCCAGCAAAATTCCTCACGAGGAATCTCGCTTCCCACAGTAACTTCTCTCAGTCTCAACTCAACTAAACACAGAAGTTTCCTTTTAATCGCCCTTGCTCGCTCCAGCGCAATCACTTTTTGAAACCACGATCTCTAAAGCAATCTCATAATTTTGCAAAATATCATCAAGAAAAATTCACAATTCCTTGAGGAAAGATAAATACTGATATAAGTTGATCCTTGCCAAAACATCCCGAACGATAAAGATGAACCGTTCCAAATTTCATACATTTTTTTACCCGTCCCCAAGCAGGTCACCAAAAGAGAAGTCGTACAACAGAACACAAGTTTGTTGGAAGCAGAAGAAACCACACAGCACTTACTGTCCTGAGTCAATAATATCGCTCCACTTGCGGAAAGAAAACCAACACAAAGATTTCTTTTCTCTCCTCCTTCAGTCAGGATAAAAAATGTTTGCAATTCCGAATGCAGGCCTCGTTCTAGCTGCAAGCAGAGAGAAAAATATATAAATAACATCACTCTTCGGTCTTTCCCCTCTTTCGGAATTAAAACATCATAATTTTGACTAAATAAAAGTGGGGTTAAGAATTAATCTTTCTATCTCGTCTTGGAGGACAGCTGTGCGTCAGACTGATGGAGCTTTACCTGCACGTTTGTGAGTGGCAGCGTCTTCCTCAAATAGACATACATACAGTCCAGATAACGATAGGAGGCGGCAGCAAAACCCGGGAGTGGGCATCAACCAACTGAGCGTCTTTGTGTTAGCGTTGCTTCCCTCCAACTCAGTAACACGGCAGCAGGAGAAAGTGGGTATGGGCGAGAGCTGCTGCTCCCATCACACACACACACTTCCTTATCTCTACCTGCATTTCTTGCGCGAACCGCTTGATGGCTTCCACAAAGGGAGGATTTCAAATTCACAGATATAAAACCAACGTACTGTCTTCCTCTCTCCTCATGGTCACAATGCCGGGTAAGACAAAAACGCTCCTCACAATTCTGCGAGGAAGTAAATCCAAGGCGCTTTGTTTCCCAATCTCCTGAAAAAAAAGTTCATGCGAAGGATTGTCTTACCTGAGGGTTTACCAATGCAGGTAATGAAACGTAGACGTGGAAGGAAGGGTTCAAGGGCAGGCAACCTTATAATTTAAAGCAGTACCGAAGACCCTCGGCAACCCCACTGAATTTCCCGGCAAAGTTAGCAGAAAGTATCCAGAGCATATATACGTTTTTGTAATTCAGTTTTATTGACGAATAGAGTCTTGGCAAAAAAAAGTGCTTAAAAGACCGTTATATGAATTCAGGGCTTACATAAATAACGTAGATGTATTGATAAATTACAAGCACAATCTGTAACAGCAGAGACAATCTCCAGAACCATTACGGGTCACATTATTTTGCTGAAGCAGGGCACTTTTTTTTAACGTGGTGTATTTACCAGTTAAACTGGTATAAATGTAATCATCTGTTTAGCTTGAAAAGCTGCTGGAGGTGTGAGCTTTTTTGGCGAATGGAGGTGGGGGTTACGGAGTTGAATAGTGAAGGGCGCCAGCAGGGCCTGAGTTTACGTGACAGAGGCAAGAATTCAGAACTGTTCAGAGATTAGAAAATCGCCTTGTGCCTGTTGGAGGACAATCAGACAATGAACTCGATGAAGTCTAGCAAGGATCCAATCCTTAATAATGAGGGGACTCCTTCTCAACAAAATATTGAGAAAGGAGACAATGAGTTTAAAAAAGTGGTAATTTTTAATTCGGAGCACAGCACAGAGGAGAAAGTAGGTTGACTACGAGCGTGGGGTGAGGGTGAGCAGGGAGTGACTTTATTCTGAACACAACACAAAGACAGGCTGAATCTGAGAATAATGCAAGTGTTACATCAGAGGAAATCTGTAAATTCATTGGTTGATGAGAAGCTGATGTTAGTGAGTCAAGCTAAATAGTTTAAAACTAATAAAGAAGTATCATTTACGAGGAAGTAGTAACTATTTGGATTTAGGAAAGGATACTAACGAAAGGGCAACACATTTAAATCAAGTCAAAGCAGGCTAAAATATTTAGACAAAGTGGAAGGAAAATAAAGTTAACAGCATAAGTGAAGTTGAGTTATAAGTATGTGTTTTTATAGTGAGTTTATGTTTTATTCTAAGGGTAACGAGGTTTTCGGAGTTATGGGAAGGCAAGTTAGCGAGGCTTACATCCGGCAATATGAAGATATGGGAATACCTTGTGCCCCAGATAAACTTGTTCAGTCGGTAACATTTTCTGCAGGTATGATTGACCTCCAAGTTTCATAACTTGAGCATCGGCTGGAGTCATTCGGGGAAGTTAGTGAACTATGTGGATAGTACATAAATGGAAGTGGTCTCTCCGTACATGGTTGACTACTAGGCGGTCTAATTTTCACGAGCTAGTAAGCATAAGAATAGGAGGATCAATCTATTGAACACTTGCTGGAAAATTGGTATGGGAGGGATTGCATCAGATTAATGAAGCACTGGGACCAGTTCTGGGGCAGGTGCAAGCTGGATGAGAGTTATATTTTAACCAGGCTGGAACTAGTAGCCTTGCATAAAGATATGTTAGTGTTTTTAGTGTTAGGTTAAACTGTCTTATCAAGATGATGGGAACCTGAGCGGTAACCCAAATTGGAAGAGAGTTCAGCTGGAAGTTCAAAAGTTGTGAGGGAGACTAGCAGACTGGAGAAATAAATCCAAGCATCAAGTATATCTCGAACGTAGAATGATGTCAGAAAAAATGTTATGGCCACTCTGCCTGCAGCATTCACAACACAGTGGATGATCTAAAGACACAGGGATACCTGGGTGGGTATGATTTAATTGCCATTCCAGAATCATGGCTGAATGGTGATCCCAGGATTGGGATCTGAATATTCAATGACATTTGACATTAAGGATGGACACACCAACAAGTAAAAGACTTGCACTGATAAGGGATGGGGGTCTGAAATTAGAAGAGGAGATTTTGGATTGGAAGGACAGTGCATGGAATCTGTTTGGATAGAATGATAAAATATAAAGGCACAACAAAAATTGGTTGGATTTATTTATAGGCCACCAGATAGTACTGTGGGGCATGGTCTTAATCAGGAGATGAAAGAGGCTTTTAGCACAGGCCAAGTACGGTAACAAAACATCTGCAGAAAAACAAACCAGCTCAGCGAGCCAAGCAACCTCAACACCCACAACCCGAGCTACAGATCTACTCCAAAACCTTACAGGCAACACAGTTATCATGGATGATTTTGATCTGTATATAGAAGGGGTAAACCAAGTGAGCACTAAAGCTATCTAGGACGGGTTTCTAGAGTGTGTTAGGGGTGTTTTCCAAAGCAGCATATTGAAGAGCCAACTAAGAACAAGATATTTTGGATCAGGTATTTTGCAATGAAAAAAGGCTAATTAATCTTGTTGTGAAGTAACTTTTAGCAGTGAGTGACCACAATACAGTAGAACTTTACATTACGTTTTAAAATAAGATTGTTGAATCTGAAGTAAGGGAACATATGAAGGCATGAGCCTCAAGCTGGTTGAGCTGACTTGGAAAAATACAGTAAAAGGACTGGCAACAGGGGTAATGGTCAGTCATTAAAGAATTATTACATGGCTTACAGCAACTATATATTGCTTCAAAGTACAAAAAAAATCTCAAAAAGGTTGTCATGGCAAAAGACATTCCGAATTGTGTAAGATTAAAAAGAAAGATTTATAAAGTGCTGAAAAATAGTAATGAGTCTGAGGATTGGTAAGTTTTAGAATAAAGCCAAAGAGGATCAATAAACTAATGAGGACAGGAAGAAAAGAATATGAATGCAGCCTAGCAAAATAAACATAAAACAGATTGTAACAAATGCCAGTACATTAGGAAAGAGTTAGGACAATTTATTATGGGCAATAAATAAATGTTAGAGAAGCTTTGTGTATTTCACTTGTGTATACTTTCACTGTAGAAATGCGAGAAATCTCCCAATATTAGAGATCCAAGTGGCTAGGGAGGATATGGAGTAGGAGAAAATTAGTATTCGTAAGAAGGTTACACTGGAGAAATTAATGCGTCTCAAAGTTGTCAAGTCGCCAGAACCTGATAGTCTACATCCCAGAGTACTGAAGGACGTAAGCTATAGAAATATTCAATATATTTGAACATATCTGCTAAAATTTCATAGATTTTGGAGTGTTTTCTGCAGATTGGAAGCTGACCAACATCCCTTCACTACAAGAATTGAGCAAGGAAAAAGACAAGGAACTACAGACTCATCAGTCATTATCAGTAATGGAAAAATACTGGAATCTGATGTGGAGGATGTGAAAAATGTTTTGTGGATAAAGTATTTTAATTGGGCATATGATTTATGAATGTAAAATTGTTTTCAATAATCTTGGAGTTTTTTGTGATGTTACTGTGAAAATTGATAAAGGGGAGTTGATGGATGTCATTTATTTGGATTTTCACAAGGCTTGTGCTTAATAAAAGAGAGTCGGAAAAAATGGGTTATTACGGTGTTGATGTTTGTGACTAATGAGGTACTGCAAGGATCAGTACTTGGACCTCCACCTGTTCAGAATGTATATCAATGATTTGGATTTGGACTAAGTTTGGACCAGGGCCAGCATGATGGCTCAGTGGTTAGCACTGCTACCTCATAACACAAGGGACTCCGGTTCCCAGCGGGCGACTGCCTGTGTGGAATTTGTACATTCTCCCTGTGTCTGCGTGGGTTTCTTCTGTGTGCTCTGGTTTCCTCCCACACGCAGGTTAAGTGGATTGGCCATGCTAAATTGGCCATTGTGTCCAAGGATGTGCAGGCTATGCAGGCATTAGCCATGGGAAACGCAAGGTTACAGGATAGGATAGGGAATGGGTCTGTGTGGGATGCTCTTTGTTGGGTCAGTGAAGACTTGATGAGCTGAATGGCCTGTTTCCACACTGTAGAGGTTCTACAATTCTATTGACATAAATTTAATATTTCTAAATTTGCATTTGATACAAAGTTAAGTGTGAATATGTGTTGTGAGGAATATGCAAAATGTTTTCAGGTGGATTTGGACAGGCTTAGTCATTGGGTAAGAACATGGCAGATGCTATGTATTGTGGAAAATTGCAAGCTTTGGTAGGGAGAACAGATTTACAGAGTACCTTTTTAAATGGTGAGAGGATGGGAAGTGCAGATGTGCAACGATACTTGTGTGTCTATGTTAGTAGTTATTAAAGCGAATGGAGAGGTGCAGCAAGCTGTTAGGGCAAGCTATTCAGCCATGTCAAGGGCAACTAGGAGCAGGCTAAAAATACCAGCAATGGCCTTGTCCTATGAGTGAATAAAAAACAACAGTCCACTTGATTCACACCGCGTCGACATTTATTCTCTCCACCACTACAGCACAGTAGCAGCAATGCATACTATCTACAAATGCATTGCAGACATTCACCAGGGCTCTTTAGATGGCACCTTCCAAACTCACATTACCATCTAGAAAGGCAGCAGATGCATGAAAACAGCACCATTGGCAAATCATTCACTATCCAGACTTGGAAATATATCGCCGTTCTTTCAGAGTTGGTGGGTCAAAATACTGGAAGTCCTCCATAACAGTATTGAGTGTAACAACAACTGATAGACTGCAGCAGTTTAAGGAGGTAGCTCGCCATTATTTACTTGAGGGCTCTAGGGATGGGCAATAAATTTTGATACATCCAGCAAAGCTTACATCCTAAGCACGAATGAAAATGGGTAAAATACTAGAATCTATTATAACAGTGTGAAAACAGGGCACTTAGAAACTGTCAATAACATTAAACATCAAATATGGATTTCTGAAGGGGAATCATGTTCGACAAACCTACTTGAGATTTTGTGAGGATCTACCATTAGAGTAGATAAGGGAGGTCCAGTGGATGTGGTGTATTCGTGTTTTCACAAAGATTTCGATAAAGCCTACATAAGAAGAGGTCATAGTGTAAGATGAACAACATGTGGGATTGAGGGTAATATCCTAACATGTCATGAAAATTAGTTGGCAAAAAGGAAACAGTGTAGAATTAAATGGGTCCGTTTTGGATTAGAAGGCAGTGACCAGTGGAGTGCATGGATCCCAGCTATTCATAACATATATTAAAGATTTAAATTGTGAAATTAGATGTGATGTTTTTCTAAATTTGCTGATGACACAAAACCAAGAGAAATTGAGCAGTGGGAAGGAGATAAAAAGGTTTCAAAGTGGTTTAGACAAGATGAGTGATTGATTCAGAAAGTATGTGGCAGACACAATATGATGTGGATAAATATAAATGTTTTCCATTCAGTGGAAAAACTAAATGGCAGAATATTATTAAAACAGTGATTGATTGGGAAGTGTTGATGTACAAGGGCTCTGAGTATCCTTTTTCACTAGCCACGGAAAACAAGCATGTGGGCGAAGCAAGTCAGAAAGGCGAATGGCATTTTGACCTTCACTGCAAGTAAGTTTGAGTACAGGGGCAAGGATGCCTTACTGCAGCTGTGAAGGTCCTTGGTGAAATCACGCATCTAATACATCTTGCAGTGTTGGACACATTACCTAAGCAAAAATATACTTGCCATAAGGAGAGTTGAACAAAAGTTCACCAGGCTGATTCCCAGGATGGCAGATTTTTATTTTGAGCAGTGATCAGGTTGACTCAACCTGTATTCACTGGTGTTTAGGAAGATGAGAGGGAATCTCATTGCAACATAAGAGGATATGGCTCAATAGAAGGATGATGTTCCCCAATGCTGGGGAATCCAGAAGAAGAGGTCACAATCTCAGGATACAAGTAGACAATTTAGGACTCGGGTGAGGAGAGTGGTGATACTGTGGAATTCCCTGCTACAAGGCTGTGGAGGCTAACTCATGAATATATTTCAAACTAAAGATACTATACAATGTCATCTACAACCATGTCATTTGCAGTATAATCCCTCATAACTGCAAGAACTTGAATTCATCTTCTCATTTCAAATAGTCTGCAACTATTAACAGCTGCCAACTAAAATATGAAATGGCAGGCACCCTAGTGTGATAATGGAAGGTTAGAGGATAGCTGCTTATTTCTGTGGGCAGTTGCCCCTGTGACCTGTTCCCACTCTCACCCATTTGAAATGATCAGGTCAGAGATAATAGGAATTTCATGCTCTTCTGAAGCCGCTTGGCCTGCTGTGTTCATTCAACTCTATACCTTTTTTGTCTGAAATTATCAGGTGCTGTGTTAGATTGAGATTTCTGAACTTTGGCCTATCTTTTGATTTCCAGAATGGAGGTAAATCAGATGATGTATGATTCACTTGGGTGGCAACCGTTGCTGAGACTTCTGGTTGTCTTGAGAGAGACATCTGTAGTTTAAAGTTTTGGCAAAGATCTGTAACTCGGGTTGTGGATGAGGTTGTTGACTTGCTCGCCGAGCTGGCTTGTTCTTGTTCAGACGTTTCATCACCATGCTAGGTGATATCATCAGTGGAGCCTCCATTGAAGTGATGTTATTCTATTCTGCTTGGAATTTATACTGTCTGGTCCGTTTTGGTGAGTAGTGTCATTCCGGTTTTGATCTGTATGGGTTTGTGTATGGGTCCAATTCTATATGTTTGTTGATTGAAGTATGGGTGGAGAACCATGCCTCCAGGAATTCCTGTGTGTGTCTATGTTACCTTGGGCTGCTATGGTTACTTTGTCCCAGTTAAATTGATGGCCTTCATTGCCTGAATGTACAGATATTAAGGAGAATTCATCGTGCCTTTTTGCTGTTAGCTGATGTTCATGTATTCTGATGGCTAGGTTCCTTCCTGTCTGTCGGTGTAATGTTTGTGGCAGTTGTTGCATGGTATTTTGTAAGCCACATTGGTTCTACATGGTGTGGGAATGGGTTATTTAATCCTTGTTATTGTTTGTCATAGAGGGGCCACCATGATTCCTAGTGGTCTTAGGAGAGTTGTCGTCAGATCTGATATGTTCTTGATGTAGAGCAGTGTGGTCAGTGTGTTAGGTAGTACTGTGTCCTCCTGTTGTTGTCTGTTTTGTAGACATCTGTGGATGAAGTTGCGGGAATATCCATTTAAGGTGAGGATCTTGTATCAGTGTTCTTCCTCTTCCCGGCGTAGTTCTAGAGTGTTGCAGTGTGTCCTGGCTCATTTAAATAGTGTCCGCAGGTTGTTCGCGGGTAGAACTCAGTCTGTTGGCGAAGGTTCCCATTGTCTGGCAATTTTAAGCATGTTACGTCCGTAGCTGTTTAAAGTTTTGGCAAAGATCTGTAGCTTGGGTTGTGGATGAGGCTGTTGACTTGCTTGCTGAGCTGGCTTGTTTTCGCTCAGATGTTTCGTCACCATGCTAGGTGACATCATCAGTCATGCAAAGGCTAGAACATACTACCATCCCCCACAGTCAACCTAAATCGTGGATCCGGTACGTGGACGACACATTTGTCATTATTAAACGCAACAAATTAGGAGACACCCACCACCTCATCAATAGCGTATTCACAGGGATTAAATTCACAACGGAAGAAGAAAACAACAATCAATTTCTGTTTCTGGATGTTAAGGTAGAATGATTGACAACCGGGGAGTTCCAAACCTCAGTATACAGAAAAGCAACCCATACAGATCAAACCCTCAACTTCCACAGCAACCACCCCATCGTCCACAAACAAAGCTGCATCAGGACACTATTTAAATGGGCCATGACACACTGTAACACTCCAGAACTATGCCAGGAGAAGGAAGAGCACTTATACAAGATCCTCGCTTTGAACAGATATCCCCACAACTTCATCCACAGATGCCTACGAAACAGACAATAATAGGAGGACACAATACACTGACAATAACACACAATAACACACTGACTACATTGCCCCACATCAAGAACATATCAGAACTGACAACAAGACTCCTAAGACCGCTAGGAATCATGGTGACACACAAGTCCACAGCCACCCTGCAATAACACTTACAAAGATTGATGTCCCCATTCCCACAACATGCAGAACCAACCAAAATACCATGCAACGACTGCCACAAACATTACACCAACAGACAGGAAAGAACCTAGCCATCAGAATACATGAACATCAGCTAGCCGCAAAACAGCACGATGAACTCTCCTTAATATCTGTATATTCAGGCAATGGAGGCCATCAATTTAACTGGGGCAAAGTAACCATAGTAGCCCAAGCCAAACATAGACACACACAGGAATTCCTAGAGGCATGGTTCGCCACCTATACTTCAATCAACAAACATGCAGAATTGGACCCCACATACAAACCCAAACAGATCAAAACTGGAAAAGACAGTACTCACTGTATTGGACAGTATAAATTCCAAGCGGAGTAGAATAACATCTCTTCATCAGAGGCTCCACTGATGATAGTAGCCCAAGCCAAACATAGCTACACATGGGAATTCCTAGAGACATGGTTCTCCACCTGTAATGCAATCAAGAAACACGTAGAATTGAACCCCACATACAAACCCATACAGTTCAAAACCGGAAATGACACTACTCAGCATAACAGAACAAACAATAAAAATTCCAAGCGGAGTAGAAAAACACCACTTCATCGGAGTCTCCACTGATGATGTCACCTAACATGATAATGAAACGTTTTAATGAAAACAAGCCAGCTCAGTGAGCAAGTCAACAGGCTCACTTGAATTGTATCTTCAGAAGCTTGATCATCTGTTCAGTGGTGGTCCTGCACAGCCGCTGACATTGGTAGTATTCCCCGTGCCTGACGAATGGTGTAAAGGGATTCCTGGTGAATTTTCCTTTGTTCCCTGGAATCCATCCATGCTTTTTAATTTGCAATTGAGATCAGAGGCAGTGTTGCACAGGCAAGTTTATGGCAACTACCAGGGAAGTAAGCACATGCAGAAGAAGCTCTTGTAGTTGTGTACAGGTTGGATATTGAACAGGTGGAATAATTGATTAATCCTACTGGCCAATTGCTGGGAGCTTTACTGGCCACTGGGTGTGGTAAATGATATCTGAACCTGGGAAAACCAGAGGTAGAAGTAAGAACACAGTCTCATCTGGCTCATATCTGTTGTGAGATGAATACGCTGTCATAAGAACGTAGAAACGTGAGCAAGTCTAGCCCATTTGATAAGATTGTTGCTGATCTGATTGTGACTTTAATTCCAATTTCCTGCCTGCTCCGCAAAACCTTGTCAATCAAAATCTATATTAATACAGTTTTGAATATATTCAATGGCCCATTCATCACTATTTTCTGGAGTAGTGCATTCCAAATATTAAGAATCCTGTGAGAGAAGAAATGCCTCTTCTTTTCCATGTTAAATGAGAAACTCCTTGTTTTGAATTCTAGATTCGCTTACATAGAGAAGTATGCTTTGTGTTTATCCTTTCAAGCCCTCTCCAATATGTTTCAACCAAATAATCTCTTATTCACCTAAACTCCAATAAGTGTTGGTTCAACCTACTCAACTTTTCCTTGTGTGAAAAACCCTACATCCCAGGCATCAGCCTTCTGCTTCCAACATAATTTTATCCCTCCTGAAACCAGCCCAGCTCATCTCTGCCTCCCTAACCTGTCCTTCCTCTCACCTATCCCCTCCTCCCACCTCAAGCCCCACCCCCATCTCCTATCTACTAACATCATCCCGCCCCCCCTTGACCTGTCTGTCCTCCCTGGACTGACCTATCTCCTCCCTACCCCCCCACCTACACTCACCTTTACTGGCTCCATCCCTGCCTCTTCGACTTGTCTGCCTCCTCTCCACCTATCCTCTCCTCTATCCATCTTCTATCCGCCTTCCCCTCTCTCCCTATTTATTTCAGAACCCTTTTCCCCTCCCCCATTTCTGATGAAGGGTCTAGGCCCGAAACGTCAAGCTTTCCTGCTCCTATGATGCTGCTTGGCCTGCTGTGTTCATCCAGCCCCACACCTTGTTATCTCGGATTCTCCAGCATCTGCAGTACCTTTTATCTCTTTCTCCCTCTATGATTTTTTGTCTCTTTTTCTGTTTCCTATCTTTCTGTATGGCTCTTGCACACCTTTCCATTGTGCCTTTTATATTTGACTCTTTTATCACTGTCAGTTTCTTTAACCTGCATAGGGAAAGAGTAGGAGGCTTGGACTAATTAGGTAGCTCTAACATAAAAAGAACCAATTCACAATGACAGGCTGAATGACGTCCTTCTATGCTGTAAGAACTTGTGATCTCAAGTCTTTTTTTTTGCTGATGTCCAAATAGCAACCAACACCTTGCAGGTCTGAAGCAGGGGAGGAGTGTTCTGATGCTAATGTAATGCACTAGGATAAGTCAGAGTGTTTGGGTTGAAATTTTTAACAGGGCAGAGGTTATCACTTGAGAAGGAAGATACTTACAGAGGGGTCTTGGTTGGAGAAAAGTGATTTAATTTGGTTGTGCTGGAGTGTTTAATGTTTGGTTAGAAACTGGGCAGGACAGAGAAGACTATTGTGAGCGATTGCTCTATCTCAAGCAAGCTATGAGGACTGAGCCCTGTTCATTAGTGGCTTAGCTGGAAAGGATGTCAGTTAGTTCAGTTGACTGGATGGCTAGTCTGTGGTGCTAACAGCGTGGGTTCAGTTCCCTTTCCCCTTACCTGAGATGTGATGATCCTCAGATTAAACCACTGCCAGCTGTCTCTGTCTCTTGCTCTCTTTGTTTCACTCTCTAATGAGAGAACAGCCCTTTGATCTGATAGGACTATGGTGACTTTACCTTTACCAAGCCAGCAACAGCTTCTGGGACAATAACAAAGAGTAGAACAGTAACAAGTGGGGAAACACTTATCAAAAGGAAGTGAAGTGGCAATATCTGGAGCTTGGTGTTTTTATTTCATCCCCTTAAATAAACATTATGATCTAAAAGTAGGTGTGTGTTAAAATTAGGAGCTATAAGAAATCCAAAATTGTAAATGAATGTTTTAATGACATTTGTAGATTGGGCAAACAGTAAAATTACCTTTCAATAATGAATTGAGTCACAGCATCATGGGAAAAAAACCCCAATAGCAGCAAAAAAAAGAGCAGAATGAAAGTCTACTGTCAAGATATTGAATCTATGAGGATCAAAGCTCAATTTCCAATGGTTATGAGCAATCGGCAGTGGCCATTTTGTTATAATGCCACCGCAATCCCAATTCCACACTATTCTCAAAAAGACTGGGTTTTGTTTTGGGTGGCTATCAACCCAGTAACAGCACGTACTCAATTGAGTTCAGACTAGTGTTATAAATAAAAGCTTATTAGGTTCCCATTCTTGCACAGACTGAGATTTCCAGTCAGAATGCCAACAGCATTGGTGTGGAACACACTCAACTGAATGTGATGGATTCAGGTCAGGAGAGGTGGGCTAGGCTTTTGAACCCATGAGGGAGCCCCTGCCCCACTCCCTAAAACACATGTTATGGTCATTGGACCAGAGCTAGAGCTGTTTGCCATCCTGTGGAGGGATTGTCCTTCTTAGATCACAGTAAGATGGCTTTTGACACTTCACTAATGAAAAATATTTACCTCTCTGCGTGGTAACTGTGATCTGCAGCCACTGTGACATTGGATCTGGAAATCATTTCTTCATAATCGCACACCACAGTTAACCCTGAACTGTTTTGCCCACATGATCGGCTGTCGATTCGGTGTTGATCTTTTTACCTTTAGCAGGGTATTCATATCTGATGAGGTGATACTTATGTTAATTTCCAGAACATAAGAACTAGATTCAAGTCACGTCGTTTTGAAAGGTTCAAAAGATATTTATTACAGCTTCTGTTGTTTACAGATATATTACCATTACAGGCACTGCCAGGTGAGGGCTGGTTATAAGCAATTTGGTTACAACTGTTGCATGCTTTCTGCACTGTCATATGCTGTAAGTGGCCCCAGTAAGACTGAAACTGAGACTTTTATGCACCTAGACTGTATGCCATGATGAGTGGCATTTATGGCTGCCTGGGAAGTGGTCACTAATGCATTCTTTTGACAGAAAATATTATAAGATAGCAATGGAGATAACAGATAAAAGAATCATGAAGAGGACAGATACTGTTATGACAGCTTATTTCATTTCAAATCAGTCAGATTATGACCAGATCTACTTTCAGATTATGCTCCAATATCTGTTGAGAATCTCTAGTGTATCTCCTTTGCCAGGCTTTTAAAGGAAAGTAAACTCATAAGATTAACTCTGCCTAAAATATGTGGCCACAGTGCTAAGGTAGACTCTTAGCCATGTGACTAAATATTAAGCCAATGGAGAAATGAATTCACTTCACCAATTAAATCTATTGTTACTATTTTGATTCTGAGTGCATTTATCAATGCTTTTGTGAAGTTTTCAAATTAAAGGCAGACATTGTAATGCTGGGAAATCAAGCAGTTTTCTCCTCCTCTAACGTTCAATGCCAGCATGAGGCAAGCAAGCTCAGTAATAACATGCCAAATAAAAATGACCAAACTCCCTTTCCCTCCACCACCCTCCCCGACACTGCAATCTGACTTAAATTAAGGTATACTAGAATTTTTTTGCCAGTCCATGTCGGTTTGTAGTTGATGTTGCGCTGTGCACTCACATCTGCTAGGAATTGGGTCAAGACTACTCATCCCAGCTCCCACGTCTTTGGAGACCTGAGGGAAATGAGACTTCCTTCTCATCTGTCTGAGCAGGTTTTATACCTAGACTCTAGAGAGAAATAATCTGTGGCACCTTTATAGACTTGCATTTTAACTGTATAATCCACAACAGAATTAATACAACTTTTTAACCTCTCTTTCTAAAAAAAAAATCTGCACCTGATAAAAGAGATTACAACTCATCTCTTTTTTAACTTTTGAATAGAATCAACTCTTCCTTTTCCTGTGGAAATTATTTGATGAATTTAATTTCACATCCTCTCCAAGATCATTGCTTTGTATTCACATCTGAACCAAAATTAAGCATCATTAAAGTACCTCAATTCTTAATTATTTTATATGTAGAGCTCCATAAATTAGAAGAAAGTGTTATAAAATATATAAAGATGTATCCTATTTAATATTATTTGCCTTAATTTAAATGTATCACTTTGGTTAATAACTCATTGGAAATCGGAAACACATTTGTTTTGAATGTTCCTATAATGCAAGTAGTGACAGTACCCAAAATATCACTCAATAAAGTGCTCAAGAAAGCTTTCACAGTTATGCTCTACATAGAAACTAGAAAAATATTTCCCTTGCCACTGTCGGAGTGCAACAGGGTAGATATTCTATTTGTGATATTCATGATTCACCAGCAAATTTTTCACCAAATGAATCAATTCTATATTTAAATTTACCTCACAACTTTTCTTCTGGTTTTATGATATATCTTCATCTTTGATATCACCTTTGATAATCCAGCCTGTAGTTTGTTCCCACAGCTTTGGTGTGATGCTCAACAGAAACAGATAACTTATGAGCTTAGCTTACTACGACTATGGATAGGGCTTTAAACTGAATAGTGGATTTTGGGGAGTGGGGGTGGTTTCAGTTGCATTGGAAATTTTGAAAAAAGTTGAAGGAAGAGGACTCAGAAAAGGGTATTAAATTTTCCAGAACAAGTAATCGGACAGAGAATGGAAAAGGTCAAGAATCTAACTTCAAGCACAGCTGTTAAAGGACAACAATGAGGAGTGGGCAGTTAATGCAGGACTGAGGGTGTTGTACTTAAATGAATTCAGTATACAAAATAAGGTGAACAAAACAAGTTAAATAAGTTGGTAGCACAGGTTGATATTGATGGTGAAAATGTTATGGGTATCACAGATGTGTTTACAACAGGATCAGGACTGGGAACTAAATATTCAAGGATAGTATTGAAAGGGCAGGCAGAGGAGGTTAGATTGCCTTGTTTGTAAGAAATGAAATTAAATCAAAAGCAAAAAGTGATATAGAGCCAGGAAGAGTAGAATCTGCGTGGATAAAGTTGAGGAACTGCAAAGGGAAAAAAAAAACCCTGATGGGTGTTGTATACAAGTCTCCTAGCAGTAGTCAGATGTGGAGAAGAAAATAAATAAAGAGATAGAAAAGCATGTAAAAAAGACACTGTTACAATAATCATGGAGGACTTCAATATGAAGGTAGACTGGAAAAATCAGATTGTTTGTGGATCTTGATAAAAGGACTGTTGACGTGATTTTTTTTGGAGCAGTTTATGGTTGAGTCTACTAGGGAACAGACAGTTCTGGACTTGGTGATGTGCTGGGTCCACTGCTTTTTGTCATTTACATAAATGATTTGTATATGAACGTAGGAGATGTGGTTGGTAAGTTTGCAGATGACACCAAAATTGGAGGTGAAGTGGGCAGCGAAGAAGGTTACCTCACAGTACAACAGGATCATGAGCAAATGGGCCAACAGGCCAAACATTGAAAGACGGAGTTTAATTTAGATGAATGTGTGGTGCTGCATTTTGGAAAGGCAAATCAGGGCAGTACTTATACACTTAATGGTAAGGCCCTGGGGAGTGTTGCTGAACAAAGAGACCTTGGAGTGCAGGTTCATAATTCCTTAAAAATGGAGTTGCTGGTAGATAGGATAGTGAGGAAGGCATTTAATGACTTTAATGGCCATTGCATTACGTATAGGAGTTGGGAGGTCATGTTGCAACTGTACAGGACATTGGTTAGGCCAATATCGGAATACTGTATGCAATTTTATTCTCCTTGCTATAGGAAGGATGTTGTGAAACTTGAAAGGATTCAGAAAAGATTTATAAGGATGTTGCCAGGGTTGGAGGGCTAGGGCTATAGGGAAAGGCTGCATAGACTGTGCTATTTTCCCTGGAGTATTGGAGGCTGAGGGGTGATCTTATAGAGGTTTATAAAATCATGAAGGGCATGGATAGGGTGAATAGACAAGGTCTTTTCCCCAGGGTGGGGGAGTCTAAAACTAGAGAGCTTGGGTTTAAGGTGAGACAGGAAAGATTTAAAAGAGACCTAAGAGGCAGTTTTTTCATGTAGAGGGTGGTGCGAGTATGGAATTAGCTGCCAGAGGAAGTGCTGGAGGCTGGTGTAATTACAACGTTTAAAAGGCATCTGGATGGGTATATGAATAAGAAGGGTTTAGAGGGATACGAGCCAAATGAGACTAGATTTATTTAGGATATCTGGTGGGCGTGGATGAGTTGGACTGTAGGGTCTATTTCTGTACTGTATATCTCTATGACTGTGAGACTCTAATGAGAAAGATTTGAATAGGGAGCTTACGGTGAAGGAACCCTGAGGGTGCAGTAACCACAATATGATAGAATTCACCCTGCAGTTTGAGAGGGAGAAACTTCAATCAGATAGAATAGCATTACAATTGACTTAATGTATCTACAAAGAGCTGGCAAGAGTTGATTGGAAAGGGAGCTAAGAAGGGAAGACAGTGGAGCAGGAATTTCTGTGGGTAATTCGGAAGGTATACCAGAAATTTATCCCAAAGGAGAAGAAACATAGAAAGGGGAGGCCGAGGCAACCATGGCTGTGAAGAGAAGTCAGGAACAGTGTGAAAGCAAAAGCAAAAGCATACAGTATGGTAAGGATTAGTGGGGAGCCAAAGGATCAGGGAGCCTTTAAAAACCAATAGGGGGTAACGAAAGAAATAGCCATAAAGGGGGACAAGACAAAATATGTGACTAAACTAGTTAGTAATATAAAGAAAGTTTGCAAGAGATTTTTTTAAGATATATAAAAAAGAAAGGAGAGGCAAGAGTGAAAATTGAACTGCTTAAAAAAATGAGATTGGGGAAATAATGATGGGAGCAAAGGAATGGCAGAAGAATTGTAAAGGTACTTTGCATCAATTTTCACAGTGGAAGATACCAGCAGCATACCAGAACTTCAAGCAGTCAGTGGCCATCACTGGAAAGGTGATGGAGGGAAGTTGAAATGTCTGAAGGTGGATAAATCACCCATACCAGATGGACTACACCAAAGGATTCTGAAGGCGACAACTGAGGAGATTGTATAGGTTTTGGTGGTGATCTTTCAGGAGTTTATGGAGTCAGGGAGGATGCCAGAGGACTGGAAAATGGCTAATGTAATATCCCTGTTTAAGAAGGGAGGGAAACAGAAGGCAGGAAACTATGGGCAGTTATTGGTAAGTTTTCAAAGTCAATTATTGAGGATGAGATTGCGGAGTACTTGGAAGTGCATGGTAAAATAGGGCTGACTCAGCACAGCTACATCAAGCAGAGGTCTTGCCTGACAATTCTGTTAGAATTCTTTGAGGAAGAAATAAGCAAGTTAGACAAAGGACAGTCAGTGGATATGATCTATTTGGATTTCCAGAAGACCTTTGACAAGATGCCACACAGAAGACTGCTAAATAAGATAAGAGTCGGTGATGTTAGGAGCAGGGTACTGGCACGGATAGAGAATTGGCTGACTAGCAGAAGACAGAGCAGAGGGATGAAGGTGTCTTTTTCAGGCTGGTGGTGGTGACCAGTGGAGATCTGCAGGGTTTAGTGTGGGGACCACAACTCTTCACTTTATGCAGCAGCAATCTGGACAATGGAATTGAGGGCATTCTTGCTAGATCTGCAGATGATGCAAAAGTAGGTGGAGGAACAAGTAGTGTTGAAGAAGATGGGAGACTATATAAGGTTTTGGACAAGCTATGAGAGTGGGCAAAGAAGTTGCAGATGGAATACAATGTGGGAAAGTGTGAGATTATGCACTTTGGTAGGAAGAGAGGCACAGATTATTTTCTAAATGGGGAAAGGTTTTGGAAATATGAAGCACAAAGGGATTTAGGAGTCCTAGTTCAGGATTCCCTTAAGGTTAATATGCAGGTTCAGTAAGAAATTAAGAAGGCAAATATTAGCATTCATATAAAGAAGGATTGAATACAAGAACAGAATTATATTGCTGAGGCTTTATAAGGCTTGGGACGGACCACATTTGGCATACTGTGAGCAGTTTTCAGCCCTATGTCTAAGGAAGGATGTGCTGGCTTTGGAGGTGTTCTCGAAGAGGTGCACAAGAATGATCCAGGGGATGAAGGTCTTGTCAAATGAGGAATGGTTGAGGATGCTGAATCTGTACTTGATGTAGTTATGAAGAATGAGGGGGGATCTGATTGAAACTTGTAGATAACTGAGAGGCCTGCAGTGAGTGGATGTGGAGAAAATGTTTCTAATGGTAGGAGAAACTAGGACTGAAGGACACAGCCACAGAGTGAAAGGGGAACCCTTTAGAACTGAGCTGAGGAGGAATTTCTTCAGCAAGAAGTTGGTGAACCTATGGAACTCATTGTCACAGAAAGCTGTGGAGGGCAAGTCATTAAGTGTATTTAAGACAGAGATATGTTCTTGATGAGTAAGGGAATCAAGAGTTATTGGGAGAAAGCAGAAGTATAGGCTTGAGAAGCATATCAGCCATGATGGAATAGAGGAGACTCAATGAGCTAAATGGCCTAATTCTGGTCCTATATGTCATGGTCTATGGTTTTTGAAACAGCCATTGTTGGCTCTCCTTTAGTTCCAGGATACCGTTTACTCAGGGTGGTGAATTTCAATCTTGGGTATTTTTGTGACTGATCAGGCTGATTCCTAACCCATAGATCTTTGGACACATGGACCATGATATTACCCTTGGATCCAGTGAGTGAGACTTACTTTCTTTTCCTTCCTTCTCCTTCATTCTCTGCCTCACTATTAATGCATTGGAATTTGGGACATGATGAAACTTGATGGACAAGTTATCACCATTTTGAAAGAATAGTCACAAGTTCTTCTCATCAAAAGCTCCCCCCAGACATTAGCATCAAGACTGTCAAACTTCAAGGAATGCTTTGAAGTGTCCTTGTAGCATTTTATATGTTGTCTCCGAGAACACTGGCCATTTGAGAGTTGAGAAAAAAGTGCAAGAGCGATAGTTTTCAACCATCCACTGTGTCCAGTCCATCAAAATTGATTTTTGCATGTTTTTTTTTCTGACTACTTATGTTGCTGGCTTCAAGGAAGGTAATAACATTTGCATAAGGATTTTTGCATTGAATTTGGAGAATGCCAAGGAGGAATTATTGATGGAATGTTAGAGTGGAATTCAAACTCTTATTCAAGGCAGTCCCAATTCATAAGCAATTAAAGCATCATACTGAAGTATCTTGGACATCCAAATCTTCTGAACACATTCCACTTGCAATTAACTGAGTCAAACAATTTGGTGAGGTCATGACTGCAATGAAAAGTTTCTGCTGTTGTTTGCTACATTATTCTTGGATTTGCCTGGCAGTAAAGAACGTGACCAAGGTTTCTTTGGAAGATCTAAAACCCCTCTATGTGTGTGGTAGAATTTCCTCAGAAACGGAAGGTAGGCAACTCAGGAGAATGCAAAGGATAGTGGAAATCTTGTATTCCCTCCACCAAACACACAGGCTTTGTTAAAACTATCACTAGATTTGGAGCAGCATCAGGTAAGTGGATTAGAGATCAAGATCTGCTATGCTAAAATCGAATTCTTCAAACAGATTTGAGAATTTTTTTTTAATATTTACTCATGGGATATTGGCATTGCTGGCCAATTCCTAGTTGCTCGTCAGAAGGAATAGTTGAGTTGCCATCTTGAACTGCAGTCCATGGAAACCCACAATCGCATTAGGAAGGTGTTATATTTGTAGGGAGGTATTATGTTTGTGGTGCACTGGAACCGTAAATGGCACACGAGATGGAGAGGAAACATGAACAGGGAATACTTTATTGTAGGTCTCTCAACTCCATAGTTTTTAGACAGCCTCCCCTAGCTCCCACCTCCATGTCATTGACCCCAACTCTCACCGGGACAGTACAAGCCAAACTACATACTTAACAGGAGGGAATTCCAAGAATTTGACTTTGTGACATTGAACGAACAGTGATATATTTGCAAGTCAGGATGGTAAGTAGCTTGAAGGGAAAATTGCAGGGTATGGTGCTCTCATGTATCTGCTGCCTTTTGTCTTTGAGATGGAAATGTTCATGGGTTTAGAAGATGCTTTCGAAGGATCTTTAATGAATTTCTTCAATATGTCTTGTAGCTGGCACTGTCTGGTGAATGTCACTGTTGGATGTATGTTTGTGGATGTGGTGACGACAATCAAGCAGGCTGTGGAATAGTGTCAAGGAAAATTGGCTAAAATGGCATTCTTTTCTTCCCATGTTTCTAACATTCATTATCTACATTCACACTAGAGTGAAGTGATGCCACTAAACATGCTGCAAAACGTGCAAATGTAAGTTCATTCACTTTTGACCATTGATGGATGGACCAGAGTCCTTTTCAAATGATAACAAGCTAGAAGCAGTAGAGATTCAAGCAAGCTTACTGGTGTAGGCACACAAATTATGAAAATGTCAAAAAACAGGTACAGAAAACAATCCATAAGGTTAACGTATTGCTAGCCTTTACATTTCAAGAGTAGAAAATAAGTTATTCAAAGTTTCAGCCATTTAAAGCCCTGTTTAGACACATCTCGAATATGGTGAGCAGGTTTAGGCACCACTTAGAAATGATGTATTGTCCTTGAGAGAATGAAACTAGGTTTTCCTAGAATGATATTGTAAGAGCAAAATACTGCATATGCTGGAAATCTGAAGTTTAACTTTCAGGGAGTTTTTCTCTAACAAGATTTTCCTTTATTCCCCTTCTGGCATCTTCAGCTTGATTGCTTTCTGTTTCCCTTTCTATACTTCTATGTGACCCACAATGCTCACCCTGTTTTTTTCTCCACAAATACCTTCCACACGTGGTATTTCTGGAATTTTCTCTTTTAGTTTTAAAGAAGTTATAACTTGAATGTAAAGAATTCAGCTTAAGGAAAAGGTTAAAACAAAGTAAGGTTGTATTCACTGGAATATAGAAGATTTGGAGTTATCAAGGTATTTGAGAGAGACAGGTGGCTCAGTAGTTTGGTAATCTAGCAGCCTAATCTTCAGGAATGTGAGTCAATTCCCACCAAAATGATAAGAATTAAACTCTCATTCACTCTCATAAATAATTCATTCAGTTCATTAATCTCCATTACAAATGGAAATCTGATGTCCTTATACAGCCTGGTCTATATGTGACTCCAGATTCACGACAATATTGTTAACTCTCCTCTGAAACTGAAGTTCCAAAATCTCTTCAAGAAAAATATTTTTGATTTAGTAAGAACATAAGATCTAGGATCTGGAGTAGGCAATTTAACCCCTTGAGTCCGCTCCACCATTTAGTATGATCATCACTGATCTCATTTTGACTTCAACTCCACTTTCCTGCTGCTCCCCATAACCCCTTAATCTGTTATTTCTGATGAAGGGTCTCGGCCCGAAACGTCAAGTTTTCCTGCTCCTATGATGCTGCTTGACCTGCAGTGTTCATCCAGCCCCATGCTTGTTATCACTGTTTAATCTGTTTATTTTTTACTCAAATTTATCCGGTGCCTCAGAGTCCACACACCCTTGGGTAGTGAATTTCACAGATTCACATTCCTTTGAAAGAAGTCATTCTCCTCACTCCTGTTTTATATCTTCTACCTATTCGCTTAAAACTATGACTTATTTTTCTAGATTGTCTCACAAGTGGAATGATCAACTTTACATTTCAATGCAAGAATTGTAGTTATTGCAGACTCATTCAAATTAAAATTATAATTGTCTTCTCGTATCCACAGCAGCTAAAGTATCCCTGTAAAAGTAAAACATATCATGACTCCGAACATGGATTAAACTGTTTTACCCTGATAATCATATTTAAATTCATTTTTAGTACAAGGCACTTTACTATGAGTACAGGGACTTTACAAGCAATGTTCTGTTTGTATGCATATGATGCTCTGCCTTGTGGTGACGTTGGCTGCAAACATACCTTTAAGGAAAAGATACTAAAGGGAACAAAAAGTGAAGAGGGGGAGAAATAGCTGGTGGGAGGCTATGACTGGAGGATATACAATAAAAGTTAAAGTTGGATCTATCTGGAGTGAAACTCTGAAATATTCCAAGGATGGTAGAATATCGAAATTCTCTGACGCAAATGACAAATGCTGCTTTGTCCATAATTTTATAATTTAAATTTATATATATTTATTTCATAACCAAAGCACTACATATCTGGGGAAAAGGATATTTTATGGCAGTGAAGCGGGCTGGGAAGAGTGTCCTGCAGTTAACATTGTAGTGAAGCAGTGTTACGTAGCCTATTCTTGCTGAAGTAGACAATAAGAGAAACACCATCAAGGAAAGAGTATAAGTTCATTTGCTGTAAGAAACTGATGTTATTGTTTCTCTGTAAATTACAATCAGTTAAAAAAAGTGTCAAATGAAGCTCCAGAAGTAAGCGAAAATCAGGAGCAATGTCATAAAGTAGCACGAATAAAGCAAATTGAGAAAGGGGAGGATGGTAGAATTCAAGTAGGGCAATTAAGTTTAAGACTAAGACAAGGAATAGCAGAGGAGCTCAGCCTGTGTGTTACCTGGCCTGCATTTTGTGGGAAATCTTCAACTTTTCTGGCAGCTTAGATGACCACATTTGCAGGAGTACTGCTGGTTTGATCAGCTTGAGCATTGGGTTTTGGAGCTTGAATGTCAGCTACAGGCACAGCAAGTGCAGTCCTCTGAGAGGTATATAGACAGTACACATTTAGATGTGGTCACAAGGAAGTACAGTAAGAGAGGGAATGAGTGGCCACCAGTCAGAGGAAGGAGGTGAAGTCAGGAAAGCCCCAGTGTGCATTTTGATCAAAAATAGGTGCTGTACTTTGGAAAGTGGTGAGTGTGACAGTTCCTTGTGGGAGTGCAACAAGAGCCCAGCTGCAGAAGGCGAAAACAGATAGAGATGATGGGAGATTCAATAGTGAGGGATACACACATGTGTTTCTGCAACCCCAGATGTGACTCCAAGATGTTTGTTGCTTCCCTAGGGTCAAGGTCAACGATGTCATTGAACAGGGCAGAACCATCTGAAGGGATAGGGTGAACAGTCAGTGATTGTTGAGGTTGATTGGCTCGCCGAGCTGGTTTGTTGTCCCACAGACGTTTTGTTACCATGCTGGGTAACATCATCAGTGCAGCCTCCGATGAAGTGTCGGTGTGTTTTCCCGCCTGGTTTTTAAACTCTGGGGTCCGTTGAGATGGATTGCCTCACTTCCAGTTTTCCTTCATAGTGGAGTGTATATGGGGTCGAGTTCTATGTGTTTATTAATGGCTTTCTTTGTGGAGTGTCAGGCTTCTAGGAATTCCTGTGCCTGATTCTGCTTAGCTTGTCCCAGGATTTTGGTGTTGTCCCAGTCGAATTGGTGGTTCTCCTTTCCATGTAGATTGAGCTGAGTGATTATTGATCTTGTCGCTTTGTAGCCAATTGTAGCCATAGCAGAGGCAGTGATGCAAAGACTAGAAAGGACGGCTCTTCCAGTAATCCAACCAAAATTATGGATGCGCTACGTGGACGACACCTTCGTCATCATTAAACGGACCAAACTAGAGGAGACACACAAACTTATAAACAACACCCTCACCAGAATAAAATTCACCAGAGAGGAGGAGAAGAACAAACAGCTGCCATTCCTGGACGTCATGGTAGAGCGCAAGACAAATGGAGAACTGCAAACAAAAGTACACAGAAAAGCCACACACGTTGGATTAGAAACTGGCTTTCTGAAAGAAGGCAAAGAGTGGTGGTTGATGGAAAATATTCAGCCTGGAGTCCGGTTACTAGTTGTGTGCCATAGGGATCTGTTTTGGGACCACTGCTGTTTGTCATTTTTATAAATGACTTGGACGCAGACATAGGTGGATGGGTTAGTAAGTTTGCAGATGACACTAAAGTTGGTGGAGTGGTGGACAGTGTGGAAGAATGTTGCAGATTGCAGGGAGACTTGGATAAACTGCAGAATTGGGCTGAAAGGTGGCAAATGGAGTTCAATGCAGATAAATGTGAGGTGATGCACTTTGGGAAGAATAATAGGAAGGCAGAATACTGGGTCAATGGAAAGATTCTTGGTAGTGTGGATGTGCAGAGGGATCTTGGTGTCCAGGCACATAGATCCCTGAAAGTTGTCACCCAGGTTGATAGTGCTGTTAAGAAGGCATACGGTGTGTTAGGTTTCATTGGTAGAGGGCTTGAGTTCCGGAGCCGTGATGTCATGCTGCAACTGTACAAAACGCTAGTGCGGCCTCACTAGGAATATTGCGTACAGTTCTGGTCACCCCATTACAGGAAGGATGTGGAAGCATTGGAAAAGGTGCAGAGGAGATTTACCAGGATGTTGCCTGGTCTGGAGCGAAGGTCTTATGAGGAAAGGCTGAGGGACTTGGGTCTGTTCTCATTGGAGAGAAGAAGGCTAAGAGGGGATTTAATAGAGACATACAAAATGATCAGAGGAATAGATAGGGTGGACAATGAGAGTCTTTTTCCTAGGATGATGACGTCGGCTAGTATGAGGGGGCATAGCTGCAAATTGAGGGGTGATAGATTTAAGACAGATGTCAGAGGCAGGTTCTTTACTCAGAGAGTGGTAAGGGCATGGAATGCCCTGCCTGCCAATGTAGTTAACTCAGCCACATTAGGGGTACTTAAACAGTCCTTGGATAAGCATATGGATGATGATAGGATAGTGTAGAAGGTGAGCTTAGATTAGTTCACAGGTCGGCGCAACATCGAGGGCCGAAGGGCCTGTTCTGCGCTGTATTGTTCTATGTTCTATGGACCAGGTACTGAACTTCAACAGTAACCATCCCAACACACACAAACGAAGCTGCGTGCGAACACTATTTAAACGGGCGACAACACACTGCAGCAACACAGAACTAAGCCAAGAGGAAGAAGAATACCTCTTCCAGTTTTTCAAGGATAATGGATATCCAAAAAACTGGGTCAGAAGATGCCTACACGAACAACATCAGGAAGACACAACATGTCCCGACATGCTCATCTCACTACCCTACATCAGGAACACATTGGAACTAACCACAAGACTCCTACGATCGCTGGGCATCAGAGTGATACACAAGCCCACATCAACCCTACGACAGCTGCTCACCCGAACTAAAGACCCACTCCCTGCCGTGGACAGGACCAATGTCATCTACAAGATCTCCTGCAGCGACTGTGAGAAACACTACAATGGACAAACAGGAAGGGAACTAACAACAAAGGCACACGAACACCAACTGACTACAAAAAGACACGACCAATACTCACTCATTTCAATTCACATGGATAAGGAGAACCACCAATTCGACTGGGACAGCACCAAAATCCTGGGACAAGCTAAGCAGAGACAGGCACAGGAATTCCTAGAAGCCTGGCACTCCACAAAGAAAGCCATTAATAAACACATAGAACTCGACCCCATATACACTCCACTACAAAGGAAAACTGGATGTGAGGCAATCCATCTCAACAGACTCCAGAGTTTAACAACCAGGCGGGAAAACATTGGAGGCTGCACTGATGATGTTACCCAGCATGGTAACGAAATGTCTGCGGGAAAAGAAACTAGCTCGGCGAGCCAACCAACCTCAACACCCACAACCCGAGCTACAAACCTACTCCAAAACCTTGGAGTCAGTGATTGTGGTTCAGAACGTGACTAATGACATAGGAAGAAAGAAGTATGTGATCCTGCAACAAGAATTAAGGAGCTTAATGGCACATTACAAAACAAGGCATCGAAAGTTGTATTCTTTGTTTATCAAGTTGAACCTGAACCAGACTTGGCCAACATTCTTGTAGGGAGGTTTGCTAGTATGGTTGGTGTGGGGTTTAAACTGACGTGAAAGGGGCATGGAAGACAGAGTGGAGGTACAGTGAGGAGTGATGTACAGCCAAGCATATAAGAATCACCAGGATGGTTGAGAAGACAAGTTGAACCTAATCAAGTTAAGGCATATGGGAGAATGGCAAGTCTAGATGACATTTATTTTAATGCAAGAAGTCTTGATTAAGGCAGATGCATTGAAGGTATTGATAACACATTGGGATGTGATGCCATTGCTATCTGGGAGACATGATTGTTGGAAGGATAGGGCTGGCAACACAACATTCCAGCGTATTGAATCTCCAGGTGAGATAGGCATGGAATGTAAAAGTGGAAGTGTTTTTCACAGAAATCAGTGATTTCTGATGAAGGGTCTAGGCCCGAAACATCAAGCTTTCCTGCTCCTATAAGGCTGCTTGGCCTGCTGTGTTCATCCAGCTCCACACCTTGTTATCTCAGTGTTTTTCTTAATACTGATGAAGAGTCATTTACTGCCTTAAGGAGAGATGATATCTTAGAAGTTTGTCCAAATGAGGCCATGTGGGGTAGAACTTAAAAAAGGGTGCAATTACACTGTTTGGAGTGTACTATTGACCACCAAACAGTCAGGGAGGGAGAGACAGAAGGATTTATGTCAGCAAATCTCAAAAGCGTAAAACTTACAGGGTAATATTAGGGAATTTCAACTTCCCCAATATTAACTGGGATGGCAAAAATCTGAAATGTTTAGAGTGGGTGCAATTCTGAAAATGTGTCCAAGAGAGCAATTGAAGTCAACACATAGAAAGTTATCTAAGAGAGGGAGTGGTACTGTCCCTGGGTTTAGGGAATGAAACTGGACAAGTGGTAGATCTAGCAGTGTGGGAGCATTTTGATAGTGACTGTAATTCATTGTGATTTAAAGTAAATATGGATCAGGACAAAGATGGTCTGGAAATAGTTCTGTATTGGGAGAATCACCAATTTTAATTGGATAAGACAGGAGGTGGCCAAAGTGGACTGGGAACAGCAACTTGCAGGAAAATCCCCATCAAAGCAGTGGAAGATTTTCAAAAGGCCAACATGTTCCAATAAAGTTGAAGGGTAGGACGAACAAGTGCAGAGAATGTTGAATGTTAAGGGATATACAGAATTGGATATGGGGGAAAAAAGGTAAGCATAAGGTCAACACTGCAGGCTTAGAACAGCAAATGTCCTGGAGGAGTACAGAGAAGGCAGGGGGCTTACTTAAAAAAGCAATTGCGAGATAAGAGGAAGAATGAAGAAAAAACACTGATGGGTAACATTAAGAAAAATCCAAAAGCATTTTATAATTCTGCTTGACGACAAAAAAAGGGGAACACGTTGGGTCCATTCTGGATAAAGGTGCCAACCTATGTGTGGAGTCGGAGGACATAGCCGAGGTTTTAAATGATTACTTTGCACCTGTGATCACAATAGAGAAGGATGATGTAGGTTGTAAAATCAGGGAGAGGGACTTTGTTATGCTTGAACAAATTAGCATTAAGAGGGAGGAGTTATTAATGGTTTTCACAAGCATAAAATTAAGTTTGCAGGTGACTCAAAAATTGGTGTGTTAAACAGCAAGAAGGAAAGCTTTAGACTACAGGACAATATCAATGGGCTGGTCAGATGGGCTGATCAGTTGCAAACAGAATTTAATCCTGAAAAGTATGAGGTGATGCATTTTGGAAGGGAACAAGGTGGTCAGAGAGTACATGCTATATAGAAGGACCCTCAGAAGCTAAGAAGATCAGAGAGACCTTGGTGTATATATCCATTGTAGTCAAGCGATCAAGGACCCAAAATTGGACAATGTAAATTGAACCACAGCTGGAGAAATAGGGCCTGTCGGAAAATGAAATGAAGTAAATGAAACAGCAACCAGCAGCTATAAATTATAGCGAACAATAGAAACCTAGCTCAAAGAGATACAAGGGAACCAGTTACAAACAATTCCAGAGTTGTGTATTGGAAAAGTTTCAAACAGACTTACTGGCATCTTGACTTTCAGCCAATGCCTGATGACGTACACTTTACACCTCACCAACATCACAATTCTGTTGGTGCAACCTCATTGGATGCTACGAATCCTACAGATGACCCCATTGGCCAAAGCCACAGAACATTTGGGAAGGCTTTGGGCAAGGGGAATAAAAACAGACATCTAGAAGCAATTTCCTCAGCAAAGACTCGTGGTGGAAGACCATATGGCAATCCAAGGAAGACTCAGGAGAAGATGCAATGTGACCTGTGAGATCCACCATCATGGAAGAGGAGAAGAAAGAGATTCCAACGGCCCAGCTCAAACATATGGATTGTTGCGAGTTAATATTAGGGTTAGATCCTCTCTCAGATGGATAGAGCTAGATAGAGAGTAAATATTTTGGGAATTTGGGAAATAGTCACATGTTTTTAATAAGGAATATTTTGGAAATAGTATAGACTTTTGAACTGCAAATTGAATTCCATGTCCCTTTGTCTGTCTTCCCGACAGAGCACTTGGGTAAAGTGTTTTTCATGCATAAGCTGGTGGACGTGTCCCAAGCACAGGCAACATCATTGAAATCCTGCACAGTACCTGCACTTCCCACAATCTGATCTGCTGCATTTTCTGCTCATAATGTGGTCTCCTCTACATTGGCGAAACAAAGTGTAGACTGGGAGACTGCTTTGCAGAACATCTACGTTCTACCCGCCAAAAAGACCCTGAGCTTCCAGTTGCCTGCCACTTTTACAGACCACCCTGTTCCCTGGCCAACATCTCTGTCTCAGGCTTGCTGCAGTGTTCCAGTGAAGCTCAGTGCAAACTGTAAGAACAAAACTTCATTTTCCATGTGGGGACCCTGCAGTCCTCCGGACTCAATATCCAGTTCAATAATTTTAGGGCCTAAACCCTCCCATGTCCTAGCCCCCTACCCCACGCACCAGACCATCACATAGCTTGCCATTGCACACTACCTATTGTTAGCCACTAACGGTCTCCATTAACAGCTGGTCGCCCTTCTAGCCAGATCATTATGAACTCTTTTGTCTGTCCAACTGTTCTTTTCTCTCTTTGGGCTCTATCTCCACCTATTGCTTACTCCTTAACTTCTCCCCCACCCTATCTTCTGCATATAAACTGACATTTTCCTAGCTACCATCAGTTTTGAGGAAGGGTCACTGGACCGGGAACGTTAACTCAGATTTTTCTTCACAGATGCTGCCAGACCTGCTGAGCTTTTCCAGCAATTTCTGTTTTTTTTCCTGATTTACAGCGTCTGCAGTTCTTTCAGCTTTTACCATAGAAATCCTTGAAGGCAGCAAGACAGGTAGACAAGGTAGATAAGAAAAAAATTTACCTTTATTAGTCAAAGCCTTGAATACTAGAGCAAGGATGTTATGATGGAGCTGTATATAACATTTGAAAGGCCAAAGCTGGAGTACTGAGTGCAGTTCACTGTACTACAGGAAGGATATGATTGAAATGGAGGAATTATGGAGGTGATTTTGCCTTGGATGAAATGAGACTCAATAGGCTGAAGTTATTTTCCTGAGAGTAAAGATGGCCAAGAGTGAGGGTTCTGATTGAGATGTACCCGTATAGACAGGGTAGGTAGGGAAAACTTTTCCTCTTTATTAAAGAGGGGTCAGTAACCAGGGAGCACAGTTTTAAGGTCAGGTGCAGGATGTTTAGAGGGGAGTTGAGAAGGAAAAAGTATCATCTAGAGGTTTGTGGTTATCTTAAACTTACTGCCTGCAAGGGTGGCAGAGGTATTAATTCTTTGAAGAGGTAACAAGTAGGTTAGACCAGGGAAACCCAGTGGATGTTATCTATCTAGACTTCCAAAAGGCCTTTGATAAGGTGCCTCACGGGAGGCTGCTGAGTAAGGTGAGGGCCCATGGTGTTCGAGGTGAGTTACTGGCATGGATTGATGATTGACTGTCTGACAGAAGGCAGAGAGTTGGGATAAAAGGCTCTTTTTCAGAATGGCAACCGGTGACAAGTGGTGTCCCACAGGGTTCAGTGTTGGGGCCGCAGCTGTTCACTTTATATATTATTGATTTGGATGAAGGGACTGGGGGCATTCTGGCAAAGTTTGCCAATGATACGAAGTTGGGTGGACAGGCAGGTAATATGGAGGAGGTGGGGAGGCTGCAGAATGATTTAGACAGTCTAGGAGAGTGGTCCAGGAAATTTATTTGGATGATGAAATTCAACGTGAGCAAATGCGAGGTCTTGCACTTTGGAAAAAAGAATACAGGCATGGACTATTTTCTGAACGGTGAGAAAATTCATAAAGCCAAAGTACAAAGGGATCTGGGAGTGCTAGTACAGGATTCTCTAAAGGTTAACTTGCAAGTTGAGTCCGTGATTAAGAAAGCGAATGGAATGTTGTCGTTTGTCTCAAGAGGGTTGGAATATAAAAGCAGCAATGTGCTTCTGAGACTTTATAAAGCTCCAGTTAGGACCCATTTAGAATATCGTGTCCAATTTTGGGCCCCACACCTCAGGAAGGACATACTGGCACTGGAGCGTGTCCAGCGGAGATTCACACGGATGATTCCTGGAATGGTAGGCCTAACATACGATGAACGGCTGAGGATCCTGGGATTGTATTCATTAGAGTTTAGAAGGTTGAGGGGAGATCTAATAGAAACTTACAAGATAATGCATGGCTTAGAAAGGGTGGACGCTGGGAAGTCATTTCCGTTAGGTGGGGATACTAGGACCTGTGGGCACAGCCTTAGAATTAGAGGAGGTGAATTTAGAACAGAAAAGAGGAGACATTTCTTCAGCCAGAGAGTGGTGGGCCTGTGGAATTCATTGCCACGGAGCGCAGTGGAGGCCTGGACGTTGAATGTCTTCAAGGCAGAGATTGATAAATTCTTGATCTCGCAAGGAATCAAGGGCTATGGGGAGAGTGCGGGTAAGTGGAGTTGAAATGCCCATCAGCCATGATTAAATGGCAGAGTGGACTCGATGGGCCGAATGGCCTTACTTCCACTCCTATGTCTTATGGTCTTATGGTCTTATAGGTCGGAACTCAGAAGATATTGAAGAAAGATTGAGATGAACACTTTAAATGTCATAGCACATGAGGCAATGGGCCAAGTGCTTGCAAATGCAATTAGAATAGATGGATGTTGTTATGTATGTAGTTTGGGGTGCCTTCCTTTAGTTAAATTGGTCAGGTGATCCTGCAGTGAGGAGCTTGGATCCAATCTGCAACTGGCTGTGGAGGTGTGAAGATCGTCAATAAAGTGTTCCTGTTCAGATTTACTATTTGCTTACCTGGTATATAATTCTGTTTTCTGGGATTGCCAACATAACAGATATTTAATGATTGGCACAATGGGCTGAAAGATCTCTTTATGCACTATGAAACCCTGAACTCTCTAAAATAAAAAATTTATCGATTACGGTATAAAATGGGAAATTTTGCAACATTGATTATTTTGTTTTCCTTTCCTTTGTTATATATGATTCTCATTGTACTTCTGTCTCTAAATTCCTTTGTGAACCATTCTCCAACAAAATTGCTGTTTTGGATTGGAGGATTAAGATTGTTGCCAGTTATGTTGATTTGAATAATCTTAGTCAGATTAGCAATGGGGGCACTAAAAATGCATTTCTGTTCAGAAGTAAAAATCAGCGAATGTTCCTGCTTTTGATTACTAAACATGTGCACATGTATAACATTATGGTGATCAGGATCAGATTTAGACTTGGTCTGCATCCATATTAAACTGTCAGATCATTGCTTATGATGACAATTTATATAGAATGACTACTTGAGTTAAAATTTAGAGGACTGTTAGCAGGCAAACTATTGTGTCCCAAGTAGCATTTTGGGAAAATAGAGAAGGAAATAAGTTGGAAATTAAGAATTTTATAGCACATAAGCCAGAAAGCTTGCAACATTTATAAAATAAAGTAACAAAAAATCAGTTTCTGATTCTTATTAATAATTCATACATAACCTACATTTCCAGCCAGAGCCAAAATTGTTAGCAAAGGATGCTGGTGGATTGTATTCAACATATAAAACCACCAGCAAGATTCACAAAGGGTCTTGTCTTTTTGTAGAAGTCTTTAAATCATTAAACAAGATCATTATACCAGATGCCTTTCTATCCATGAAGATCTGCTGGGTCAAAGCATTCAGCTTTTGAGTAATAGATTTTGAGGTAAATTCTGAAGAAAAGTCTATGCAGGTAATTATTTCCATGGAGCACAATTCCTGGTTCAGATCGCTGTAAGATAATTCTGGCAAATAACTTAATTTCAAGATTGCACACTAGTTTGTAGAACGAGGTCTGTTATACAGGCATAGTGTCGCACTGGTTCTTTTGCAAGATGCATAAAACAATATTCAACTTTTAAAACCTGTTAAAATGTTACAATATTGATTAGAAGACAGAAAGATGTGCATTTAAATAGCACCTTCACATATTGTGTCCTAAAGCGCTTTGCAGTCAAAGAAATATTTTGATGATTACTGATGTTGTTATGCAGAAAATGTGGCAATCAGTTTACACATGGCAAGCTCCAACAAGCAGCAATGTGATGTAGACAAACAGGAGGCTGGAAGAACACAGCAGGCCAGGCAGCATCTGGAGGAAAGGAGCAGTCAACGTTTTGGGTACTATCAGGTCATACCTACCACTGGTGCCCACCTATCACCACCATTCTGCCCCCACCCCTTCCCCCCAACTTTATCTGCAGCTCCCACTAACCCCACATCCAGTCCTGAAGAAGGGGAATACCCGAAAGGTTGACTGCTCCTTTTCTCCAGATGCTGCCTGGCCTGCTGTGTTTTTCCAGCCTCCTGTTTGTCTACCTTGGATTCCAGCATCTGCAGTTTTTTGCCTTTAAGCAGCAACGTGATGATGACTAGAAAAGCTGTTTTTGTAATGCTAATTGAATATTAAAGAAATCAGGAGAGCTTTCCTATAAAATAGCGCCACAGGATTTTTCATGTACCTGGTGAGGTAGACAACCCTCAGGTTGACTTCTCATCCAAACAGTCCAGCTCTCATAGAGCAGTTGTCCTCTTACCGCTGTCCTGAAGTGACAGCTTTGATTTTCAGTGCTTGTGTCGTGTACTTTTAGTTGAGAACACAATCTTCTGATTTAGGAATAAGAGTGCTACCAACTGAACCACAGCCAGTTGAGGTTCAGGTCATACTGTTAGTTCAACGTCATAAGTGCTAAACATTGTCTTTCACTTTAGCAGAGATTTGCATTACTTTGCAATGGCATTAAGACTGTGAAATCCTAATGTTGGAAATGAATACATTTGTCAGTTAATATTGCATGCTTGAAATCTGGAGTGGAGAACTGCAGGCCATTTGGTTATAGAATTAACAATTGCTTAGGTTGGAACACTTAATGCCTAAGAAACTGTGGTCATTGCTGTTACAGTTTTGGACTCAACAAAAGAAGAACATAAGTTTTATTCATTTTAATCAGTTAAAATAGGACGAGATGGTGTTGTTGTGGTAAATCACTGTACAGGCAATTCTGAGGACCCAACTAATTCTCTGAACGTATGGCTGGAGTACTTAATGCGTTTGAATTGAATATGAAGCTTGTTCAAGAGCAGCCATTAACAAAGGAAGTTTCAGTGATGGCGACTGTGACCAATTGTCATTGAGACTCATCCGATTCACTAATGTCCTTTAGGAAAGGAAATCTGTCATCCTTACTTGATCTGGCCTCTGTGTGACTCCAAACCTATAGAAATGTGGTTAACTTCAAAATGACTTAACAAGCCAGTCATTTCATGGGCAGTTAGGGATGGGCAACAAATTCTGGCCTTGGCTGCATTGCTCACATCCTGTCAAAAAGGGTGAAATAGTTTACCATTTTCTTGTGTGAATGAAGCTGGCAATAATTCTATTGTAAACTAAAAGGAAAAGACCTATGGGAGAATAAACTTTGGTCTGCTGCCTATTGAGGTAAAATTGTTCCTTGATATTTACTGAACTTGAACATTTTTGCTGGAAAACTACTGGACTGAGATAGAAAATGTAATGTATACTTTATTACATTGGATTATGGGATGGCACTACTTCATGGCAGGTATCTGTCATCGGTTGAACAGTGACCCTGATAAAGACCTCTTAATTAGCCATCAAGTTGTCACTTAGGGTCCTGCCAGCCATGAGAACAGGGTTGGCTTTCATTGGTGGTAGAACCTCATGATTCTTACAAAAATTTATTGTAATATTTTAATGTTATTTGTTTAATGTTAATGTTAGGCACATTCTCCATCCTTGAAAAGCTAATTTTATATTATGGCCTGTCAATTTCTTTTATTATAATTTTTAACAATCCACACACTTTAAAATGTTATTTATTAGAGATTGCATGTAAAATATTTTAGTTTCTAATATTCTAATCTTATCTATTTTATGATCTGAGAATTTAAGTTAGAGGTGAAAGGATTTGAGGCGTTTGACTTCATGGTTTGCAGTTCATGAGAATGTTGCCTTTTTTAAATTCTTTAAAGAATGTGGATATTGCTAGCACAGCTAGTATTTTTGCCCTTCCCTAATTACTTTTGGACTAATTGGCCTGCTGTGTCAATACAGACAGTGATTAAGAGTCACCCACATTTATGTAGCTTTAGCCTTGCGTCTCGAGCAGACCCGCTAGATTTCCTTCAGTCAAGCAAATCGATGAACCTGATTATCAAACTGCTTGCTGACCTGTCATTTCTGTACTCCCAATGATCACCTTCAGTTGGTGTAGATTTAAAATGCCATCGAGATGTAGTTTATCTACAATACAGGGATCACATCTTATGACATCACTGATGACCACCAAATCTGAACTAAAATTGGTAGCTATTAAACAGTGATATATGTAGATTATTTTGATTAGCCAATGAGTGTAACTTGATTCAAATTTAAAGCAAATCATTCTGATGCCATAAAAATGCATTTGGTGTTGTAAAGGAAATCCACCTCTAGTCTAAGGAAAAAAGTTAAAAGGTGCTGAAGTAAGTTTGGTTAAAGAGGTAAGTTTAAGAAGCCCAAACCTAAAGGAGGAGACACTTAAGAGTGGTGTTCAAAGCTTCCCATTCAGTCTGTGATTATGAGGGAGGTGAGAGAGAAAATTATTGAGGCTCAAGAATTTGCCTATCAGAGTGTTGGAGCACGTTGGTGAACTGGAGATTGTTTCACATTGTTTGCATTTCTGTGGGAGATGAATCCAACAAGCACATTTATCAGACATCTATGGCGTAAAAACAGCTGGTTCTTCACTGAAAAATAAAGCAGCCACAGAATTATTTGAAATAGCTGGCAGTAGCCAACATACATTTCAAAAGAGATAATTGTAATTCAGTAGAATTCTTTGAGGAGCTGATGGATACAGTTGAAATGTAGTGAAGGGAAGGTCCATGAACTTTAAATAGGCTTTCTGCAAAGTGAAACATAGGAGATAGAGGAAGGTAAGCAGGGTGGAAGTAGAAAGAGAATGGTGAGCAAAAGTAACATTGGTTAGAAAGGATAGAGAGTGTTAAGGCAGCTTTTGAGTGTATTTGGAAGTTGGCAGGGGAGTCTGTGTTACTCATAGAGTCTCTACAGTGTGGAAGCAGGCCATTTGGCTCCACAAGTCCACACCAACCTTCTGAAGAGCATCTTACCCAGATCCACCCCCGACCCTATCCCTGCAACTCTGCATTTCCCATGGCTAATCCACCTAGCCTGCACATTCCTGGACACAATGTGCAATTTAGCATGGCTAATCCAACTAACCTGCATATCTTTGGGCTGTAGGTGGTAATTAGAGCTCTGGAGAAAACCCACACAGACATGGAGAGAACATGCGAACTCCACCCACACCCAGTAGCGCTAACTACTGAGCCACTGTGCTGCCCAAGTTTTGAGATGTTTTCTGCTTACTGAATTTATAAATGATTAATACTTTTCCAGATGATATAGATATTTATTTCAGTAGGTCAAATAAGTCAAAAGGTACTTGTGCAAAGATATCACATAAAGTACTATATCTGTTTTTTCCAATTTGAAATCATAGGAATACTGCACAAAGAAGGCCGCACAAAGTTAACAGATAAAGTAGAAATGGGAAATGTTCTGCATTCCATCTGTACACTGTACATAAACAGAAAAAGCTTCTTTTAAAGGTTGGGAATCAATTCTTTTACATCAAGTGCGTGCTATGCAAATTACATTATATTTCTCTCCAATGAGTTGAGCCTGCAGGCATTAGTCTGGGTCTTCTGATATTGGAAGGCCTATTGTGCTTCTTCTGGTCTCTGGAACTATATTTAGATTGGTTGAACAAACGTGCAGAATATTTGTAAGAAGATGCTGTTCTGGCTATCACGTTTATAGTACTGAAACAACATGGGGGAGTGTAAAGGAGTACAGGCTCATTTGTCTGCACAGAGTAACCACGATGCTTTATAACTCCTTGTTTAATGACTGCCAGACAAATCTTTTCATTAGGCCCTATTTTGGCTTTATTGGAGTAAGGATGATGTACAATGTTGAATGAAGTATATATGTGCATGTCTTTTGATAAAGGGAAAATGTGTAACAGGCTCATGGACTACAGTGTGTGAAGTATTAAGATTTGAAAGAAATTTTAATTGAATTAATTTGCATTATTTCTTGAGTACAAATTTTGATAATCAGATGATGATATAATCACACCCTTGTATACATGTTGATTTAATCTGATGATTGCCTTTTAACATTAGGCTAAATATTTCTGTAGATGTCCCATTAAACTGCCAACTTGAATTCTTATGTATCCAAAAAGATAAAACTTCATCATGTGCCAGGGATGGCAGTGAGGAGCAATAATGGAGAGGATTGATGTTGGAATATGATGGGATAGTGGACTTTATCAAAATTCAGCGACAGTTTGAGGAGGGCAAGGAAAGGAATTGCACTATGATCACTATAGAAGCAGGTGTCATTTGCAACTTTGGCTAGATTTCTTTAATTACTGTGGAAAGGAGGCAAAAATAATTATAGGGATTCACACATGGATTCATAGAAAAGATAGATGTGGATTTGCAAAACAACAACACATTCAAGAGCTTGCAGGAATTAAAAGCTCCTGGTATAGGGAATGACATATTAGCAAGGATAGACAATTGGCTGGCTGACAGAAAACAATGTGCATCACCAGGTCTATGTTTAGCAGGATGTGCTAAGTGGAGTTATGCAGGGATCTGTGCTGGGACCTCAACTTTTTACATTATACATCAATGACCTAAATGAGGAGAGTGAAGCCATGGCAACTAAAGTTGCAGATGGCACCAATTTAGATAAGAAAGTATGTTGTGAAGCCATGAGGAAGTTGCACACAGAAATAATTTGAGTGAGTGGGCAAAAATGTGGAGGATGGATTGTTATGTGGGAAATTGTGAAGTTATTTACTTTGGCGGGAAGAATAAAAAAAGAACAATGTTACTTAAATGGAGAATGACTGCAGAATTTCAAAGTACAGAGGTATTTAAGTGTTCAAGTGCATAAGTCGCAAAAAAAAACTTAGTGTACGGGTATAGCACATAATCAAGAAGTCTAATGGGGCATTATTCTTCACTACAAGAGAGAACTGAGCATAAAAGTTGAAGCTTTGAACACCACTCCTAAATTCACCACATCTATTCCTCAGGATTCATCTCAAAAGGCATGAGCATTTGAGATATCAGCATCATTTACTTCTATCAACAGCTCAGAGTCCTATCTGTAATTAGTTCTGATGAATCTTACATTTTACATAGTAACTACCATCTTCATGAACCAACCTAATACTTTACCAGCACCTCATTACTACCTGTCACTCTCTATTTTATATTACGACAAATCTTCAGTCTCTCAGCCTATCTTGGATAATCCTACACAATGTGTCAGGGCCCTTTGAAATTTCTACAAGATTTCAATCTTGATGAAAATCCTTCTTCCTGCATATAAAGTATTCAAATGTGTAGAAGAAATTGGACTAATTGTGTAATTTCTAGGGCAAGACAATTACAGCAGAGAATACAATTTGGGATTTTGTCCAATGATACTGGCTATGAACTCTCAACAATGTATTGAATTATTTTACATGAACTGTCCATGCCAGGAAGATTGCCAATGAGAACCTGATTGCACAACTAAACCTTTATCCAGAACAGCATCAATTATCACAATTCCTCTGCCAGAATCTATCACTGTTAGGATTTTAATCTACATATTTGTTCATATTTATGAATGTGCACATATTTCTGAGCTTGTCATTGGATAATCGTTCTCTGTTATCGAAGAGAAACTTTATTAGTGCTCCGGTCTTGGCCCCTTCCATTTCAATGACTTGTTTTGCTTATTGTAACAACCCTTTTGTCCTGTCTAAGTATTATTGTGGTTAGACTCTATCTGGTCATCAGTTCTACAAAATATGGAGTGACTATTTCAGCCTTTGTCCCATAACTTTAGACTGATGTCAACTACTTTGTCAAATTCACATTCAAATGGATGTCTTACAATCTGATGTAGAGATGTTCACCAGTTCACTTTTTACAGACACACTGATATCGTCAATGAAGAGTGAACAAGTCTAATAGAAATGCTTAGCAGGATTTTTAACCCTCAGCCAGAAGGATGAGCAAAGTATTGATGTAAATTTAGGACAATTTGCTTTTTCTAAAGAAAATCTCTGGTTCGTATTAATTGATGGCATCATCATTTATCTAACACTGATGACCTTGCAAAAATATTTGGCAAACCGCATATCTACTGACTTTCTAAACATTGTCTTATTAAGATCCATTTCAAGATCATCAGTTCTTTTTCTCACTTTATTAAACAACAATATCGGTATATCACTGGAGATTGCACAAATAGTTATTAATTGGTTTACTCCATCTATTTTCCATGAATTACAGATCACTAGAAGAAACTTGATGCATTTTCATTGCCAAACATAGAACAGGTAGTAATTTTGTAAATCTTAAGTCAATTGTCATTCATTTAATGACTATTTGATAATAAAAACTAATCTGTTCCACATAATGTTGAAGTGCATGCAATTACTCAAGTTTTCTGCTACTGCACACATATGTCCCCTCAATTAGCACATTCATCACAGGGCATATGGTTTGTTTAACCTTTTGCAAATTCATCATTGTTACCATTATTTCTTAGAATTCTCAGCATCACATGTAACTTTGAGGACTCTGCCTCCCTGAATAATTATACTTTGAATCCTATCCAAAGGTCTTTTTACTTGTTCTTTCAATGTTCTTCGGATTCACTTGTCCATTACTGATATTCTAATTATATTTTCTGCTATTAAAGGTCAGACCTCCTAATGGTCTGATCTCCTAAAGGCACTTTCACTCTCATTGTACCTGTTTTTAAAACATGTTTGTACCCACCATCTAGGATGAATTTGGAATCTGGATATCATCAAGTTCTTTTGACTTTTGGGACTGAAACTGCAAGAAATATTTGTTTCTTAAAATACTTTTTCAAAAGGTACAAACATCTGCTCCAATGTCTGTTCTAACACCAAGGTGCTGAAGTGCAATCCAGCAATTTAAATGATAGTGTCAATCCATAAATCATCGATATTAAATCAGTAATTCAGAAACAATGGGCTTCTTTATTCACTCATGGGACACGGATGTTGTGGCTGGCCAGCATTTATTACTCATCCCTAGCTGCCCTTGAGAAGGTAGTGGTAAGCTACCTTTTTGAACCGCTGAAGTCCATGTGCTGTGGGTTGACCCACAATGCTCTTCGGGAGAGAATTCGGGGCAGTTACCTTTTACTACTTTGCATAATTCTGGAGTTATACCTAGAATTAGGTGATACGATTCAGCCAGATATTGTGATCAATAGCTAAATGACCTGTGTGATAGTAATGCTGAGGTCTGTATCCCTTAGACAGTGTCATTGAGAAAGTCAAAGATTTTCGGGGAGGAAGGGCTTCAAGGTTGATAAGAGAGCGTTCTCGAACAAATTGCTGACTGTATTACGATTGACAAGCCAAAGGTTGTTGGGAATTAGAATATAATGCACTCCTTTTCCCACGACAGCACTGTCCCTCTTCCATGAATGTGATATTAATAGTGAGACAGGGATATAAAGTACATGAATTAAACTATCAGCAAAATAACTCCATTCTGAGAGTTGCATGTCGAATGTCAATGGCTAAAATTGTACACAAATCTATTTGGATGCAAGATGTGCTTTGAGATATGACTTTCCAAGTGAAAACTATGCAATGTCAATGGGAGTGGTATTAAATATTTTCATACACGAACTGTACCAGTTTAATTTTTAGTTAATTAAATCAAAGTCAGGTTAAATGGGTGGAAAGGAATTAATTGCATATTAATTTGGATGGAATAAATAATAATATTTTAACATCACCATTGGAAGTGATCTCAAAGATGAGCTCTTCGCTCATGCACAATTTAATTAGAATCTATCCTTTTTAAGTACATAATTTATGAAAGATAATAACTTCCTGGAACTCTCAGCATTCATACTGGCAGCTGTGAAAGATTTTTCTGTAAAATAATAAGAATGCTTAACAAGCATCCTCAACAATTAGAAGGAGCACTTTTTTCCTCTCCCCAATTTTAGCTACACATTCAAAATTCAATTGCTACTGCAAGCACTTTATTGATGTAGTATTTATCCACTCACAAGTCAGTGTGAATGCCAATTTTAATGATTTACAATTAACATGCAATTTGTTGACTAGATTCTTTTTTGGAAGTACTTTCTGCTTTTAGCCATCAGGCAATATTACCAAGAAGTGTAACATTTTGCCTAATCTTGTAAGGTTTTACTTTACTTATTTATTTCATCTTTCCAAAAAGTGAATTGACCTAAGCAAAGAAATTAACAATCATTGAGAAAAAAGAAAATCTTCGAGGGTAATTACTTGCAAATTCATGAAATAAAATAGATTCATCTTAATAATAGTCACTGGAAAATATGAAAATTTCTCAGGTTGTATTCTTATATCACAATATGATGTAGACCTGTAATTTATCTAGCTTGCACTTCAAAATATAACAGAGAGTGCTAGTGGTTACACTAATCAGGATGGGAAAATCGATTTGAAAGACATTAGGATGGGCTAGTCTAGTTTTCATGTTAGAACCACACTGCAGAATTTTGTTATAAAAGATATTCTGGATTCAGTGGAAAGTTTAAGTGCTAGATCTTGGCATCCAGTTTGAGTCAATAGCAGATGAAGTTTCTTCATAAAATTATTTGAAAATTTCGTGGTATCTGTTTAAAATACAGACCCCTCAAAAGTCCCAAAGTGCTGTACAGTTGATTATATGCTTTTCAATATGGTCACTGTTGGCATGTGTGACAAATAGCAGTGAAATTCCACAAAGCAAGACCTTACAAACAACATTGTGATAATCATCAAATAATATGTTTCTGTAATGATGAATAAGGATTAATTATTTGTGAGGTCATCGAGGGTACTTCCGCTGTTTCTCTTCACTGTTTTGCCATGGGATCCTTACATCCACTGCAAAGTCTTATACCAAAGATGGCATCCCAGACAGTGTAGCACTTCCTGAGCACTGAAGTAGAGCATATTTTGATTTTTGTATGCAAGTTCCAGAAAGTGACTTGGGTGCATAACGTTTTGATTGACAGCATCACCAACTGAGTCAAAGCTGACTGCAAACTGTTGGTGAAAGCTAATTCCTATTCAGGAATGCAAAACCAGCCTGCAAAGGTGAATGGCCTGCGTACTAACCATTAGGGGAGAATTTATAACTGCCCAACTATTCCAATTACCATGAGAATAAATTTGACCAATGGTAATTCTCTTGAAAATTACCCATTCACTTATTGGTGATTCTTGCAGCCAAGATTCTAACTTAGCCTGTCAAATATGTCCATCGGAGGAAACAAGGGAGAAATCAAGCAGTGCAGGAGTAGCATTACAGGCCAAGACACAGCCCTTATTTTTACGACACATGCTGTTGTAGTTCAACAATTAATGTTTCAAAGGCACTTTGATAGTTACTGAGAACGGTAAATGTATGATATAACTGAGGGTCTAACATGGCAGGTAAGTGAGTGAGCCAGGATGCTAGTTTGGTGATGGAGATGCTAAAATACTATGTTGGTGAGGAGGGCAGTGTTGGGCGAGGGTGGTAGGTAGATGAAATGTAGAGTATCAAGTGGGTGAGATGGGCAGGGAGCCAGGTTGTCAAGGGTAGGGTGTCAAGTGGGTGTTAGGAATGGGTGACAGGTGAATATTTAGGTTTGGAGGTCAGGTGGGTAAGGGGGAGGAAGTCACCAGGTGAAGGAGAGGGGCAGGGTGCCAGTAGTGGACGAGTGCTTGAGACAAGTCAGGGGGATGTATAGAGTGTGTGATTTTGGAATGGGAGTGTAGGAGAGTCGTTTCTGTCAGAAGTTGGGTTGGTTCAGCTTGTGCGGGTTGGGACACAGTGATGTCAGGTCACTATAATAAGTGATTACTTCTGAATGCTTCAGATAGGGTTGAATTGGTGACGGGAAGTTTCAATTTCCTAGGCAGTATTCACATAGTCTGCTGCATTGCGGATTCAATGCAGTCCGAATACACAACTCTAGCCTATGCTTTTCCAATGGCCATTGGAAAGAATGACAGAATACTTTTGTATTGAGAAGGTTCAAAGGGAACTTTAAATCTTGTATCTGTCTTTCTTCAATAATTCAGTTCCGCAGAGAAAATTGAGCATTATATGTCTGAAAATATTTGAAAAATAGGCACACTCTTTTCTGGCAGAATCAATAGTGTTCAACGTCATCATATTTTAATACAAAATGATCAAAATAAAATCTACAATTTCTTTTTTCAAATAGTCAATGCAATTTCTTTAAAAATACAATATTTAGACATCGAAATATTTTGTTCATATGTGTGGATTTCTCTGGGGAACAAATGATACCCAATCTGTAAGTTTCATCAGTAATGCATCTATTATGAAACCCCAATGCTCTTATTCCATCATAAGATGTTTTCTTCGCTTCCTCCTCAAAGCAGTCACTATTCACTGAAAGCATATATTATCAAAGAAGTGTATAAATAGCAGAAAGCTAATCATTTTGCATTACTTCACTTTACTTAAGCTTCAAGATGGCAGATGGTTTCCCTGAGTTTCACAAGACAATCATAAATTATTACCAATAGAATGTACCTTTTGGTTTTCAGAATAACAAGTTTAAATGCTATGAAACATTAAAGGTCACACAGAGCTTTAGCAATAATTCATGATGCACTTGATTTTCAAACCATCATATCTATGTTGTGCATCATAAAAATTGCCTGATAAATAGTGAATGTAAATGTTCTAAATAGATTTATATCTTACATGTAAGACAGACACAAATATTTTTCTGCTGCAATGACCTCAGCAAATATGTGTCTCCTGTATAATTGTATGTTAGTCAACATGCTAATTTTATTCTTAATTGCTAGAACCATGCATCAACATAAAATGCAACTAACAAGTTATATTGTACAAAGTTAAATATTTGCATGTTACAGAATATATCTGTTACAAGAATTGGAGTTACAAGATACTTTTGTCGCACCCAGGAATTAAATGAATGTGACATAATTACACAATGAAGACTGGCAATGACAGTGGGTTACGTTAGACAAATGCTGAATCAAGTACCAATCCTTTTCTTCATCATTTTAACAATAGCATAACTGTATGTAAGAGAATAAGTAATATTCTTTCTCCCATTATTTTACCTCAAAGTGATTGGACCATTGATCAAAACAAAATTTGGAAATGTTTTTCAGTTGGATGATGTAATTAATTTAAAATGCAGCACTTCGTCATTTTAAATAGGTTAATACGTACTTCTTCAGAAAAGAGAGAAATGGGAATCTTTAGCCACTTATGAAGTAACGTCAACCACAATAATTTCCAAGGATTTGACTGTTCCCCTGCCCACCATACCATGTAAATGGAAAATTCAGCGAAGTGATATACCAGAAATAAAAATGCAAACATTGCATTGATTAATTTAGTGAATCTGTCCATAACTCTTGGTCTGGACATGTCCAAATAAGTTGTTGGTGTTGTCTGCACAAGATGGGATCAGCATTATCCACATCATTGTGGGGATTTCCTGGAGGATGCTGGAAGTTAGCACAAATTCAGGAATTCCAAAGTTTGGTCTCACAGAAATGGTACAGAAAACCCAAGATAAAGTTAGAGATAGTGGATGCACTGATAGTAATCTTCCAAGAATCATTGGATTCTGCAAAAGTCATAGAGGATTAGAAAACTGCCAATGTAAATAGTCTATTTAAAATCGGAAGGAGACAAAAAATTATGTTACTGTTAGCCAGTTAGTTTAACCTCTGCTTTTGGGAAATTGGTAGTGTCTGTTATAGTGGATGTAATGGCAGAGCAATTAGAAATACATATTATGATAAAGAAAAATCAGCATGGCTTCATTAAAGGAAAATTACACCTAACAAATCTACCAGAATTCTTTGAGGAGGTAACAAACAAGATAAATAAAGGGGAAGCAGTGGATGTAATACATTTGAAATTTCAGAAGGAGTTTTATAAGGTGCCACGCATTTGGCTACTCAATAAGGTAAGAGCCAATGGTGTTGGAGGTAGAATACCAGAGTGGATAGAGGATTAACTAACAAATAGCAGAAAAGTTATGATAAGAGGGACCTTGTCAGGATAGTAACCTGTAACTAGTGGACTGCCACAGCGATCAGTGCTGAGGCCACAATTATTTACAAAATGTATTAATAAGTTAGATAAGGAAAGGAAATGTACCATAGCCAACTTTTAAGATGACTAAAATAGGTGGGAAGGCAAATGATAAGGATGACACAAAGAATCTACAGAGGGATAGACAGGTGAAATGGGGGGGATACAGAGGTATACAGACCATCTGCAGGCAGATTGAATTAATTTAGAACGACACCATGGCTGGCATAGTCATGGTGGACTGAAGGGCTTATTCCTATGCTGTACTTTTCTACACTCTAGTGAGGGCAGAAACTTGCCACATGGTGTAAAATGTGGGAAAATGCGGAGTTGTGCATTTGGCATGAAGAATAGAGGAGCTGAATATTATTTAAATAAGGAAAGATGCCCACAGCTACAGCACAGAAGGATTTGGGAGTCTTCATATGTGAATCTTAAAAAAGTCAGCATCCAAGTTCAGCAGGTAATAGGGAAGGCAAATGGAATGTTGGTCTTTATTTTGAAGAAAAGGTATGAAAGTAGGAAGGTTTTTCTAAAGCTATGAAATGCACTCGTCGTGACATAGTTGGAATACTGTGAAAAACTTTGGAACCCTTATCTTTGGAAATATATACTGGTGTTAGAAGCAGACCAGAAAAGGTTCATTAGGCTGATTATAGGTTTGGAGAGACTGTATTTATGATGAAAGATTGAGTAGATTGGTCCTGTACTCATTATTTTAGAAGAATAAGAAGCAACCTCATTGAAGCATGCAAGATTCTTTGGGGACTTTTGAGGGGAATTTGAATTCAATAAAAAAATCTGGAATTAAGAATCTAATGATGACCATGAATCTCGTGCCAATTGTTGCAAAAACCCATTTGGTTATTAATGTAATTTTGGGAAGGAAACTGCCATCCTCACCTAGCCTGGCCTACATGTGACTCCAGATCCCCGACAATGTGGTTGACTGTTAGTTAAGGATGGGCAATAAATGTTGGCCTCACCAATGATGCCCTCATTCCATGAATGAATTAAAATAAACTTGACAAGTAGATGCAGAGAGGTTGTTTGCTCTTGTGGGGGAGGTTAGGAACAAAGGACATAAGTTCGGAGTAATTAAGAAATGAACAGGCATTTTGTCTCTCAGAGTAGTGAATCTATGGAATTCCTTACCACAGAGCACTGTAGAGGTTGGGTTGTAAATTCAAGACTGAGATTTTTAATCAGTAATGGAATTGAGGACTATAGGGAAGAGATAGGAAAATAGAGTTGAGATTAATCAGCCACAATCTCATTGCATAGTAGAGCAGACTTGATGGGCTAAATGGCTTGTTTCTGCTCCCATATCTTATGGTCTTGCGAGACTAAAATTGTATTAACCACGAAATACGTATAAGTAAAGAAATAAAGGATTTGAAGTGAAGTTAGATAACATGATTTTTAAAATAGTTTAAAATCAAAAAAAGGAATTTTGTTTCTTGCTGCAAGAAAATCCCAAAACTTAATTTACCAATCATGGTTTAAACTGTACCCCAAGTGTATGTTCAAGAGGAGCCAAATTAGAATTTGAGTAGATTTGTCAGGCATGATTTTCCCTTTGTGAAGCCTTGCTGACTCTTCTTGAGCATATTATGTATTTCTAAATGCTCTGCTATTACTCCTTTATCATGGAAACAACCATTTTCCCAATAACAGTGGTTAAACTAACTGGCCTACAGTGACTTTTTTGTCTCCTCCCCTTTTTAAATATACTTATTACATTGGCAGTTTTCCAGTCTTCTGAAATTTCCTAGAATCTAAAGATTCCTGGAAGATTATTACTATTGCATCCATTATCTCTGTTATCTCTGTTTGTGGGATCTGCAACAAGGCAAAATTTCTTCTGTTCCAAATCTCTGATAAGCAAATCAAATGATGGTAGATAATTAGAGACTGGGTGTGGGAGACCCGACTTTGTATTAAATGAAAATTGTTATGGATAGGGGAAGAGAGATGAGCTGAAAATCCCAGTTGCATTTGTTTCTGTCTGTAATCACCGTCGGTCATGTTTGTAAATGTGTGTGTGTTTCTAAGCCCCAGTTAATGTTCGGTCAATTAGAAAGTGCTAGCATCAGACTTTTGCACATATTAAAAAAAGAGATAATTTATTCATACATTCACCTGTAAAGAGCTAGATAATGCACATGGATTCTCAAGAAAGGAATAAATAAAGAGGTTAGTATACTTCTACAAGCATTAAAACAGAAGAATAGTTCACGATACGTGTCCAGTTTATGTTAGGAAACACCATCTTTGCAAGTCCAGTGAATAAGTAGATAGTAGGAACTGCCAATGCTGGAGAATCTGAGATAACAAGGTTTACAGCTGGATGAACACAGCAGGCCAAGCAGCATCGGAGGAGCAGGAAAGTTGACATTTCGGGTCTGGACCCTTCTTCAGAAAGGATCCAGACCCGAAACGTCAGCTTTCCAGCTCCTCTGATGCTGCTTGGCCTGCTGTGCTCATCCAGCTCTACACCTTGTTATCTCAGTGAATAATTATTTTATTTAAGGTAAATTGAAGTTTAGATTATTTCAGATGGCTAAAGTTTGGATTATTGCATGACTCCTTAAAAGAGATGAATGTTCAGCAGGTCATGTGTTCAGGCTGTTGATGGCCTTTGTACCAGGAGGTCCAATTTCTTTTCTCATGAACTTGGAGCTTTGAAATCTGATTGGGAAGATTTTTGAAAGACTTTTCATCCTCTCCGTTTTTAAAAGGCAAAGATTGCATAGTCTATCACTGCAGCTGTTGTCTTGTTGATATTGTTTTGCAGACTACCTCCAGGTCTATTCTCAGGGCTGGGGCAATGACTTTCATCTGAGAGAACCAGTTTTATCCCAGCGGTCAGTGCTTATTGATAGTAAACAGAAGATAAATGGTGGTTTTTCACACAATTTATAGCTAACAACTGGTTTCATCAGATACCCTTGGTATTTTTGCAAACTGTAGACCATTACTCCATGGATTCTGTGTCTGCAAGTAAATTTCGAACAATGAAAAGTGTGAATTCCAGAAAGGATTGCTGTCTGAATATGTCTATTTAAGGGGAAGGATCCGCCCACCCAGAAACATAAGCACATGCGTATGCGTGCGCGCACACACACGCACACACACACACACACACACACACACACACAGTCTCTCACACACATTCACTCACCTCTTTTACTCTCTGATTCTCTCTCATGCATCTGCGGGTATGCACGTACTACGAAAACTTCGAAGTCTGCTGAAGTTATAAAGGTCATTGTCTCACTTGGCAGCCATCTTAACAGTTCTTTTCAACTAAATAAAGACAGCTCCAGAAACAACCATGCTAGCTCAGACCTGATATAAGACTATGAATATGACATGCCTTTTGTTGTCCATGTCATTACTGTGTTGTCAATGAACCTGGATTTTGATTTTCCCATGACTCATTACTTTGAAGTTTCATCCCTCCTTTATTTCTAATTTCAGTTTCTGAGTCTGGTTTAACTAGACAAATTAACATTGGCAAACTTAGCTGAGTTGTTTTGCGTATGTTCTTACGGTTTGCAATATACAGTATTGAGAATCAAAAGTGGAATGTATTAGAACGTTTCTTATATTTACAGTGACATACTATAACGTTCTTGGAATGTCCCTGCCATTGCCCCAGCTGAAGCCAAAAAATTTAGTTGATGAGGACGGTTGAAAGAATGGAGAAAAGTGGCTCTGGTTTATCCTGTAGAGAATAAATTAAACATCAGGCATATGAACTATCTGCATTGGGCCAACATATTCTTTGCAGTAAGTGGGACAGGTCTCCAGGGTACAACAAAAATACTGAAGCTGCAAAAAAAAGATGGTAAGGCTTATCATCCCATTTAAACAAAAAAAAAACCACGTATAATCACCAAAAAAACAAGAGGACATTATTTCAATACAAAATATAATCAGTCAGCTCTGGAGCTGTGGCCATGCAAAGAAATCACCTTAATCTGATTTGATCTTGTGCAATACATATGCACATTGCTCTTTTCCTTCCAATCATCAGACTTGGCATTGCTGCATGATTGCTGATTAGAGTTACTGCTTCATTTGTGTGCAGCCATTCTGGTTAGTGATAATGTCATTGTGCTTGATTCCAAGCATAATTCAAGATGATTTGACCAGCACTGCAATTTTATCAGGGATCTGTATAAGAAGGCACTTCAAGCAAGAATGGAATAAACTCTCAGGCAGAAACCTTTAAAGGTGAAGTCCCTGCAGTCAACTAATGGACCCTGTGGACCCTGCCATTGACAGTTCTTTGGATGCCTAATGAACTGTATTTTCTGATTAACCTCCTTACACTGCTTGCCCAGGCAGGAGATTCTGAGAAACCACATGATAGCTGAATGTCAGACTATAGCTAGAAGAGACAGGCAGACCCCAGAAATGTGCATTTTGTGACATTCAGGACCATCTGCTTGATTTGTTTATATCTTTCCCCATTTACTTCAATTTTGCTAGGATTCCTCAATGCTGCAAATCATTAAATTTGATCTTGATGATAAGACCAGTCATTCTCGCCTCACCTCTGATATTGAGCTTTTCTTTTGTCCATGTTTGAATCATGCCTATAATGAGTTCTGGAGATTAATGCCCTGGCAAGAGTCAAACTT
>JAHRHZ010000024.1:35000753-35024598 GCA_024137785.1 Ginglymostoma cirratum
TCTGATGAAGGGTTTAGGCCCGAAACGTCAAGTTTTCCTGCTTTTATGATGCTGCTTGACCTGCTGTGTTCATCCAGCCCCATGCTTGTTATCTCGGATTCTCCAGCATCTGCAGTACCTTTTATCTCGGGAACTATTATTTTTTGCTTCCTCTCTGAGCATTTCCTGGAATAGGTCAAATTACAAGTGGCAATAGCTTGGGAATCAGCATATTGTATCAAGCAAAGCTGATTTGAAGACTCTCCAACTCCTAAACCACATGAATTGGAAGAATTTACAAGTTTTTAATCATACTGGTTGAATGTGTTGGGAATGTACCTTCCTTGGCCATCAAGTCCTGGAGTAGGACTCAAACCTGGAGCTTCTTGCTCATAGGTGATGACACTGTCACTGCACCTCAAGACCTACTAATTAAAGCATAAAACTGTGATGATTTCCAGTACAATCAAAGTCAAAATTGATATGTAAAGTGGCCTATTATGGTTCATTAGTCAAAATTGTAAGCCTTCTCTTTACCAAATGTGGAGGTGACATGTTAGGTAATAGAAATGCGATAACACACTAATTGTCATACTAAGTTGTCCAAGTACTAATTAGATGTGATTTGAGTAGATCTTGATAGCTTACATTATTTAAATTGTATCTGAGTGAACTCAGAGGTCATAATTGTTAAGATAAATACTGTAGTCGCCAAGTATTCCAATTAAATCAATTTATATGTGTACAATGTGCGAGTCAGAAAATACATTTTGTCTTACACATCAAGAAAAATAAGTGCAATTTTTGTTTAACTCTCATTTATGGATTTGAATTTGCAAATGAGTAAATTCATACAACAGACTCTCATGCATATCATAAACATAGGGAAGAGTGTAACCTGAGATCTTGAATTCTGCAGGTATTAATATTGATATTGAGTATATTTTGACTTGACAATTAAAATAGAGTATGTTTGCTTCCTCTAACTATTGTGAAATCACATCAATACAGAATGCGTACATTTAGGAAATAAATTACATCATGATCTAACATCAGAAGCTTTACAGCTCATAATAAAATCATTGGGCTGATAATCGTAATGTCCTCACACATGGTATCTCTATGTAGATCAAAATAACAAGCTTATTCATTTTGCCTCAGATATTCAGAAATTTCTGTTTAGACATTGAATTTCACGAATAATGTTGCCTGAATGTGACCTATAACTTCAGGAAAATGTTACCACAACCAACAGAAATATATGTGGAATGATTATGAGTTAACTATTTTGGAAATATTCATCGTAGGGACTTACTTTTATAGTCCTGGCATTGGCACAAGCACCTCCCAAGCAATGTTTGTCCTCTTGACCATGATCAAGAAACAGCCAAATAATTAACAATCTAGAGGTGTGGGGTCTGTCCAATGAATGTGCGCAGGCAGCTAATGAAGTATAAGACTGTGTGCCAGCTGACTCAAAGATTGATGCTAGTTAGGAGTCTGGCCGCTCGATCTGCTGTCAATTGCTCATCAAGATACCACAGCAACAGTGTTGAAATCCGTTAGCCCTCCAGCTGACAGACACCCCTGGGAAAAAGGAAGAGGCCAAGAGTGGTCGATGCATCTCAGATATTTCGATATAGACACCAGCAGAGAAGGAAGTTCTATATGGGGTTATTTCTCACAGTTGGCTGTGATCTTGCAGATTTATGACAGGAGCATCAAACCAAGGGAGTGAGGAAGCATAGTTTACTTCTATGTGTCCACTGCTCATTAGAAATTGCGGTCTTTTCAAAGCTGAATTTCTCGAGTATTTCCCTTGTAGCATGAGAGCCTATCTAATTGCTGCTGTTGCACTATCTGTTTACCCCTAACATGTTTTACATGCCAAAATAACCTTGCTCCCTCAGTGAGTATCTGGCATTTGAACAAACCAAATCTGGTCAGCTCCTTCGTATGCTCAGTGAACGTAAGCATTAGACAATGGATCGTGAGATAAAGACAGAGACAGCATGTATGCATCAAAATGAAGCTTTACTGCAATGACAGTGAAAAGGTGTCACAGAATGGGATTGTCCTGAGCCTTCCTATATGCCTCTTAACACCAGGGATTCCTCAACTAATGCCGCCACTTTCACAACTCCTCCACACCCTCATCATCAGATGAGAGGAGTGGTAACTGTTGATGTCTGCGTTCAGCATGACTTCCAATCCCACGCAACTTTTGTGCAAGTTGGCAGTGCAGAGCAGACCACCTTGATCGGTGAAAACTTTGATCACTGGACCATAGTGAGCAGAACCATTGGATCAACCTTGGTACCTGAAACTCATCTTTAGCAGACATATGGCCAATGATTGGTTTGATGGCTGCTCATGTGGACTTCATGGTAGACATAGTACCTCTCCTCTGATGGTTGCAGTTGGCAATTCCTCACAAACTTGAGTGGCCGTATCCTCAACTAGTCTTTAAGCCTGAGAATTTATCCCTGAAGGCACAGGGAGAGAACAGAGGCATTTGTTAAGCTCTGACAGCTGAGTTTGTTTATGTATATGGCAGTGAGCAAATCTGAAGTAATAGTTTTCTGTTGTTACTGATTTGTTCTGTTGCAACATTCCTATTGAAACAATAAGTTTCAAGACAAGGCACATTTTCCAGAGATGAAGGAAAGAATCACATGATGAGATTTCATCTTTTTACGACTTTTACTGTTAAAAAAACCAGTATCAACATAAACTGAATAAGTAAATAAGACACCAAACTACAGTAAAGGTACTTTGCCATTAACTAAGTGATGTTAACCAACCAGAAAACTATATGCCGTGCTCCCAACAGTCGTAGAACTGTAACAATTCAGTTCCAAGTTCTTCATGGCTTTTCAACGTACTCTCCTCTTCCTGCCTAACGAGAACCAGTCTTCTACTGCCCTTTAAAAATTATTCCACCCAGTTTTTGATTATTTATGATGTGACACCCAGTACCAAGGACCAGACCAATGACTCGTTATTCTGTAAATCTTTACAAGTTCCAACTTTGTGAATAGAGAACCAGTTGCCCATCATCTTCCTGCTTGGAGGTGAACATAATGTACGACTTTTTCTTTTGGCTTTCACTGCAACAGGTGTCCATATTTTGTGTCAAGGTGTGAAAACTTTTCATCTAATCTTCTGTTTCCAGTTATAAATCATGAGAACATTTCTCTGAAGAAAATCAATATGGTCACAGCATCTCCGATTCTGAACGTCCTGTGTTTAAAGCTTATGTTTCAAAACTTGTGTTGTCTGAAGTCCTATGTTTGTAACATCACATCGAATGAACTGAAGCTTTTCTACTTGAGCAAGGCTGCTTGGTGATCTGTGACAGCCTTGATGCTAAATGCACGCTGACACCTTATACTTACAGAATATTGCAATGATCTTGAAACCAATCAGTATCTTCCCTGATTGTCTGGTATTTCTTTGGTAGTGCACATAGATGCCAACTCTCTTGAAATGAGTTGATTATCTCCTGCATGTGCCAACTGGCTGCAGCATGGACCATTAAAAAGATCCTGACACCTTTAATTTGAGAGCCATGGTGATCTTCAAGACTGCAGACATTGAGGGACAATTGAAACCTTTGGGGCTCAGCTCACTCTCCATTATGGTCCATATAAGGCAGGGAAGGCCTTAAAGTCATCACTGACACTGGTGCTCAGATAGATACATATAGTCCACGCATGTGCGGCTGACTTTCTCTCAGGCAAGGCTTTCTTCACAAAACTAGTCACCACTCCCAGTACACCACTTCTCTCTTGGATGCTGGCATGCTGCCATGAAGGCTCAGGGATCAGTCCAATGCCAGTTAATCCTGCACTTTTATACACCATCCTTGCAGTTGATGTCCTTTCTAACCTGGCCTTTTTAAACACCGGTCCTCATCTGATCTCTAACTACCCCCACTGTAAATTCATCCCTCTGACATGCAGCTCCCACACCTATAGGACCATCACACAATGTATTAGAGCCCAACATCCACTGACTGGCAATGACCTCCCCTCCCCACTCTGCTCCCTTTGAGCCAAAGACTTTCAATATGGCTGACTTCAAGAAGAGGTTTCACAGAATCCCTACACTGTGGAAGCAAGCCATTTGGCCCATCAAGTCCACATTAACCCTCTGAAGAACATCATACCCAGAACTACCCTCACCCCATCCCTGTAATTTTGCCTTTCCAAATGACTAACCCACTTAGCCTGCATAATATGGGCATACTAGCCTAGCCAATTCACCCAACCTCCACATCTTTGGAGTGTGGAAGGAAACCTGAGTACCCGAAGGAAACCCATGAGGACATGGGGAGAATGTGCAAACTACACACAGACAGCTGCTTGAGGATGGAATTGAACACAGGTTCCTGGCACTTTGAGGCAGCAGTGCTAACCACTGAGCTACTGTGCTCCCCCAAGAATTGAAGTCTGGGTTGGGAGGTGGGGAAGCTAGCAACATTGATCAGTATGGGAATTGTACTCATGACATTGACGTTATTAGCACTATACTCTACCCACCTGAGCTAACTGGCCACTAACTGGCTCCAGGGCTTCATATTGTTGCTGGCACCTTTAATGATTCAGGGATCTGAAGGACACAGGATCCATGTGCATTGTTTATGAAATACAAGATGCACCATAAAAAACCATTCCAACACATCAGGTTAATGACCTCCTAAATAATTCTACGTCTCCTGATCTTGGATAGGGTATTCAGCTTTCTATCTTTCCTGATGCATGTAAAATTCAGAATCTATTTCATGACCTGGGGCTCTATGTAAAGACATTTCCAACTGAATTTGTTTCTGGGATCCTGCCCATTTCCATTTTATTCTTTCAGACTCAGGAAATACAGCCCTAATGAGTGCACCACAAGGTGCTGTCAAATCTATAATCACTAGGATCCAACCATCCCACATATTCAGAATCATAGATAATTGACTAAATAGTTTTCATTTCATCAGCTCTAACATGTTACTGGCATGTAAAACCCACATTAAAATTGGTGAAAAGCTGTGAACTGAACCTGAACAAAGTGCTTAAATATTTCAAAGAGCTTTCATGATGAATCACTTTCTTCATGTGAAATTATGCTTATGTAAATAATCGTGATGCTAGTTTTGGACTGGGTGGACAAGGTCAGAAATCACATGACACCAGGTTTCATCATTTACACTATCATTTCTTCTGTGTTGGTGTCATAAAAATCATAACACAAAGGAATTGTTACACCATCAGGACATCTTATGAACAAGCCTAAAACCTTGCAAAAGCTAACAGATTCTGAAAAATGCTTCTTATTTTGTCTAGTAGTATATGAGGCAGATAAATCTTGTTGTTACATCCGTTTCCTTGGCTAGTTTTCTGTGGAAAAGATGGCTTGTCTGTTGCCAGAGGCTGAAGCATAATGGGTACCATTCTGTATCAAGTATGTGGGCACAGGAGATTTTCCTACCCTTACCAGCTCCAAAACCCATATCAGAAGACTTAATGGATTGATATTAAACCAGGCTGGTTACATTGTGAATGCACCATCCTCGTGCATCATGTCCTGAAGTGGGACAAAAACCTGGAGCTTCTGGCTTTAGGGTTGGCACACTCCCCACTGCACTCCAAAGAAATCCTTCTAAAAACTGCAACAGCCAGAAAAATGTTGTCAGTAAAAAGAAGTACTGATCATGCGACAGGTGAAATGTGTAATTAGTAAACATCATTGGACAAATCCTAATTGACAAGCACCCCTAGTATTATAATTCCTCAATTACTGGATAGGAGTGCACAAGGGGAGTATCTTAAAACTAAAATTAACTTTGTTCAGTATACTGGTTAATTTGGAAATTACTGAAACAGTTGATGGCATGTGAATAATGAGGCAAGAAGGTATTTATTCAAGCTTAAGGGCAGTGCCAACATAGGCAGGAAGGTATGAATACAGATTGACAAGTTTACACGTGCAATTTCTGTTATAAAAGAATTCATAATGGAACATAAAAATAATGGGGAGCTGAATTATGTCTGCTGATGTCACTGTCTAATTATCACATCTCCCTTGACCCAATTGTAGCTGGAGGCCACAGGTTTTAGCTTCTTTCAAACAATTAGATGGCATTTTATAAGATCATATAATAGTAAAATAGTTTATAATAAAGTACAATTTTGTGAGCTTCAGTTCTTTTCATTTGGAATTTAGCAGGAGATTTATATTCTTAATTTATGAATTGAAACCTTTACAACATAGCCAACAGTAATTCCAATCAACAATGTTATCTACATATATTGAGCAAAATTATATCTGTCCCTATCCAGATCCTATGTTCAAGAAGAGTTTATTTGTATTGAAGGAATATTGGATTTTTTCTCTACTTATTTTGAAATTGCTTTAGGAAATAAAAGATTTGTTTTGATGAATGAAACTTTAGAACTAAATTCTGATGAAGGGTCAACAATTAATTAATGTTGTTCTTTTTAAGACTGTTATAATCTACCCTGCTTTTCTCAATTGTTTTCTTCTTTTATTGTTTTAAGATCTTGACAAACATTTATCATAACAACAAAAGACACTGACACATTATAGAAGAGATGTGATAGTACTGGGGAGGGTGCAAAGGAGATTTACCAGGATGTTAGCTGGGCTGGAGAGTTTCAGTTATGAAGAAAAATTTGACAGACTGGCATTGTTTCTCATTAGAGCAGAGGAGACTGTGGGGCGACATGATTGAGATGTTTAAAATCATGAGAGGCATAAACAAGGTAGACAGGAGGAAGTGTTTCCTCTGTGGGAGGGATCAGTGACTGGGAACATAGATTTAGGGAAAGGGCAGAAGGTTTGGATAAGATGTGAGACCATAAGAAATAAGAACAGGAGTAGGCCATTCAACCCCTTGATTCTGCTGCACCATTCAATAGGATCATTGCTGATCAAACATTCTTTACAGCCAGAGATAAAAGGTACTGCAGATGCTGGAGAATCCGAGATAACAAGCATGGGGCTGGATGAACACAGCAGGTCAAGCAGCATCATAGGAGCAGGAAAACTTGACGTTTCGGGCCTAAACCCTTCATCAGAAATGAAGAATTCTTTACAGCCACTTTCCTCCCTTTTTTCATAAGCTTTGATTTCCCCACTGAGCAAGAATCTATCTCAGCCTTAAAGGTACACAAAGACTTTCCCCCCACAGTTCGCTGTGGCAAGGAGTTTCAAAGACGAACAGTCCTCTAAGAGAAACAATTCCACTTTATCTCAGTCTTAAGTTAGCACCCCTTAATTCTGATACAATGTTCTCTGGTCCTAGACTGTCCCATGAGTGAAAACATTCTTTCAACATTTATGCTGTCAAGCCTCATAAGAATCTGATATGTCTTAATGTGATCACCTCTCATTCTCTATTAATATCTGTTATAAACAGTTGTGATCCCAGCAGTAATCTCTGTGGAACTCCAGTGGTCCAGGGTCACTAATTTGGTAAAGAATCCCTTATTGCCACTTGCTGTTTTCAGCCCTTTAACCAATTCTCTATTCATGCGAATATGTTACCTTAACTACCGTCGCCACTTATCACTAACCTCTGGTGAGGAAACCTCATTAAATGCTTTCTGGAAGTCCAAATACAACACTTCAACTGCTTCCTCACTATCTCGTCCAGTTGACAATTTCTTGAAAAACTCTATTAAACTATAATTTCGCTTTCATGAAGCCATGCTGACTCTGCTTGATTAGATTATAACTTTCCAAATGTGCTGCTTTTACTTCCTCAGTAATTAATTCCAATACTTGTTCAATAATAGATCTCAGCCTAATTGGCCCACAGTTACCTGCTTTTTTGCCTATCACCTATTTTGAATAGGCATGTCACTTTGGCAGCTTTCCAATCTTCTAGTACTTCCCAGAATCCAATGATTTTTGGAAAATTACAACCAAAGCATCCGCTATATCTGTAGCTGCTTCTTTCACGATCATCAGAGGCAAGCCAACAGGATTAAGGGATTTGAATGCTTAGAGGAGAGGATAGGTGGAGAGGAGGCAGACAAGTCGAAGAGGCAATCTCCCTTCCCCCAACCGCATCCCAAAACCAGCCCAGCTCATCTCCACCTCCCTAACCTGTTTTTCCTCTCACCTATCCCCTCCTCCCACCTCAAGCCCCACCCCCATCTCCTATCTACTAACATCATCCCGCCCCCTTGACCGGTCCGTCCTCCCTGGACTGACCTATCTCCTCCCTACCCCCCCCACCTACACTCACTTTTACTGGCTCCATCCCCACCTCTTCGAATTGTCTGCCTCCTCTCCACCTATCCTCTCCTCTATCCGTCCTCTATCCGCCTCCCCCTCTCTCCCTATTTATTTCAGAACCCTCTTCCCCTCCCCCATTTCTGATGAAGGGTCTAGGCCCGAAACGTCAAGTTTTCCTGCTCCTATGATGCTGCTTGGCCTGCTGTGTTCATCCAGCCCCACACCTTGTTATCTCGGATTCTCCAGCATCTGCAGTACCTTTTATCTCAGGATTAAGGGATTTATCTGCCTTTAACTCCATTAGTTTGTCTGATACTATTTCTCCAGTGGTGGTGGTGGTACTTAATTCCTCTCCCAAATTCTTCAGTATTAATAGGATGTTTCCATAAAGACTGATGCAAGGTATCTGTCTAACTCCTCGACATGATGGAAAGTCATGCCATCATTTATACATTTAAATGAGAGAGTGATAGCTATTACAAGGGATGAAAGTGGTGGCTCAGCTGGTACAGTTGGTGCAGGTGGGGAGGTGTTTTGAGCAAGGGAATAGGCACTGCAGAACACATGCAAGGTTATTGGTTCAGGAGTGGGGCGGGTGAGAGTGAGTGAGTGAACATGTAGTGAGAGTGATATAACATGAGCCTTGGTGAGAAGTGGCTGCAGGAGCAGCAGTGATTCACTAATTAGGGGAGATTATTGATTCTTAAATGCCTTTTTAATGGCGCAACTTGCCTCATTGATACTCACAGAATCCCTACAGTGTGGAAGCAGGCTATTAAACCCATGGAGTCCACACCAACCCGCTGAAGAGCATCCAATCCAGAATGAGAAAGAGGCAAGTATGAAGGGAGATGTGTGGCACAGCTGTAAATGTTGGTGTAGACGTTTGAGTAAGTGAGCGGGCAGCACAGAGAGTTTATGGGGACTAGGGAATGGATTGTATGAGGGCAAGTGAGGGAGCATGCTACAGGCAATAGTGAGAGTGGTAGAGAATGAGCCTTGGTGGGAGGTAGGATCAATAGCAGAGATAAAGTGAGTTTGAAGTAATAGAGCAAAATTACTGCTATTTACACTGGTAGAGTGGAGACAGTCATAGACCTTTTTCCTACATTGTTGTGCATTTCTCCAGAAGGATGCGACAACACTAATGTGGGTAGTGACCTTGTGCTTGACTGGCATGGTCTGTTGTAACTGATGCCATGGCCTCCACGTACTGCAGGAAAAGGCAGTCCCACCACTACACCACCTCATCTAGGACTTCCTGGTCCCTTCCCATGAAGTGAGGCGTAAATTTTCTCCTGTCTACCATGTACAAGGCAAATGCCAGGAAATGTGGAGGGCGACTCCGGACTGACAGTGTTTGTCCATGCGCACAGCTGGCTTTTAAAATGGCAGTATTGCTAGGGATGCCAATCAATTTTCAGAAATTCATTGAGTAGCAAGTTGTACTGGGAATGGTGCATGCTAAAATGCAACAAGAACCGAAAGAGAGAGATACCGTAGAGATGGGGGAGGTAGTTAATGAAACATGTTTGGTAAGATACGGCGAGAGATGTTTCTAAGCCTTGCAACAAGAAATCCTCCAAGAAACTTGACAAAACTGATACTTGGCCAAAAAACTTATAAGAATCAGCCAGATGTTTCAATAAACGAACACCACATTAACTAAATACACAACATAAATTTGAGGTGTTGCATTTTGGAAAGGCAAATCAAGGGAGGACTTATGCACTTAGTGGTAAGTCCCTGGGGAGAATTGCTGAATAAATAGACCTTGGATTGCAGCTTCAAAATTCCTTGAAAGTGGAGTCCCAGGTTGACAGGATACTGAAGAAGGCATTTGATATGCTTGCCTTTATTGGTCAGTGTACTGAGTATAGGAGTTGGGAGGTCATGTTGCAGCTGTACAGGACATTTGTTAGGCCGCTTTTGGAATACTGCATACAATTCTGGTCTCCCTGCTTTTGGAAGGATGTTATGAAACTTGAAAGGGTTCAGAAAAGATTTACAAGGATGTTGTCAGGTTTAGAGGGTTTGAGTTATGGGGAGAGGCTGAATCAGTGGGGGCTATTTTTCTTGGTGCTTCGGAGGCTTAGATGTGACGTTATAGAGGTTTATAAAATCATGAGGGGCATGGATACGTGAATACTTAAGGGCTTTTCCCCAGGGTAAGGGTATTCAAAACTAGCACACATAGATTTAAGGTGAGAGGGGAAAGATTTAAAAGGGACCTAAGGGGCAACTTTTTCATGTAGATGGTGGTGCATGTATGAAATGAGCTGCCTGAGGATGTGGTGGCAGCTGGTACAATTACAACATTTAAAAGGCATCTGGATGGGTACAAGAATAGGAAGAGTCGAGAGGGATATGGGCCATCTACTGGCAAATGACACTAGATTAAATTAGGGTATCTGGTTGGCATGGATGAGTTGGACCATGCTGTATGGCTCTATAACTCTACATGATCTACTAGATCAAATTTCATTCTGGGATCTGACGTCTGTAGTAACATCAGCTAACATCACAGTAGGACCACACTACAGGAATCTCACTGAGTTTAACAGCATGGGTTTGAGGGTGTTACTTTCATGTGAAACTTCATTTCTCACCAGTAGCCAGCGAAATGCATAGCCTGGCTGTAGCAGGGAGAATGTGAGCAAGATGATGCAAAAGGAGATCATTAGAGACTGCCCCATCATTTGAGAGGAAGGAAATTCAGCAAGAATTGGGTGTGGGACAGTAGGGGTCAACTGAGGCAGAGAAAATTTTAATTTGTTATTGATAGTTGGCAGTTGGAATTGTGGATTGGTTAATGATCAGGAGGTGGGGATACAATCAGCAAGTTTAGTCAGGGACAGATTACAGATTGGGGACGGGAATGCCAAAGGTTTTCTTGAAGAACAGATCGGCCATTCCTGCTTTTGTCATCCCACAAGAGGTACTGAAGCAGAAACTTACCGTGGTAAGTGGCAACTCCCCTTCCCCATCTGAAAACCCATGCAGCACCAGTGAACTTCAAATTGGGCCCAGTGAACTTCAAATTGGAAATATATAGAAATACCAGATTATTAATATTTATAAATTTACAAGGAGCATAGTGGTTCATCATTATTCATAATGAAACCAAAACTAATGCTGTGGAGATACAGGTTCAAATTCTTCTACAAATCTGGCTGGAAATTACGTCATTTTCTGATGAAGGGTTTAGGCCCGAAACATCAAGTTTTCCTGCTCCTATGATGCTGCTTGACCTGCTGTGTTCATCCAGCCCCATGCTTGTTATCCTGGAAATTACGTCATTTGTCTTTAATAGTGACCACAAAACTGCCATTCAGGTCTGCTGAACTTCTACAGCATTTTCTGTTTTTGACATTGGATCTGCTGCTTCTAGAAACTATCCCTGATTGTTTGAAAGACTCATCTGCTTCTGTTCAGGGAAGTTATCAATCACTGGTCTGGCCTGTGGTCTGGCTGAGTGAGTTGAAAAGGGTATAGATAGATTGGAAATAAACATTGACAGGTAAAACTGTGAGGAAGCAATGGGAGGCTTTCAAGGAAGAGACAGTTTAAATTGCTGACTAAATATATTCTTATAAAGAGCAAGGAAGGGTATCCAAAGTTAAATCTTTCTGGATGGTTAAAGCAGTTGGGATTAAAGTAGTATGAAATGGCGATGGTAAATATCAAGTTCACAATACTGTGGAGAATCAAGTAGGTATCAGAAGGTGTGCAGGGCAATAGAAAAGAGAAACAAGAGGGGAAAACAGAGTCTCTGAGTAACTTAATGTGGAATACGTTTGGGATTCTGTGGAAACAAACTGAGAAATTAAGTGAATACTTTGCACCTTCTTCACCAAACAAGACATACTGCCAGTGGCATAGTAAAGAAAGAGGGGCACAGGAGTAGGATAAGATTAAAGTGGATAATGAAAAGATGCTTAAAAAATAGTCAGCACTCAAAAGTGGAAAAATCAGCCAGTCTGTCTGGATTGTATCCTGGATATGTGAGAGAAGTAAAACTGGATGCAACAGAGTTTCTGGACACAATCTTTCAATCCTTTTTAGATAGTGGTGTTAGATAACGAGTGCTCCACTCCTACTGAAATATGATAATTCAGAGCAGTCAGCCTCATGTTGGTGTTGGAGAAATCCAGGCCAAAATTAACCTTCACCTTGAAAGATACATTGATTTAATAAAGGTGACAACTTGACACACTTGTGGAAGTTCTTTAGTGGAGTAATTGGAACATATGACAGGGATGGTGCAACTGAAACAAGCAAAAACAGAAATTGTTGGAGAAGCTCAGCAGCGTTTGTGAAGAGAAAACGGAATCAACTTTTTGTGTCCAGTGACCATTCTTCAGATCTCCAGCATCTGCACTTCTTTGTTTGATTTTGCTGCAGTTGGAATTGTACAAGTGAGGCATTTTGTGAAGTGTCACGTAATACACCTGTTTATAAAATTACTGTCTATAGGACATTGTATTGTTAAAGAGACAGAAAGTAGAGAGAAGCAAGCAGTGAACAGTTAAAAAGAGGAGGATGTACATAGTTGGGTACCACAGGGGTTGGCCTTAGAACAACTGGTAATTTTGATATGTATTATTGACCTGCACTTGGCTGCAGGGAGCATGATATTGAAGTCTAGAAATGCAGTGGTGTACTCAGCAGAACATAAATAGTCAGGTTAAATGGGCAGCCACATGTCAGATGAAATGCCATACAAAGAACTGCGAAATGATATATTTTAGCAGAGTGGATCAGCAAAGGTGATACAAAATAATTGGTGCTATTTTAAACAGTTGTAGAATCAGAGCAAACTGAAGGTTCTCATAATAAATTTTTGGCAGGGATAGGATAAGTTAAGAAGACAGTTTAAAAAAATGAGATTCTTGGTTTCAAAATAGAGGCATGAGATTAAATTGTCCCAGCCTGCAGGAACAGTTGGATGGCAATGGGGCTCCTTCTACACCATATCGAAATAACCAATAAAGGGGAGACAGTGATGTAGTGGCAATGTCGCTGAAGAAGGAAGAGTAATGCTCAAGAATATGTTGCACAGTGTCTGGTACAACTTACAATCAAATAGAGCTGCAAACAAAAACTAGTTCCAGTAATGGTGATTATGAACATTTTCAATTCAGGTCCTTTAAAGAAGAAAGTTTTACCTGGTCTGGCCTACATGTGATTCCACATCCTCTGCAATGTGGTTGATTCTTGACTGCTCTCAAAAACAATTAGAGGTGAGCAACAAATGCTGAATTTGCCAGTGACACCTACATCTCATGAAAGAATGACTCCCTTAATTCCATTCCCTTTCTCGGAACCTCAGTTACCAATGAAGTAGAGCTTAATCAGCCACAGGCCATCTCTCCACGAATGGTTCTGAAGAAGGGTCAATGGACCTAAAACATTGTTTCTGATTTCTCTCCAGTGACGCTGCCAGATCTGCTAAGTTTCCCCAGCTATTTCTGTTTTTGCAGCATCCACAATTCTTTGTTTTTTTCCTTCTTCCTGAGTAACACTCATGTTTAACTTTTCATTTATTGTTTTATATTTCTTCAGAAAACTTTCAGTTTAAGCCCTCCTCCTAATCTCCATTCTTGAAAGTCTAGTGTAAGCAGATCAATAACGTTCAAATGTGGAATGGTCGCAAAGGAAAATAATTATAGGTTTTGAGCAAAAAGTTGGGAGTATTAATTGAATAACGTTTTCAAGAGTTGGCACAGATTTAAAAACAAACTACTTTTGATGCTGGAGACTTGGTATAAAAATAGAAAATGCTGGAGAAACTCAGCAGTTATGGTAGCATCCAGGTGGAGAGAAACATCGAAACACTGTTTTGAATCTGATAAGTTTCTCTCAGAACGAAAGAAGAGTTATATTTGACTTGAGCATTAACTCTGTTAAAATGACATGGAGGTGGCAGTGTTGGTCTGGAGTGGACAAAGTCAGAAGTCACACAATGCCAAGTTATAGCCCAACAGGTTTATTTGAAATTGCAAGCTTTCAGAACATAGCCCCTTTGTCAGGGAAGTGAGAGAAAAGCACACAGAACACAGAATTTATGGGCAGAGAGATCAAGGGCAAAGAGATCAAAAGATTGTATCAACCGTGCGAGTGGACTGTCAAATAATAACTCTTTGCACAATGAAAAGTGTTAGACAGTGTGAGTAAAGTGTCAACACTTGAATGACAAGTGAAAAGGTGACCTATATTCTGAATAAATGAGACAGAGAGATAATTACAAAAAAATAAAAAACAAGGTGGTGCTGGAACCAAACCAAATGACTGGAATAACATGATAGGTATTAGAGTCGCATGCCAAGGGTCTAACCAAAGTAATAAGCAATCCAAAACTGTGCAAACTAATTAAGGTAGAGAGATCATAACATTTTATCGAGGTGATGGTGTTGAAACAGGACAGTAATGAAGATTTTACAGATACAGAACAGTGTGGTGGAGTCACATGTAGTGCAACATGAACCCAAGATCATGGTTGAGGCCGTCTTCATGGGTATGGAACTTGGCTATCAGTTTCTGCTCAAAGATTCTGTGTTGTTGTACATCTCGAAGGCCATCTTGAAGAACGCTTACCCAAAGATCGGAGGCCGAATGTCCTTGACCGCTGAAGTGTTTCCCGACTGAGAGGGAACATTCCTCTCTGGCAGTTGTTGCACAGTGTCCATTCATCTGTTGTCGTAGCATCTGCATGGTCTCACCAATATACAACGCCTTCAACAACCAGTTCTTATCCAGACACATGGGACAGACATGGGGACCAAATTTGCACTCCAATATGCCAACATTTTCATGCACAAGTTCGAGCAAGACTTCTTTGCTGCGCAGGACCTCCGACCAATGATATACACCAGATATATCGATGGTATTTTCTTCCTTTGGATTCATGGTGAGGAATCACTGAAATGACTACATAGCAATATCAACAAGTTTCATCCCACCAACAGATGTACCATGGACTACTCTTTAGAGTCAGTGCCTTTCTTGGACCCATGCATCTCCATTAAGGATCAACACCTCAGTGCCACATTCTCATGCAAGTACATGGATAACTGCACTTAACTAGCTTCCAAACTAAACATATTAAAGAAGCTATCTCCTACCAACAAGCCTGCGATACACAGAATCTACTCAGATGAAGAGGAATGCAACAGATGCCTAAAGATTTTGAAGGACACCCTCATAAGAATAGGATATAATGCTCATCTCATCGTTTGCCAGTTCCAATGTGCCACAGCAAAAAACCCCAAAGACCTCCTCAGAGGACAGACTCAGGATACGATCGATGGAGTACTCTTTGTCATCCAGTACTTGCCAGGAGAAGAAAGACTGTGCCAAGAAAGACATCACAGTCTTCAACATGTCTTAGATGATGATGAGCACTTTGCCAAGATCATCCCTATGCCTCCACTTCTTGCCTTCAAACAACCGCCAAACCTTAAACAGACCATTATTCGTAGCAAACTACCCAGCCTTTATGACAACATCGACCAGAACACCATACAATCCTGCCATGGCAACCTCTGCAAGACATGTTAGATCATTAAAATGGATACTACCATCACATGTGGGAATACCACCCACCACATACACAGTGGATACTCATGTGAATTGGCTAATGTTGTCTATCTCATACACTCTATGCAAGGATGCCACAAGGCATGGTATGTTGGTGAGACCAAGCAGATGCTATGACAAAGGATGAATGGACACCATGCAACAATCACCAGACAGGAATGTTCCCTCACTGTCAGGGAACACTTTAGCAGTCAAGGACATTCAGCAGCCGACCTTTGAATAAACATCCTCCAAGGCGGCCATTGAAATATACAACACAGAATCACCAAGCAGAAACTTATAGCTAAGTTCCATACCAATGAAGACGACCTCGACCGTGATCTTGGGTTCATGTTGCCCTACATGTGACCACACCATATGTTCTGTATGTGTAAAATCTTCCTTACTGTCCTGTTTCGACACCACCACCTTGATAAATTGTCATGACCTCTCTACCTTAATTAGTACAGTTTTGGATTACTTATTTCTTTGGTTAGACCCTCAGCATGCAACTCTTATACCTATAATGTTAATCAAGTCATGATTGTGTCCAGCACCACCTTACTTCTAAATTTTTATAATTATCTCTCTGCCTCATTCAATATGATTGTAAGTCGTCTCTTCGCTTGTTATTCAGCTGTTGACACTTTACTGACATCGGCTAACACAGTTGATCACCTGGAGACACTTATTATTTGACACTCCACTGAGAATTTGTAGGCAAAAAGATCAAGGGAAAAGAGATCAATAGATCATAAAAATGGTCTATGTCCTATGTGCATATCTTCACTTGACAAAGGGGCTATGCTCGAAAAGCTTGTGATTTCAAATAAAGAGATAAAAGGTACTGCAGATGCTGGAGAATCCGAGACAACAAGGTATGGGGCTGGATGAACACGGCAGGCCAAGCAGCATCATAGGAGCAGGAAAGCTTGACGTTTCGGGCCGAAACCCTTCGTCAGAAATGGGGGAGGGGAAGAGGGTTCTGAAATAAATAGGGAGAGAGGGGGAGGCGGATAGAAGATGGATAGAGGAGAGGATAGGTGGAGAAGAGGCAGACAAGTCGAAGAGGCAGGGATGGAGCCAATAAAGGTGAGTGTAGGTAGGGGGGTAGGGAGGAGATAGGTCAGTCCAGGGAGGACGGACAGGTCAAGTGGGCGGGATGAGGTTAGTAGATAGGAGATGGGGGTGGGGCTTGAGGTGGGAGGAGGGGATAGGTGAGAGGAAGGACAGGTTAGGGAGGCGGAGATGAGCTGGGCTGGTTTTGGGATGTGGTTGGGGGAGGGGAGATTTTGAAGCTTGTTAAATCCACATTGATACCATTGGGCTGCAGGGTTCCCAGGCTGAATATGATTTGCTGTTCTTGCAGCCTTCGGGTAGCATCACTGTGGCATTGCAGGAGGCCCAGGATGGACATGTCGTCTGAGGAATGGGAGGGGGAGTTGAAATGGTTCGCGACTGGGAGGTGCAGTCGTTTGTTGCGAACTGAGCGCAGGTGTTCTGCAAAGCAGTCCCCAAGCCTCCGCTTGGTTTCCCTGATGTAGAGGAACCCACAACGGGTACAGCGGATGCAGTATACCACATTGGCAGATGTGCAGCTGAACATGTGCCTGATGTGGAAAGTCTTCTTGGGGCCTGGGATTGGGGTGAGGGAGGAGGTGTGGGGGCAGGTGTAGCACTTCCTGCGGTTGTAGGGAAAAGTGCTGGGTGTGGTGGGGCTGTAGGGGAGTGTGGAGCGGACAAGGGAGTCGCGGAGGGAGTGGTCCCTCCGAAAACAGATAAGGGTAGGGAGGGAAAAATGTCTTTGGTGGTGGGGTCAGATTGCAGATGGCGGAAGTGTCGGAGGATGATGCGTTGGATCCGGAGGTTGGTGGGGTGGTACGTGAGGATGAGGGGGATTCTTTATTGGTTATTATTGCGGGGACGGGGTGTGAGGGATGAGTTGCGGGAAATGTGGGAGACACGGTCGAGGGCGTTCTCGATCACTGTGGGGGGGAAGTTGCGGTCCTTGAAGAATGAGGACATCTGAGATGTACGGGAGTGGAATGTCGCATCCTGGGAGCAGATGCGGCGGAGGTGAAGGAATTGGGAATAGGGGATGGCATTTTTGCTGGAAGGTGGGTGGGAGGAGGTGTATTCCCCAACCGCATCCCAAAACCAGCCCAGCTCATCTCCGCCTCCCTAACCTGTCCTTCCTCTCACCTATCCCCTCCTCCCACCTCAAGCCCCACCCCCATCTCCTATCTACTAACATCATCCCGCCCCCTTGACCGGTCCGTCCTCCCTGGACTGACCTATCTCCTCCCTACCCCCTCACCTACACTCTCCTTTACTGGCTCCATCCCCGCCTCTTCGACTTGTCTGCCTCCTCTCCACCTATCCTCTCCTCTATCCATCTTCTATCCGCCTTCCCCTCTCTCCCTATTTATTTCAGAACCCTCTTCCCCTTCCCCATTTCTGACGAAGGGTCTAGGCCCGAAACGTCAAGCTTTCCTGCTCCTATGATGCTGCTTGGCCTGCTGTGTTCATCCAGCCCCACACCTTGTTATCTCTTGATTTCAAATAAACCTTTTGGACTATAACTTGGTGTTATATGACTTTTGACCCTGTTAAAGTGTACAGTGAGACCCACCACTAAATCACATCATGGTTCATGGTTGTGCTCCTTTACTGCCCTTCCTTGTCCAGACTTTTGTTTGTTCATCTCAACATCTTTTTTCTGTGACTCTGTGTCAAATTCTATCAAAGAGTGGTCTTGTGGAAGCATTCTGTATAATTTGATTACATAGCTGTGAGCAGATATTATTGGATACCGTAATTATAGAATTATGAAATCATACAACATAGAAGGAGGACATTTGTCCCATTGTGTCTGTGCTAGCTTTACGAAGGAGCTGTTCAATGTAGTTCCACACCCAGTGCCTTTTCTTAAGGACTCTGTAAATTCGTCCTCCCCACATATATGCACTTATTTTAAGTTTCAGTTGGATCTGGTTTCTGATTTCATCAAGCCCTTCAGGCAGTGCAGTCCTGATCTCATCAATTCTCTGGTTGAAGCCATATCTCCTCATCCCGACTCCGGTTTGTTGAGTAATTATTATAAATACCTTACAGGTGATGTCTCAGACACCACCATCACCATCTTGGATATGTCCTGTCCCATTTGCAGGACAGACTTTTGAGAGGTGGCACAGTGGTATACAGTCAGGAGGGAGTTGACCTTGGAGTTCTCCACATTGATTCTAGACCCCATGAAGTCTCTTGGCTTCAGGTTAAACATGGGCAAGGAAACCTCCTGCTAATAATCATGTTCCATTCTCACTCAGCTGATGATGCAGTACTCCTCCAAGATGAACAACACTTGGAGCAAGCACTGAGGATGGCAGGGCGTAAAATGTGCTTTGGCTGGGCGATTTCAATTTCCACCACTAAGAGCGGCTCAGCAGCAATGTAACTGATCAAGCTGGTCAGGTCGTGAAAGACATACATGCTAGACTGGATGTGCAGCAGGTGGTGATGGAGCCAACAAAAGGAAAAAGCATGTTTGACCTCATCCTTACAAATCTGCCAGCTGAAGGTGCATCTATCCATTACTGTATCAGTAAGAGTAACCACCACACAGTCCTTCTGGAGAAAAAGTCACACCTTCACATTGAGAATAACCTCCATCTTGTTTTGTAACACTATCATCATATTAAGTATGACAGACTTTGAACAGATCTGGCAACTCAACACTTGGCATCAAAGAGGCATTGTGGGCCATCAACGGAAACAGAATAGTACTCCTGCACAATCAGTAATCTCATGGCCCGGCATATCTCCCACTCAACCAATACCATCAAGCCAGAGTATGAACCCTGGTTCAATAGAGTGTGCAGGAGGGCATACCTGAAAATTAGGTGCCAATTTGGTGAAGCTACCAAACACGGCTACATGCATTGCCAGAAAGATTAAGCTACAAGTGATAGACAGAGCTAAGTAATCCTACAACTATATCAGATCAGATTTAAGCTCTGCAGTCTTGCCACATCCAGTCACGAATTGTGGTAGCCAATTAAACAACTCACTGGATATATCCATCCTAAATGATAGAAGAACATAGCACATCAGTACAAAAGATAAGACTGAAGCTTCAGTCTTCAGCCAGAAGTGCTGAGTGGATGATCTGTCTTGGCCTCCTCCAATGGTCCACAGCATTATAGATACCAGTCTTCAGCCAATTCAATTCACTCCATGTGATATCAAGAAATAGTTGGAGACACTGGATACTGCAAAGGCTATGGGCCCTGACAACATGCCAGTGATAGTACTGAAGACCTGTGCTCCAGAACTTGCCGCTCCCCTAGCCAAACTGTTCCAGTACAAAAATTATAACACTAGTATCTACCTAACAATGTGGAAAATTGTCCAAGTATGTCCTGGACACAAAAAGCAGGACAAAACCAACCCAGCCAATTATTGCTCCATCAGTCTATTCTCAATCATCAGTAAAGTGATGGAAGGCGTCATCAACAGTGCTATCAAGCAGCATCTGCTCAGCAATAACCTGCTCAGTGATGGCCAGTTTGGGTTCTGCCAGGGTCGCTCAGATCTTTACCTCATTATGGCCTTAGTTCAAACATAGACAAATGAGCTGAATTCCATAGCCATAGAGTCATAGAGTCATAGAGATGTACAGCATGGAAACAGACCCTTCAGTCCAACTTATCCATGATGACCAGATATCCTAAATAAATCTAATCCCATTTGCCAGCATTTGGCGCATATCCCTCTAAACCCTTCCTATTCATATAATCATCCAGATGCCTTTTAAATGTTGTAATTGTACCAGCCTCCACCACTTCTTCTGACAGCTCATTCCATACACACACCACCCTCTGCATGATAAAGCTGCCCATTATTTCTCCTTTAAACTATTCCCCTCTCACCTTAAACCTATGCCATCTAGTTTTGGACACCCCTATTCCAGGGAAAAGGCCTTGGCAATCCACCCTATCAATGCCCCACATGATTTTATAAATCTGTTTAAGGTCATCTCTCAGCTTCGACCCTCCAGGGAAAGTAGCCCTAGCCTATTCAGCCTCTCCCTTTAGCTCAAACCCTCCAACCTGCGGAACATCTTTGTAAATCTTTCCTGAACTCTTTCCAGTTTCACAACATTCTAACAGGAAGACCAGAATTGAATGCAGTATTCCAAAGTCCTAACCAATGTTCTGTACAGCCGACACATGACCACCCAAATTCTTTTCACAATGCACTGACCAATAAAGACAAGCATACCAAACACCTTCTTCACTATCCTGTCTATCTGCAACTCTACTTTCAAGGAACTATGAACCTGCACTCCAATGTCTCTTTGTTCAGCAACACTCTCCAGGACCTAACCATTAAGTGTATAGGTCCTGCCCTGATTTGCCTTTCCAAAAGGCAGCACCTCACACTCATCTAAATTAAACTCCATCTGCCACCCCTCAGCCCATTGGCCTATCTGATCACCCTTGATATCAAGGCTCTACTTGACCAAGTGTGCAATTAAGGAGCCCTAGCAAAATTAGAATCAATGGATATCAGAGGCAAACTCTCTGTTGGTTGAAGTCGTACCTGGACATAAGATGATGATTGTGGTTGTTCTCTACTTGGTCCGTTAAAATCCGTCACAATGTGGAATATCTTTATAGCTTTTTCCAAAACTTTCCTGCTGTAAGGACAACAATACTGTCTTCTCCAGTCTGCATACTTAACTCATGACCCTCATCTCTGATACCCTCTTCGTAAATTTCCTCTTTGCCCCCTCAAATGACTTGACATCATTTTTAAATATGATGCCTAGAATTCTATACAGTGCTGCAAATGAGACCTAAACAGAAATTTGTAAAGTTCCATTGTGGCTTCCTTGTTTAGCATTCAGTGTCCCAAATTATAAAGCTAAATCTTTTTATGCATAATTAACAGTCTGAGCAACTTGCACTGCAACATTTAGAGCTTGTGAATATTTGTCCCATACCTAAAGATGCTAGTTTCAGGTGTCCTCAAAATGAAACCATTGAGGCTTTGTTGTTTTTCCTGAAACACATGATTTCTCACTGTCCAAATTAGATTACATTGACCATGCAAATTTTATTGGTCTGTCAATGTTTTCCTCAAGTTTATTTCTACTCTCCTCAATATTTTCAATGTTTGCCAAGTTTTCAATCATTTTGTGAGCTTTGAAACTACACTTCCAATATCCAAATCCATTCTGTACCTGGGCTATTTATATATGAAACAAAATAAAAAGTGCCCAAGAGACACCAATGTGTTCTTCCATTGTTTTGTGTTGGCCACTCTTATGGAAATTGTAAACTATCTTCTTTGTCAATGTATGCTTATAAAGCAATCTCCAACACAAGCCTGTAAGCAAACAGAAAACGCTACCTACATTTGCAATGCATAACCAGACTCTACAATTTGCCACAAGCAAGCTAATGCTCCACATCTCCCATTGCAATATTAGCCTATGGTTTCAGTACCTTTTTAAAATTAAAAATCCCTCACTTAATTTCCACAAGTACAGTGGCAGGACTGGTTCAGGTGAAACCAATGAAAAAATTCATATGAAGTAATTATTTGCTTATCTCTAAAAAGCAGCTGCAACTAGCGATGAAGAAAATGAACGTTTACAGAAGGTAACTTAAGGCCTTACATAAAACTTATCCCAGCAAATTCTTTTGAGTAGGCAGAGTGTGCTAATATAAACTTCAGGAGAAAGACAAAATAAACATATCTGTAATTGCAGCTCATAGTAATCAACAGCGTTTCATAACAGTTCCATGCTAGGTTTGTATACAACCATCAGGAGCAGAAGCAATGTTTAATTCATTTGGTGGAATGTAACACCATGACTTGCTGAAAGCAGGAGAGCCCAATAATGTGTGCTGAATATGGAAATATCTACAACACATGCGATCAGCAGCTCTTAAATACCAGCCAATGCATTTAAATTTGACCTCCAGGTTCCCGTGATGATGGGCCAGTGTGAGTCTGTTCAGCTCCATTATTGAAATAGGAGTTACAGAGTACATGATTGTGCAACTGGTGGCATAAATGAAGCAAATGTATGATATGATTACCAATATGGTAAGGCTGTGTCATGGTTCCCAGACTGTTCCTTAGACCTGTGTTGCTTCAGAGATTAAAAGAGTATGGCTGGAGATCACTGAAGAGATGAACAGCAGGAATGGGTGCAATATCCTTCTGGAAGTGGCTGAATGGCCTAATCATGAGAGGAAAGGTAAGTTGAAATAACACACTCATTGTGATCTGTGCATCATCCCCATACCTTCAAGCACATCACTCCTCACACAAGCCTATCATACAAGTGGACGTAGCTCTCTTTATCTACAATCTTTCTTTCATGCCCACTTGCCCGTCTACCACTGACATTTGATATAACAGTGATGAGAATTCTGGATACCAAGATTAGTGGTTTAGGATTGAGGAAGAGTGCTGCTACTTATACTCATTATTATGCTAATCTAAAGGGCTTTAAATCTGTATGGTAGAGGATTATCATAGAGATCTATAGAACAGAAAACAGTCCTTTGGTCCACCACATCTATACTGGTCAAAAACAACTACCTAACTATTGTAATCCCAATTTCCAACACTTGGCCCATAGCCTTGTATGCCTTGACATCGCAAGTGCACATCTAAGTACTTGTTAAAACTTATGAGAGTTTCTACCTCTAACGCCTATAGGCAGTGAGTCCAGAGCCCATCACCCACTGGGTGAAAAAGTTTTTCCTCACATCTCCACTAAACCTTCTACCCTGAACCTTAAATCTATGCCCCTTGTCACAGATCCCTCCATCAAGAGGAAAAATTGTTCTTGTCAACCTCCTCTATATCCCTCATAATTTTGTACATCTCAATCTTGTCCTCTTTCAGACTCCTCTGCTCTGAAGAAAACAACCTCAGTCTGTCCAGGATAACAAGCTGTGGGGCTGGATGAACACAGCAGGCCAAGCAGCATCATAGGAGCAGAAAAGCTTGA
>JAHRHZ010000024.1:35024998-35112321 GCA_024137785.1 Ginglymostoma cirratum
CTTCATCAGAAACGCATTTCTGATGAAGGGTCTAGGCCCGAAACGTCAAGCTTTCCTGCTCCTATGATGCTGCTTGGCCTGCTGTGTTCATCCAGCCCCACAGCTTGTTATCTCGGATTCTCCAGCATCTGCAGTACCTTTTATCTCAGTCTGTCCAGTTTCTCTTCATAGCTGAAACTCTAGCCCAGGCAATATCATAGTAAATCTCCTCTCAACCCTCTCCAGTGCTATCATATCTCTCCTATAATGTGGATTTGAGAATAAGTCCTTGAATAAGATGCAACAAAGGAAGCTCTTGTTCTTTTTATTACATGACAGTAACTATATACAAGTTATCTGCATTCTTAGGCAGATTAATTGTTGCAAACAGGAGGTAAGACACAAGACAAGAGTTAAGAGATAAGACACAGGAGACTATGGCAGAGTGTCACTGAAACCATCTTCCCAAGCCATTGAAAGCTGCTTGAGTATTCAGTTAGTGGCTGTATTATACATCAGTTAGGCATATTTCAGCACAGCCCATACAATCATTACCTTATACAAAAACACTCATCTTCATCTTAATGCATTGGTACATGTATCTTTTAAAGTTGTCCTGTCTAACTGTTAACACAGTATGGAGCTGGAGGAACACAGCAGGCCAAGCAGCATCAGAGGAGCAGGAAAGTTGAAAATTCGGGCTGGGACCCTTCTTCAGAAATGTCAACTTTCCTGCTCCTTTGATGCTGCCTGGCCTGCTGTGATCCTCCAACTCCATACTGTGTTATCTCTGACTCCAGCATCTGCAGTTCTTGCTGTCGCTGTTCAACTGTTACCTGTCTTATAAAGCTGTCCTGTACAACTGTTGTTCTTCAAACTATTTGGCATGTTCGAATATTGTGAGTCATGAAAGAGGAGAACCTTAAACACCATTGAGGGTGATAACTTGACTCTTGGCGTGCTTAACTATCATAGATGGAGAAATGGGAGTCTCCTAGCTACCTGATGACAGATTCAACTATCACACACCCACATGGCATAAGACACAAGCTCAAGCTAAACTGACACCACCAGCTTGTGGAGTACCTACTAATCCTGGTCATTTAAATTCATATTGTTAATCATCTTCAGGTCTCTTAAGCACACAGAAAGTGATACAGATGGAGGAGAAAAGACTGCTCAGAGGATATCATATAGTTTTGGGGTGTGCTTTTACAATGATACTGCAGACAATGGACCAGCTCAGAAATCCATATCTTGGTAACACCAATTAAAGACCATAAAGCTTTCAGACCATAGACTATAAGTACTAGGAACAGGAGTAGACTATTCCACCCTTCAAGCTTGCTCCACCATTCAATAGGATCATGGCTGATGGTTGTTGGTCTTCTAATCAGTGTAAATATATTGAAAATCAGTGAGGAGTAATAATGGAGACAGAACTTGAAATGGACAGTCTCTGTTGGAGGCCACATGGAACAACAAACACCAAACAATTGGATACAAATGCTGAACCTTGGGAAGCAAAGAATGAAGAGGGTTGTTCTCAAATTTCAACAAAGTGAGTGTATGTATAAGGTTGCCAATGCACAATGAAGCTATTCCGGGAGATTACATTTTTCCAGACATGATAAAGTCAATTAACTTTTGAACTGTCATGTCCAAACCATGAACAAAAGCGATGTAATTTTTATTTTGGCTATTTTATTTAAGTGTGAAACTAGCTTTAAGAACCGTGAGGCATGCTAACTTCTTGAGTAGCTTTATGTAAGCAGCAGTGCTCCTTTTACCAGATTATCACACTTATGTCAAAAATCTTTATTAGCAACAAATGAATACAAATCTATGTAACACAGACGCAAACAAAGCAAATCATATTTATGACATCCAATTAATACTAACAGAAATTAGTATGGTTGAATGCCATATGGTTTATGATGGTGCACATTAGAAGTTATATTCAAATTAATATTTTTATAAGTAAAAGCAACTGAGCACCAGAAATATTTAATTCAGTAACTTGTTTGGACTATGCCAATTGAGTTACAGGGCAATATTAAATCAAATATATCATTTATACAAAAACTGAGTTAATGTAGCCTTATAGATGATGACAAATTTCTGGAGTAAATAAGATTCTGTGAAACCCAAATAACTAGTAAAAGAGTGGAAGAATTAAACAGATGGTCATGAAATAAATCTGCTCCTTCTTCAGTTCTCTGCCATGCATGTCCAACCAACAGAGGCAACCTTACTCCCAAGGAGGCCAAATTGCTTTGGAGACAAACACATTTACAAGCATACTGCTGCCTGGAGCTTTGGATATTGATGGTAGGGGCTCTAATTTTTTTCCATCACATGGATAACTATGAATCTCTTTAATTCTTATTGCTTTCAATTGGCATGTAGAATCATAGAATCCCTACAGTGCAGAAAGAGGCCATTTAACTCATCTAGCCTGTACCAATCCTTCAAAGTACATCCCACCCAGACCCAGCCCTCCACCCTATGCCCCAACCCAGCATTTACCATGGTCAATCCAACTAACCTGCACATCTTCAGACTGTGGGAAGAAACTGGTGTACCCAACAGAAACACGTGCAGAAACAGGGAGAACATGCAAACTTCACACAGAAAATCACCTAACACTGTGAGGCAGCAGTGCTAACCACTGAACCACTATACTGCCCTATGTCGAGGGAATTTACGATATAGTACACAACCTGTTTTAGCTACTTTATGGATGCACCTTTCTTGGACATCAAGACCTGAAGAAAGGCTTGAACTGAGAATCCCTGGCTCAGAGACAGGGAGACCTTCAGATACATACATACAAACTCATGATTCAATTAAAATGTACAACATTACTCTTGCATATGCTTACATTTAATTTCTAAGTGTTTGAAGAATATAGATACATCGCTGACACTAGGAAGGGAAGAATCTTGATTGGTTTCTCATCTGCAGGAATGAGGATAATGGGATATTTTTCTCTACTACAATTACATCTTCCGTTTCAAATTTTCAGATTGAGAAGGTTAATTGATAGTGAAATTACAGGAGGGTATGGGTGCTAATGCTGTTTGAATGCTATCATGTAATTTACATGATCTTGACAGACAATGATAAATGTCCTCGAAGACAGTTCTATGGATCTCCTACCAGTGTGATTTAAAATCACAATGAGATGGTAGTCAGTTCTCATCAGTTCCTAAGTTATAATTTCAGGTTAAAAAATGTGGCCATGTTTCACATGAGTAAAATGTTGTTCCACAGACTTGGTGATGTATTTAATCAACCTGATTAGAATATTCCATCCTTATTGAGGTAGTCTATAATGGCTTCAATGCCATCTGAGCCACACTATATAACTCTGCTCTGGTTTGAAATAGCTTGGTTTTCCAGCTTCATTTCTGTACTGGATTCTGAAGAAAAATCCACAAATACTTGATATTTCCATATTTGCCATATTTCAACAAATCTAGAAACTATTTACAATCTTTTATTTTATAGTTTTGTGCTATTTTGTAATTGTCTTTCAGATCTAACTAAAATCAGTCATTTTAGTTGACCAGATTGAATCTATTCAATGGCACAACTGACAGTAATATTGAGTTATATATAGGATTAGAGCACATGCATGGCAATTAATCCTCTAGCCCTGGAAGTTGTGCTAGAGGTAGAGGGTTATAAGCATAGAATCTGCAGGGTTAGCTTGGAGTATATGGCTGTTGGTTAGTTTTGTGAAAAGTTTTCTTTTTGAAAGAGAACAAGGCCAGAGAGTCACTGTGGAACAAATCACTAATCCTGTATGTGTTACAGAGCAGGTGACTGTGATATTAATGGAAAGATGTTAATATAGTGGTGTTTACAACAGGCAGAGTAATCATGAAAGGCCATTAGTTTTGTTTGCATTTTCTGAAGATTCTGGGATGAGCCATTTTACAATCTCCCATGATTAACAGCTTACTTTTCCGAGAATCTCCCAGTTTTTCTTCCTTTTGTCTTATTATTGGTTGACTATTAAAAATTATACTCTCTACTCCTTCCTCTCATGGTCTGTTTATGATTTGCTGTATTAATACCTTTCTCTTTGACTTTTGATTTGCCACATTTTCCCAAATTTGAGTACTTGCCCCACTATTTACAATAAAAACCTCTCTTCTTTCTTATTTATGTGATTGGCAAGAACACAGCCCCAGTGCAGATCATGCATTTTGCTGAAGCCAGTGCCTCACAAAATGGTACTCACTTCTCCCCACCAGTCTTTGAGCCATGCATTTATCCCTCGAGTAATTTACCCAATGCCAATTTGCATGTACCTCAAGTAATAATATAGAGATTAGGACAGCAGAAATACAACAGATGTGAAACAAGAGCATCCAAAACTCAAAGTATGTTTATAGTGAAAGTATTTGGTCCTCTAAATGATCTTGTATTAGCCCGACTAGACAAGTAACCTTCAAACTCCGCATTCTCTAGCATAGAACATTGGTAAGTATTTCAAAACTGAGTTACTTCAAAAAATACTTTGATCACAAATTTCTTCAAAAATGCTGTATTTTTATTGACCTTTCAAAATATATTTTGGAGACATCAAAGTTTAAAGCTTTTTTGACAGTAAGGAAACAAGAAAATGGGATTGCATCAAAGTTTATAGAAATCTGTGAAAAATAGCGGGTTGGATCCAATGTGAAACTTTGGCCTCCACATTAGAGAAATAGAAAAGTAGAAATTTACAGCGCAGGAAAAGGCCACTTGTTCATTGTGACTGTGTCAGCTCACAAAGAGCCAAACCCATTTCTCTTTTTAGATTCAAGGAATGTTATTTGTTTTGGCCTCAATCACACCTTCACAGATGGGGTCCGAACTCCTTCCACTTTCTGGATGGAAAATGTTCCTTCACTCTTCTTTAACCTTCTGACGATTACTTTAAGTCAATCCCCTTTGTATTGCTTTTCTGCTGAGGGAAATAAGTCTTTCCTATCCATCTTACCTGGGTTTCTTATAATTTTATAAGCTTCAATTATATCTCCTGTCAGCCTGCCAGCTCATTCAGCTTATATTTTCCAGTTCTGACAGTATCCTTGTAAATTTCCTCTGCATCCTGTCTGATGGCAATCACGTTCCTTCTGTAATACCAGCACTGTCTAGCTGTGTACTAAGGTCAGAAATCACACCACACCAGGTTATAGCCCAACAGGTTTATTTGAAAACATTAGCTTCTACAGGTGTTAGTGAGAGAGGTAGTATCAGACGCATAATTTATAAGTAAAAGATAAAAGAGTCACACGACTAATGAGGATGCGTTAAACAAACCTAAAATGCTGTGAAATCTTTAATCAGTTAGAATTGATTGATATGTACATATAAATCCCAAAATTCATTTCGAGTCACACTGTCCTGAGAGAACTAAAGGTTCTTTCAGTCTAAAGAAGTGGTGACATTTTGGGCCAGATAATGCATGTTAGTTGTGAGACCTTGTTTAGAATCTGTTTGTGTTTTGATTTGGAGTCAGACTAGTTTTATTTCTAAAGTAGGAATTTTTAAAACATCACATTGACTATCTATAAATGGTGTGCTATTTGAGCAAAATACAGTGTATTTGCAAACACAAATTCACCCCATAGATTTATGTGTTTATGTGTGTATGTGTGTATGCATGTGTATGTGTATATGTGTGTGTGAGGAAGAGACAAAGTGTGTGTTTATATGTGCACTTGAGAGACAAAGCATGTATGAGAAAGGATCTGTGTGTAAGAGAGAGAGACAGAGTGTGTGTGGAGAGGAGACGATCTGCTTGATAGAGAGAGAGAGATTGAGTGTGTGTGTGTGAGAGAGAGAGAGAGTGTATGTATGTGTGTGTGTATGTGTAGGGGGTGTGAGGGAGAGAAAGAGTGTGTCTGTTTGGGAGAGTGTTTGTGGTTTGTACATGTGTGTGTGTATGCATGTGTGTGACAGTGTACAGTGTCGTGGGGTCACCTGTAGTGCGACATGAAACGAAGATCCCAGTTAGGCCATCTTCATGGATACTGAACTTGGCTATCAGCCTTTGCTCAGCAACTCTGCGTTGTTGTCCCGAAGTTCGCCTTGGAGGATGTTTACCTGAAGATCTGAGGCTGAATTTCCTTGACCGCTGAAGTGCTCCCCCACTGGGAGGGAACATCCCTGCCTGGCGATTGTTGTGCGGTATCTTTTCATCTGTTGTTGTAGCGTCTGCATGGTTTTGCCAATACACCATGCCTCAGGGCATCCTTGCCTGCAGTGTATGAGATCGACAACTTTGGCCAAGTCACATGAGTATCAGCTGTCCACGTGATGGGCATTGTTCCCACATGTGATGTTAGTGTCCATTTCGGTGATCTGACATGTCTTGCAAAGATCGCCATGACAGGGTTGTATAGTTTTGTAGTTGATGTTGTCCTCAGGGCTGGGTAGTTTGTTGCAAACAATGGTCTGTTTAAGGTTTGGCAATTGTTTGAAGGTGAGCAGAGGAGGCATAAGGAAGGTCTTGACGAGGTTCTCATCATCTTGGATAATGTGTTGTAGGCTGCAAAGAACATGGTGTAGTTTCTCCACTCCGGGGAAGTTGACCAAAGACACACAAGGCCAACACATTTGGACATCCCATCGTATCAGGTAATGGAACCCTGTGTGCGAACCTCTATAGTTATGTTGAGGGCATCTTGAAATCCATCGTACATGGAACATGCCTTGTCACAAAGGATGCTTCGGCATTCTACACCAGCATCCCCCCATGACGACAGCATCGCTGCAACAGCCTCAGGACTCAATACCACCAACTACCAATTTCCAGCTGTCATGCTTCAACTCATCTGCTTCATCCTTGACCAGAACATCTTCACCTTTGTCAACCAATTCTTCATCCAGACACATGGGACAGCCATGGGGACCAGATTTGCACCCCAATACGCCAACATTTTCATGCACAGTTTCAAACAAGACTTCTTTGCTGCACAGAACCTCTGACCAATGCTATACACCAGATACATTGATGACATTTTCTTCCTTTGGACTCAAGGCAAGGAATCTCTGAAATAACTACGTAGCGATATCAACAAGTTTCATCCCACCATCAAACTGACCATGGACTACTATTTAGAATCAGTCTCATTCTTGGACACACACATCTCCACCAGGGAAGGACACTTCAATACCTCACTCTACTGCAAGCCTACAGATAACCACACGATGATGCACTTCTCTAGCTTCTACCCTAAACATATTTAAACAGCCATCCCCTGCAGACAAGTCCTACGTGAACACAGGATCTGCTTGGTTAAGGAGGAACAAGATGGACATCTGAAGGTGTTGAAGTATGCCCTCATAGGCGATGCCCTCATAGACAAGGCGAAGCCACTCAATGTAGTATATTTGGACTTGCAGAAACCGTTTGACAAAATCCCACATAAGAGATTAATGTGCAAGATTAAAGCGCATGAGATTGGGGGAAGTGTATTGAGATGGATAGGAAACTGGTTGGCAGAGAGAAAACAAAGAGTAGGAATTTAAGGGTCCTTTTCAGATTGGCAGGCGGAAACTAGTCATGTGCTACAGGGCCCCTAGCTATTCACTATATATATACTATCGATTAATGATCTGGAAGATGGAACAAAATGTAACATCTCCAAATTTATAGATGATACCAAGTTGTGTGGGAGGATGAACTGTGACGAGAATGCCGAGATCCTTCAGCATGATCTGGATAGGTTGGGTGAGTGGGAAAATCAATGGCAGATACAGTATAATTAGGATAAATGTTAGGTTATTCATTTCAAAAGCAAAAACAAGAAGGCAGATTACTACCTGAATGGCTGTAAAATGGGAGAGGAGAGTATGCAGCGGGACCTGGGTGTCCTTGTGCATCAGTCGCTGAAGGTAAGCATGCAGGTGCAGCAGGTGGTAAAGAAGGCAAATGGTATGTTGGCCTTCATTGTGAGAGGTTTTGAGTACAGGAGCAGGGATATGTTGTTGTGGTTATACAGGGCCTTGGTGAGACCACACCTGGAATATTGTGTGCAAATTTGGTATGCTTTTCTGAGGAAGGATGCTCTTGCTCGAGAGAGAGTACAGCAAAGGTTTACCATGCTGATTCCAGAGATGTTCAGTGTGATGTATGAAGAGAGATTGACTGGGTTGGGATTGTTTTCGCTTGAGTTCAGATGAATGAGGGGGATCTCATAGACAATTATAAAATTTTAACAGGACTGAACAGGGTAGATACAGGGAGGAGGATCCTGATGGTGGTTGTGTCCAGAACCAGGGGTCATGGTATGCGGATTTGGGGTAGACAATTTAGGATGGAGATGAGGAGACATTACTTCACCCAAAGAGTGGTGAGCCTGTGGAATTCATCACCACAGGAAGTAGTTGACGCCAAAGCATTGAATGTATTCAAGATGTGACATGACATAACACTTGGGGCGAATGGTATGAAAGGCTAAGGGGAGAAAGCAGGATCAGGCTAGTGAGTTGGACAATCAGCCATGATCGTGAAGGATGGTGGAACAGGCTTGAAGGGCTGAATGGCCTCCTCCTGCTCCTATTTCTATGTTTCTGTGTTCCCTCCTACTGGGGGAACACTTCAGCGGTCAAGGACATTCGGCCTCGGATCTTCAGGTAAACATCCTCCAAAGCAGACTTCAGGAAACACAACAACGCAGAGTCATTGAGCAGAGGCTGATAGCCAAGTTCAGTATCCATGAGGAAGGCCTCAACTGGGATCTTCGGTTCATGTCGCACTGCAGGTGACACACCACACTGTTCACTCTCACACACATGCATACATACACACTCACTCACACAAACACACTCTCTCTGACACACACACACACACAGACTCTCACACAGATCGTCTCTCATGCACACACTGTCTCTCTCTCTCACATATGAACGCACGCCATGTGCGCACACTCACACTCTCACGCAGATGCTCTCTCAGTCACACTGTCTCTCAAGCACACACACACACGTAAATCTATGGGGTGAATTTGTATTTGCAGCTATTTTCTATTTTGTTCAAAGAGCACACAATTTATAGACAGTCAGTCAATGTGATGTTTCATGCATTCCTACTTTAGAAATAAAACCAGTCTGACTCCAACCCAAGACACAAACAGATTCTAAACAAGGCCTCAAACCTACCGTGAATTGTTTGACTTAAAACGTCACCTCTTCTTTACACTGATTAAACTTTTAGTTCTCTCAGAACAGTAACTTGAAAGAAATTTGGAGATTTACATATACATATTAATCAATTAAAACCTCTAACTGATTAAAGATGTAACAGCATCTTAGGTTTGTTTAATACATCCTCATCAGTGGTGTGACCCTTTGATCTTTTATTTATAAATTCTGTGTCTGATACTACCTCTCTCACTAACACCTGAAGAAGGAGTGAAGCTCTGAAAGCTTGTGTTTTCAAATAAACCTGTTGGACTATAACTTGGTGTGCTGTAATTTTCGATCTTGTCCACTCCAGCGCAAAGCAGGCACCTCCACATCATAGCTGTGTTCTAACTAATCAAGCTTGTGTGTTATGCTGCTGCAGTTACAGAGTCATACAGGTTATAGAGCTGTACAACATGGAAACAGACCTTTCGGTCCAACTCGTCTATGCCGACCAGATATCCTAGATTAATCTAGTCCCATTTACCAGCATTTGGCCCATATCCCCCTAAACCCTTCCTATTTTTATTTTTTATGCTGTGGGTAATGAGGTAAGTATTCAAAACCTTCTGAACAAACTACATACTCTTCTATCTTTAAGAATTTTTGGACATGTACTCCAAGATCTGTGTGTACCACTACACTCCTCAGTAATCTATGTTATTTATAATTATATCTACCTTGCTTGCTAACCCGAAAATGCATTATTCATACTGTCTAATAAATTCCATTGTAAACATTTTTTTCCCTTGACCATTTCATTTATAACTTACTAATGTCTATAATTTTCATAATTTGCTTGTCAGCTATTGTCTTTTGTTATCTGCCAATGAGCCACTTTTGTATCATATTTACCATCTTTCTTTGGATTCCATGGATTCTTTCATTTCTCCATTTTAGTACCTTGTCAAATACCTTGCTAAGATGCATATAACTGTACACCAAAACATATGATCTTTACTGACTGTCCTAGTTTCCTTATCAAGGAATTCAATCAAACTAGTCAGACATGATCTCGCCCTAACCAATCCATACCAACTCACCTTATGAAATCTGCGCTTTCCTAAAAGATCATTAATAATGCCCTTTAGACCTTTTCCCAGAGATTTACCCACCACAGAGATTAGGCTGACTGGCTTGTGATTACTCAGTCTGTCTTTTTGTCCCTTGTTAAATAACCATAATACTAAAACACAGTTGTTGTGGCAGCTTGTGTGCTATGTAGAATGAGGAAACACAAATTTGAAGAAAGACTTGAAAAATGGTCACTTCTTTTAGAACAGTAGAGATTACAGGGCTGACTTTAAAAATATGTTTAAAATTGCTAAAGGACAAAACAGGTTTTAAAATAGAAATTGCAGAATGCAGAAAGTAGTAACATAGATGCAAAATTTAGAAGAGGGCAGGTTAAGTTTTGCACAGAGGATTGATAGGCTATGTATTCGATGGCTAGAATCAATGATCTTCGTTGATTATCACATCTACCTTTTAACAATATGCTTGAAAGAAAGAGATAATGAATCGGGAACATGGAGGCATGTAATGTTAAGGTGACTGTTCAGATGAAGGTTAAATGCCTACATGAACTGGTTGGAGTTTCAAGTTATGTCTTTGTTGAAATTCTTGTCTTCCAGTCTCAGTTTGATATCAAGGCAAATATTGTGATTCAAATCCGTCTGCTTTCTGAAAAAAGCCAAGTCCGGTGATCGAGGTAATGAGGGAAGGGAAAACAAATATTTTGGAATTGAATAAGGTATGCGTTGCAAATTCTCCAACTTTAAGTACTCCTTCATGCATTTGTAGTGAGACAACAATTTTTTACAAAATTAGATCTGTATTACAGCTTGAGAAAATTGGATTAGTAAAGAAAAACACACTTTGTGACCACCACATTCATGCGTAAAAGTGTCCGTCACATTTCTTTCAAACTTTTTGACTGTAATTATTTTCATCGCTGTTTTGTAAGAACATAGTAGCTTTACCTCAGATAATAACAAGACCTCATTATATGCTTTTTTTTCTTCTGTCCGGATCAGTCTTGTAATATTGCATATTCATTCACTTTTGTATGAGACCTCGTGCATTTACAGAACGTGAAAAAGTATAGACTTTTGTATATTACTTGACATTTTCTGCTACTCTATTTTGTAGTTAATAAATAATAAATCATTAGATGGTAATCAGTCTCGTGGGATAAGGTGATGAAACATTATTCTGGCATCAAGTGTCAATATGATATATGGTTGTTTGATGTACTGTGCTCACACTAGCTTTAATTCTTTCCTCGTGACAGAAAAAAAACCTTCAATTGAATTGAACAGACTGACAATGATGAAATGTTCCAAATGAGGGCAAAGGGGTTAAAAAAGAAGTGGATTTTCTTAGCTGGTGCCTATGCTGTCAGAACTGCGAGGATTAAAATGAGATTAAAAAGCTAATATAAGTGCACAATGAATATTGTACTGATAGCATTTTAGATAAACTAAGAAGCTGAAAGCATTTTATTAACCCGTATACAACCAAATCACCAAAGCTATGCAGAGCTTGTAAACTACTGTATTAACAGATAACCTTAAACTTAATAATTGTAAATACCAAAAGTGTACAAAATTTCTTTGATCCTGAACTGTATTATTAAATACTAATATGGCAATGAATACACTATTCATTCAAAATTCTCTTTGTTTGAAGTATAAGCATTTCACCACGACTGGTTAACAGATCAGGTCAAATAGTAGCAAAAGGAAAAGAACACCTTCAGCATTTTTATGCTTGTACCTTGTTGTGTAAATCCAATGCCTATTTTGGTAACATTTCCAAATTAATTTTGTTTCAAAGAAAATGGAAATACAACAAAATATGTATCACATTAAAGCACAGAAGCTAATTTCAGCAAGATTGTTGCCTGTTGATAATTCTGTGTACTGAGTATTTCTCTTAATGGGTTGTGTATTACTGTTGAATCTTAATTCTTGTCTAAATCAAATATGAACCAATTGCATTGTTTTTGCCATCATACATGAATGACTTAAATGTTCTGTTATCTAATAAATTCTGTATATCTTAATTGAGAGTGTGAATTGCAAATCATGTTGCTGGCAACAAATATATAATTCCATCAAGTGATGAAATTAAAATTGTATTGCTGTTTCATTTTGATTAAAAGTTAATTTTCTGCAGCACTAAGAACATTGAAACACTGTGCTATCTGCTATCCACGCTGATGTCACTAAACTCAAACATTTAATCATAATTGTTTCTTTAAGGAATGCTTGCAACTGGGGAAGGAACTTTGCTCTGATATACAGGTATTTATGGCACAGGGTGGGTGCAAATCCTCTCAATGCTGGTGGTACGCTGGCTTGTTGGCATCATCCTATCTGGTGGCATTTCTGAGCCGATCAGTTACTTGTTACTCCAGCAGCAAAGTCAGTTAAGGTTGTAAGTTGTCAATTTAGGCCAATTATAAGAATGTGTTCGGAATTTTCCATCTGGCCTGAAAGCAGTCTCCTGTTGGCAAAATGGTGGGGCCAGTACTCCAAGCAGGCTTTGTAGCTCTGGCCTGCACAAGGGTGATCTAACAATTATGTTTTTTATTAATTTAAAAGCCTCTAATATTACAATGGGGAAAGGGTTCTTGCAAGATGGATGATAACTAAGTTGTGATTGGAACCAGGTGGACCTATTGAGTATGAGATCCTTGATTTGGGTTGTTAACCTGGGTCAATCAGGGATCCCTGGCTGACAGATGTAAACAAGGGATTCAGAGAGACTTCAAGCACTGACATGGGCTGGCTGGTCACAGCCAGTGTGCTGTGCATGTGTAAATAAAGGGTGACTTGGTGATGGGATGCTGGCTTCTGGGCAGTTATAGCATCTCTATTGTTTGTGTCCTAAGTGCAAAGCAGCAGCTCCTTTGAAACATGAGGACCTTTTGTTTAGGTCTCTTTAATTTGATGGCAAAGCTGCTCTCTGGCCATCTATTGATCACATTGGGCAAAGTCATTGCTGGTTGACAGTTGCCAATGCAATGCGGAACCCATTTGGCTGCAATGCTGGGTCCATGACTCAAAACCCAAATCTTGACTGCGGTGTTTAAACTGTCACCAGCAAATTTGAAGTTGGCGGTTAAAGTGTGATCATCTCTTTTATAAATGAGTGGAAGACACAAAGTCGACCCGAAACGATCTGTTAGAATTTTAATTAGTGCCAAGCAAAACATTGATAGAATTTAGAATTTTAATATATCCTATTTTGCTACAGGTTTACTCAAGGAAACATGGATTTCATGTACAATAAATGCGAACAAAATCATATTGGTAAATTGTCCCAAGTGAATACCATTTATAAATGTATTCCATCATTTCTGATAGTTTTATTCTGGAATCATGAAAACATGGTGGTCAGGGGCTATATCCCTGCTAGGCTTTGAGTGTGTATGTCCTCACAATAATCTAGAAGTTACTGCACAGATTATATAGAAGTTATAATTTCTAAGATTTTACATGCACACAGCCATATAAACAGTTACTTAAAAACTCTGCACACTTAAATGAATAGATCACAACAAAAGATTAAAAATTACTGTGGACACTGATTTAGAAGGGGCAAGATGACAATTGTGGAATGAAAAGGTTGTTGATAGGATTGCATGAGATGTTGGCTGGGTTGAGAGTGAGGATAGTGTAGGAATGGGAAGATAGTGTGCAAGTTGCACTCACACAGCTGGAAACAAAAGATATGCTTGGGCTGGTGTGTGATCACTCATTGCTTCGCTTGGCCTTCAAGAGGTGCTGTAAAGACACTTAGCTCATAGCTGTAGACATTCTCATCTCTTTTTATCTAATGTTACTACCTGCCGTTAATTAAAAATGGAAGAGCTGCTCAAATAAAGGTGCACAATCTTCTTAAGAGTGGATTGATCGACAGTACTCAACTTCACCACACTCCTCTCTGCCACCGCCACCAACACCACCTCAATATCATCAACGCCTTTCTATCCCACTTCAATTACAATGGAATGTGAATGATTTAAGGTGGGTTGGGATTGTGCTGGAATTTTTTTGAAACTCCTTGTCCGTTCCAAAATTACGCATGTTGGGGACATAAAATTGTTGTCATGATGTGTAATTCAAAATATAGCACAGTGGATATAATTTTATGCCTTCATGAGTGGGTGGAAAATATCACTGTGACAATGGAGCACACTGTCAAACTGTCACTCCCTTCATGAATAAGAAAATTGCTGGTGGTGAACATATCTTCATCCTTTGAGTTGTCAAAAATTTCCATTTGGGCTGTTCACATCCAATTCACATCCAAATGGGGGATCCAGGCAAATTCATAGATTCATAGATTCTCAATCTGTTGCTTTACAGTGAAAGACGGAATTCTATTATTGGTCTTAATTTAGCTGTCTTGCTTCAAAACAATGTGTAATAAAGGAAAGAAAACCTGCAATTTTTACTACAATTCCTCTCTGTTCCAACTTGTTTCTGTGAAATGAGCCATTCTCACAGTGAGAGAAGCAGTGGGGAAGCTGGGTTGCTCTGAGTTCCCTACTCTGTATTCTGAAACTAACCTGTCTGTGCCAATTATGTACAAAGAAAAACATATAGAATCATTGAACCCCTACAGTGTGGAAGCATGCCATTCAGTCTATCGAGTTGGCATCAACCCTCCAAAGACCATCCCATCCAGACCTCCTCCCCTACCCTATCCCTGTAACCAAGCATTTCCCATGGCTAATCCACCTAGCCTGCACTCCTTTGTTGTAAAAAAAAGCATTTGAGCTCAGAAGCCCTAACAATTATACGTGACTAAAATTCCATTACGTCCTCTCATAAATGAATTACATAATAGTGGCAGACACAAAATGAATACAAGTATCATAAATACTGCATTCAAACATGTAGAAATAAATAAGTTGCGTGTAAATACAGGGTGTAATCTTTTAGAGGTCTAATGGTGTGGCCTATGGTGAGATCTGTGACAGAATCAGGCAACGAGTGCAACAAGTGTGGCAAGGACCACCTCAAAATCAAGATCTCCTGCTTAATCATTAATACTTTTCACAAATGGTGTGGCAAGATTTTCATTGGGCAGCAATTGAGTTGCCAGTTGTTGGGGATTAACACTTATTAAATGTTTAGTTCATGGACCAACTTGTCTCAGTAATATTCATACTCTCATTTTACTGGATTTACAAACCAAGCAGAACATGGGCAACACACGACAAGGAAATCAGTGTAAGAACTTGTCAAATTCAGATTGCCATTTTCTCTGAACAAAATCCATGTTCGAAGCCAGGCAACAACAACTTGGCATGATCCACATGCACCAGCCACATGCACCCTATATCAATGCAATTGGCATCTAGCATCTACCAACCAATCATGACCATCATGGCACCTGTCTGATACACTCACAAGACACAGACTGGCAACTAATGTTGGAAAGGCTGCAGCATGGACGCTTTGCATGCAGGGACAGGCACTTAGCTCGAGGATCAGATCAGCTATATCTCAAGACTACTCATTTGCTCTCTTAGCGCTCGTTCATTTTGCGCATATCTGCGCGCTTACGACTTTAATGTCAAATAGTCTTGTCTTTCCTTGCTATGTCACGCTACGCCTTTTTGCACATTCAGCTAGAGGCAAGGGCTATCATATTACTACTTAAGGGGCTGTTTAGTGTATGCTAACAGGATGCTTGTCATATTTGTCAGTATTGGACAATTATGCAGTGGGGTTCAGGGAACATTGAGATGAACAGCACATCGAGATGAAATGGAATACCTCCTTTGTGTGCCAACAGCCTGTGTGAAAAACACACTGCATACTTGTTTAACCAAATGGCCTTCCAGAAAGGTGTGGCTAGTCTTCAGTGCAGTCAATTGGGTGGGCTGCAGTTGGTTAGGGATATTGATAAGTATAGTCAAGAGCTTAGTCCACCCATGGACAAGGTGCTTCAATATAGTCAGTGGTCAGCTTAGGATGCTCACAGTCAGGGGATCTATCCCAGTAAAGTCCAGAGAATGGTCAATGTTCAGTCCTGTAGAATCAGTGCAAGTAATTGTGGGAATTGCATATTGTCAGTCAGTCATCGACAGGCGGAAGGTGAAGGAGCAATGTGGGCATCAGCAAAATGTAATGCCAGCGTTCAGTGGTGGGGAGGACAGTTCATCATCTTGTTTAATGTGGTGAGTCTCCACATGTGGGGTGCATCAACATGAGCTTATGGATAGGACAATGTAATAAGGGAATTGCAGGCTTGGTGGGGGAGGGGCACGGGCCTGTGACTGGTGACCAGGCAGAGCACGGTGCTGTTGGTGTCCAACAAGGGAAGTATTGCCAGCCATCACATCCCTTTCTCTCCATGCAAAGTGCTGTGAGAAAAAGATTGGGGCAGAGCCAGGATAGGCAGAGTCAGTATCAGTTTGATTGGTGAAAGCGTGGGATCCACATTTGGTGGATAATATTGTAGCAACAAATACAGAAACAGATGTTTGAAAAATGTGGCCACATTTAATGTGTAGTCTGCTCATTGCCCATTTCCTCTGCATGCAGAGTGAAGGATCAGATGCTGGTCATAGATCATGTGTAATATGGGTGCTTGCAAATCAAAGCTAAGCACCTCAGTGGTGTTGAAGTCAGGAGCAATGATGCTACAAAAGGCCAATACTGGCTAAAGGAAAACACTATTCATTCAACCTCAAAGGGTTCTGAATGAACCACAATTTGAAGTCCTCCTGTATGATGTAAGTGTAAAAGTTGTATATGCTGAATGCAATGTGAAGTTGACTGCTTGATGTGGATGTGGCATTGGGAAGATGGTGTTGTGATATTGGCAACCCATTCTTGGTGACATGTGGTATTCACTCAGCCAACAAGGCACCTTCGGCAAGTTTTAACACATGATGAGGCAGAATGTTATTGTCCAATGCAGATGTGATCCCATTATTCGTATCCAACATGTCTCACTATGTGAAGAAGTGGACTCAGCCTCATCTGAAGAATATGCCACCATTGCTGTTATGATACTTAAGAAACTCTTTTGCTCCTTCTCTGCCCTGTTTATATCTTTTCCCCGGAGAGTCTAGTGGCCTGCAGCTGGTGGGATGATGGTCACTGTGGCCACCATACTGAGAAGGTGAAGGTGGATGCAGGAGGAGCAGGGGAGGCAATGGCCTAGTGGTATTATCACTGGACTGTTAATCCAGAGACCAAGATAATATTCTGGGGGACCTGGGTTCAAATCCCCCCACGGTGGAATTTGAATTCAATAAATATCCGGAATTAAGAATCTAATGGTGACCATAAATCCACTGTCGGTTGTCAGGAAAAACCCACCTGGTTCACTTATGTCCTTCAGGGAAGAAAATCTGCCATCTTCACCTGGTGTGGCCTACACGTGACTCCAGACCCACAGCAATGTGGTTGGCTCTTAACTGCCCTCTGGGCAACTAAGGATGGGCAATAAATGTTGACTAGCCAGCAGCACCTTCATCCCATGAATGAATAAAGAAATAAACCAACCAGCTAGGACAAGCAGCAGGCCAGAGTGGAGGACAAGGAGCACCATGCTCAGGGAGAGGTCACAGTCACAGGGCCCCTCACGATCAATGTGTGACCAGGAGGACTGGAGTTTTCTAGCACTGACTTCATTTCCCGGGCTTGAGCAAAGTGCTGTGATGACACTTCAGAGCTGAAGGAGTAGGAAGCCATCCTCTCCTGGTGCCTGTGAAGATCACTGATGCAATGAACCTCAATATGACCGGCTCCTTCCAGTGAGCTATAGGTGACCAGTGTGGGATCTCTCAGTTGTACAACAACAAACTCCTCAAGACTGTGACTGATGACATCTGTGTAAGATCACACTAGTTCATTTTGCTCTCCCATGTCGAGCTCAGTGTTGCAGCCCAGGCAGTAGCGTTCAGGAACATATATGGCTTCCCCAGGTGCACGGTGCTATTGACTGCACAACATGGCACTGCAAGGGCTATATCATAATGCTGCAGAATTCATCAACAGGAAGGACTCCTATTCCATTAATGTTCAGGTAATCTGAGATCACTGTTACCACTTAATGGAGGTGTGTGTTCCTGGCAGCTGCCATGACTCCTACATCCTGGGGCATTCTTTTGTACCTGATACATTTGAGGACCTGGATGCCTCACTGGGCTGGTTACTGGAAACAAGAACTACCCACTATGACCATGGCCAATGACACCATGGTACAACTCCCTGACTGATGTGAGGGACAGATACAATGCTGTCCAAACCATGACCAGAACTGTACTGAAAAAGACAACAGGGCTGTTGATGATGTGGTTCCACTGCTTGGATTGCACTCAGGAGGGGTAAAGGTGTCTCCAGTATAGTCTAGACAGAGTGTGTTGCATCATCCTGGCATGCTGTACCCTGCATAATTGGAGCAGGTAGCAGGCAAGGCAAAGTAATAGATGCTGTGGAACTCAGGAAGCGGGACCAGTTTTCTTCTGAAGAGGATGAGGACATTGGAGAGGAGGCAGCCGACATTGTCCATGAGAGAGCTCAGTTGCACATGGCACTGCTACCAAATAGAATCTTAATAACATGCAGTTCCAGTAGAAAAGAGATGGCTACTGCAGACAGTCATTGGTTGTTAAATTTTTGGTCATGATGCCAAAGTCTGCATTGTATCTTAATTCTTCAAAGTAAAGCAAATAGAGTTATAGTATCACATGGTTATCTGTTGATGAAAAAAAAACTTCCCAAAAATCACATTTCAGTCCAGAATTCCCATCTTCATACTTTCACGGAAAGTCCACTGCATCCAAAAATCCACTGCATCACTGGTCAAAAATATCTGAGGAGAATGAGAAACACAAATGCTACTTGCTAGAGTCAGAGAGAATTGTAAGGAGACATTTTCTCTCTTTCAGGATCCCACCTTCCAAATAGCCAAAACTGTATTCAGTTCTGAGGAAGGATCACTCGACCTGAAACATTAACTCTGATTTCTGTCCACAGAAGCTGCCAGACCTGCTGAGCTTTTCCAGCAATTTCTGTTTTTGTTACCGCATTCAGGTTCTCCGAAGGATGTGAACATTCATCAGAGGATACAATCAACTTCCTTTCAAATCACCACATCTCAATGAAAGTGTCAGAAAGGTGTATCCAAAGGCACATACAGAGAATATAGAATCACTATGAAATCTGGTTTACCTCAACAATACCGAAAGCCTGCATATAGCAATCCAAGAGGGTTGGCTGTAAATTCAAACTGTTGTCTAGTATGTACACAGCAATTCAGGCTCCTGTCTTCAGCCCAGTGATGTCTACAATTCAAATGTTTTGGAGTCTTCCCATCACCAAATCACAGAATTAAGACATGAGCAGCATGAATCTGGGTGGAACATTTTACTCTGAAGCTAACCCTGTAGCGATTCTTTCCAGAGATTTCGATTGCAATATTTTTCTCCTTCTTCTGGGCTGTGAAGATTTTTATTAGGCAATATAGTTGAAACGTCAATGACTACATTTCTGAAAAGAATATAATAACATTTGTTTACCTTTTTATTGCAGACTTGATGAATAAAACAATGGGTTTCATCACTGCTGAGTCTCATTCTTTTTTCATCAACACAGGTAATGAGTTAGCTGCCTTGTTAAAAATAAAAAGATGTATATTTTTGCAATACAATGTTCAGTTTCTTGAATTTTCTCTCATATTTCTTACGTGTTTATCATATATATTCTAACTTATGTATCTGCCTTTTATCCTAGAGTTTCAATTTCCTTAATATATGGAAGTAGATAAATACTATTTCAATAATAATTCCTGCATTATACTGGTAAATATTATGTAATGAAAAGTTTTAAATTAATTTTTAAATTCTAATTGTACCTTTAAACCAAAAATATGACATTATGAAATTCCAGCTATGTCTTTTTTATTATTGGGCAAAAATGTACACAGCAGTAAAAAGGTTTGAAACAAGATAATGAAACATTTTATTAGTGTTCTGAAACACAAACATTTAAAACAAGACAAAATCAGAGCAGGGATATAATTTTCTATATTCCTTCTTGAAGCTACACCTTATGTAATCAACGCTCTGAAAAATACATTTTGAAACTATAAATCTATCAAACAGAGGGGTGCTTTCGTATGGGGAACTTAGAACACGGGGCCACAATCTCAGGACAAAGGGCTGATTATTTGGAACTGAGGTGAGAAGAAATTTTTTCACTCAAAGGGTTTTGAACCTTTGAAATTCTTTAGAACAGAGACTTGTGAATACTCTTCCACTGAATGTTTTTAAGGTTTGGATAAAAAGATCCCAGAGGGAAAAATGAGTTAAAAATAATATTGTACTCAGAAATGAATGGGGTTGTTACACTGGAATTCCATTTTCAGGTACAGGAGATGAGTCAGACTGGTATTTGTCATTTACAAGTTTCATTGGATTTTTCTATGTGGATTATTAGCCTCCTGGGGAATTGAGGAAAATGGAGTGTAGGCAGGAAAGTTGGGTTGAAGATGATGGTCAGCAATAACCAAATTTAATGTTGGTGCTGCTCAATGAGCCCATACAATATACTCGTGCTCCTATTACTTGTGTTACTTACATATATCAGTTATTCACATTAAGCATCTGTGCTTGAGAAAATAAAATTACAGGTTTTTTCTCTGAATATAACACGTTATAATACCATAAAAAGGTATGTATTAATAAAGAACATTAAAATAAAACATTTAAAACATTACAAAACACCACCATTCGTGGTTTTGAATCCTGTAATGCCAAGATTCTGACATATAAGAAGAACACTGAAAGACAACATGAAATCAGGATTACAGTTCTACAAGGGGTGCAGGAGCAGAGGAACCTGGATATATATGTGCACAGATCATTGAAGGTGGCAGGACAGGGGAAGAGAGCAGTTAATAAAGCACACAGTATTCTTGACATTACTAATAGAGGCATAGAGTACAAGAGCAAGGAGGTGATATTGATCCTGTACAAGACACTTGTCAGACCTCAGCTGGAGTATTGTGTGCAATTATAGTCACCAATTTATAGGGAAAATGTGAATGCAGAGAGTGAAAAGCGATTTATAAGAATAGTTCCATGACCAAGAAGCCTCCATTATGAAGATAGATTGGAGAACTTGGGACTTTGAGAAAAAAAGGTTGAGAGGAGATTTGATAGCAGTTTTCAAAGTCTTGAGCAGGCTGGACAGAGTAGATAGCAAGAAATTGCATCCACTCGCAAAGGAATAAAAGAATGAGAGAGCATAGACTTAGTGTATGTGCAAGTGAAGAAAGGGTAATGTGAGAGAAAATACATTTTCATACAGCAAATGTACTGCCTGGGAATGTGGTGAATGCAGATTCAATTGAGGCATTCCTGAAGACATTGGATGGTTACTTATCTAAAAATGTTGTGCAAAAGTCGGGGGAAAGGCAGGAGATTGGCACTGGGTTGCAGTACTGGTGCAGGCATGATTGGCAAATAACCTCTTTCTGTGTTGTAATAATCTTGTGATTCTGTGATAAGTACACACATTCACAACAGGTACAATTTCAGGAAACTCACATTTTCTGCTCCTTTGCATGGGGTGAGATTTTCAGAATAAGTATAAGACTCTGTGGATATGATTTGGGAGTGGGTGAAAGCTGGTGAAAACAACTGTGATGCCAATGTAAACACTGAAGGTCTAACAAAAATCCTGGCGGCCTTGATAACCATTACAGTGAAAACTATGAAGGAATTCCCATTTTTTAATCCAAAAAAAACATTTTTTGAACCAACATTTGCAGACATATTATAACAAACCTGTGCAGGTCTTTATTCAATAGGGGCATGGAGTACAAGAGCAAGGAGGTGAAGTTGAACTTGACACTACCATGACAGCACAAGAACCTTAAGGTTACTGCATTTTTTTCATTAATCAACCTGTTTAGAGATATTATTACGCATTTCTGGAGCAAGTGGGACTTGAACCCAAGCCTCCCGTCCAGTGGTCGGGACAATACCACTGTACAACAAAAAGGCCCCTTTCAGGTTACTGTTTTAGTATTGTATCCAAGCATTATCTAAATAGGATGATTCAGTAGAAATACTTCAGGTAAGTAGAAATCAGTCTTATTTAATGGCAAAATTAAATATTTCCTTGTACCTGATTAATGTGATTATCTGACACCTCAGAGATACATCAGAAAAAGGTTTTTGTGGCATAAAATGATCTTTGCGCTTCCAGCAAGTGAGGTAAGTTTGAAGGGAGAGCACTATAGTAGTAGACCTCCAAAACTAAGGTGCTAAGCCTCTGAGTATTGAGGCTTTCATGAGTAATGGAATTGATGATGTGCAAATCTAATAATTTAAAATGAGATTTTCCTAACTTAAAAGACTCATTTCTAGTTTAATGCATGCTGCAGCTATTATTAATACTCAGCATTATGAACTTGCAGCTCTTTATGATGCTCCCCAACATTAATTACTAAATGGATATTGACACTTGGGCAGATATATCATAATCCACATTGACTCTGGTAAAAAGATACCGAGAGGTGCAATTGATTGTTTGGGTGCAATTAAAGAAGAAACCTCGCCCTCCATCTCTTCTGATTCTCTATTAAGAACTTGCCAATGGCTTTCAGTAACCCTTCAATGATGTATTGGCAAAAGGAACTGAATTTCTGAGTACTGGGTATTCTTGGATTTTAGGCATTTGAAAATAAACTAATGACTTAGAAGATGGTAAAGCAGATAGAATTCAGCATCACAGTGAGTGATGGAATGATAGTTTGGATGGTTATTTTAATTTTGGGATTTTGTCATATCGCTGCCAGACAATTTTAGTTTATACCAATCAAAAATCACATATTATCTAGCCAATTGCACCATAATGAATTCAATGAACTGAGATATCAGAAATTATTTAAACAGTGTTCCTAACAAATCCTTTTGTGAAAAAGACTATTTATACTTTTGCCAGCCATGTAGCTTAGCTGCTTAAGGAATAATTCTACCATAATACAAATGAAGATTTCTAACGGCATTGCAGGAAACACCCATCTGATACCTCTTAAAAAAGAATTATATGTGCTAATTAAATGGATAAAAAAACATTAAAAACATTTTATTTTGTTGCAGCTAATATGTGGATTAAGAGCATGGAAGAACCACATTGTGAAGTGGGCAAAAAAGTTACATTGCGAAAAAGATTATTTTTAAATAATCAAAAAATAGAACTTGCAATTTGATAAGAAAGAGGTAGCAAATGATCATAAAATGAATCCTCACCACTGCTCAGTTTGTATGATGCTACTGGTATCCTTAATCCTGGTGGGTATCTATAGGGCCTACTTGGTATAATGTGGTTCAGGTAACACACTTAATAGTCCAACAGTGTTGTGTTGTCACTTTTAGAGTCATGTTCCTTTAGCAGCTCAATGTGCAAACAACCAAGAACCTAGATTATGTCACATGACCACAACCTCTGCTCTGCACTTGAGGCACTTGTTTCTGGATATTACTCTGTGCCACAGTTTTGTTTTTATTTATTTATTGGATTTGGTTTGGCTGGCCATGCCAGCATTTATTGCTCATCCTTAGTTGCTCCTGAGCGGACAGTGATGAGCTGTTTACTTGAACTGCTGCAGTCCATTTGTTGTAAGTAGACAAACAATGCCATTAAGGACAAAAGTCTAAGATTTTGACCAAGTGACACTGAAGGAATGATGATATATTTCCAAGTCTGGACACTACATGGATTGTCTATGTATCTTTTGCCTTTATCCGTCTAGATGGTCGAGGTCATGGGTTGGGGAGGTGCTGTTCTCAGGAGCTTTTGTAAATTTCTGCAATTGTGTACATTGTACACACTGCTACTACTCAGTCTTGTTAGTGGAGGGATTGTATATTTGTGGATGTAGTTGAGCTTATTGATTAGTGTTGGAGCTGCACACATTCAGGTAAGTGAGGATTATTGCATTACTGGTGGTGATGCCATTGAATGTCATGGTGTGATGGTGAGATGCTCTTTTTGGGTATGATTTTTGATTGGCACTTGTGTGGCTCAAATGTTGCTTGCGACTTGTCAGCCCAAAGCTGAATATTATCCAGGTCTTGCTGCATTTGGACATGGACTACCTCATTACGTAATACTGAACATTGTGCAATCATCAATAATGATGGGGGAAGGTCATTTGATAAGGCAACTGAAGATGGTTTGGCCCAGGACATATATATATCAATTCATCTGTCAATGAATTTGCCAAATATCTTTGAGTAATACATTCCATGTACGTCATTTGCACAAGAAACATTATTCTGATGGGAGGAGGTCCTTGTTTTAAACAATATGTAGTTTATTGCTTGATAGAAACTCTGCCTAAGTTAGATGAAAATGATATTTTGTTATAGACACTGTAGAGAAAATACAGATGATGGGTTTTACTTGTTCAAGATCTTTAAGTGATACCCCAACCAATCTGTCTGGTAAGTTCATGTTGGTCAGTGCTAAAGGCACTCCTCAGCATTAACCCTTTCAGATCTTTAACTCTTTACACAACACACACCACCACAGAAGAACCTCCAAAATAACATTCTAAGTGTGCTTACAATAAGAAATACAGCAGCTGTTTTATCCACATAGCTAAGTACCAACAACAAGGTGATAATGAGCAGATAATTCTTTTAAAGGTGTTGTCTGAGGGCCACATCTTTGAGACTGGTGAACTTTCTGGCACTTCTTTGAAATATGCCATAGAATCTTCATCTAATAACATGTTATCTCAAATAACATGTTGAATTAACAGTCCAAAAGATGCCATTTTCAACAAGATATCACTCTCTCAGTACCCCTGTGAATTTCTAGTTCAGATTATATCCTTCGGTTTCTTGAGTAAAGTACTAATCCGATTTAAAAGTATGACAATCGACTTCAGGCTGAAACAAAAACTGAAATTGGTGGAAAAGCTCAGCAGGTCTAACAACATCCAGAGAGAGAAATCAAAGTCAATGTTTTGGGTTGAGTAACCAGTTGAGGCTGGAATCTGGGAGACCAAGAGCAGACGTTGTTATTTTCAAGAAGCTGTCAGGTTCGCATGTGGACAGGAATTTTTTGAAGTTTCAAGAATGGACCAAACATATTCCCATAACTTCCACATTAAATCCAGGAGATTTCACAAGTAAAGGGAATGCTATCTTGAAACTGTCAGAAAAATAGCAAAACATTTAAATCTCCAATAGCTCTGGATTTAATCCAGTGTTCTGGCTTTATCAGTCATTGTACAGATTTCCCAGTCTGTGAAGAAATTGTGAGAGTCAATAAAATGAGAGTACAATGGGAACTGAAATAACTCCACAGAGGCTGGCTTCCTGTCACCAAGCCATTCTTTATTTATACATGGAAAATCCTTGACACTGGTCCAGTTTCCTCAGACTGAGCAAAGCCCCTTACACTCCTGTTTATATCTGTCAACCAGGGCTACCTGATTGGACCAGACTAACAGCCCCAGTCAGAGAATTTATATTCAATGAGGCCCACCTGGCTGACCTTGTTACAATCACTCCATCCCTCCCTCTCTGAGTCTGAGGACATAGGCCGATTCTTTTTGCTGTGGCCCTTCCTGGGGTGTTTCAGCACCGGGTTAGGTTCCTCCAACTCTGTCTCTGATGCAGGCAGCACGTAACACACATTAGCTCACTTCTTGCACCCAAAACACCTCAGAAGAAATTCATTCTCCTCTTCAAGCAGCAAAGTTGTCGAGGTGGCAAAATACGCCATGTCCATCTCAGGTTCTGAGGTATCTTCAGCTTGTGTGGGAGACGGAGAATCACATCAACCATGCCACTTACCCACGTAGGGCCATTTCCATGGTTCCTACACCAAACTTTGTCCCTTGAAGTAAACTGTTCTCTTTCACTCAGACATTGGCGTTCCTGATGCCGTTTCAACACTACCCCCTCAATCCAGGAAGGTCAGACTTAAGTTAGTGCAGAGAATTCTCTCCATTAGCAACTCTGCCAGAGCTATCCCTGCAAATGGATAAGGGATGGTCCTTATAATCAAATAGGAACGAGGACAGTTTGGTATTGAGTGATGCTGTAGGCAATTGCTTTAAGCCTGCCTTCAAAGTTTGGACTGTTCTTTCTGTCACACCATTGGATGATGGGTGTTATGGAGCTGTCCTTGTATACCATTCAACTTTAGGAAATACTCAAATTCCTTGCTGGTAAATAATGACCAGTTATCTGTGACTGACACTTTTGGGAGCCTGTGAATTGCAAAAGATGTGCACAGTTTTTCCATCGTCACCCCCATGTTTGACAAATTAACTCTATGCATGTCCAGCCATTTTGAGTGGGCATCCACAATGACTAAGAACATTGAGCCCATGAAAAGACCTGCATAGTCGATGAGTAACTGAGTCTGGGGTTTACCTGGCCAATCCCATGAATTTGGGGGAGCTGCTGCCACAAACGTTTGTCCTTGGTGACACTCTGGGCATTGCCCCACCAACACAGCTATATCTGCATCCAATCCTGGCCAGCAGACATCATTTTTCACCAACATCTTCATTTTGGAAACCTCTAGGTGACCCTAGTGAAGTTCAGCCGATAAATGGTGATGATCTATGGTCAGGACAATCACTTTTCCTCCCCATAACAATGTGCCATCCTCTAGTGTGATTTGGTCTATCTGAGTCCAAAATGGTTTCAATTCTGGTTATAAGAGATAACAAGGTGTGGAGCTGGATGAACACAGCAGGCCAAGCTTCTGATGAAGGGTCTAGGCCCGAAACGTCAAGTTTTCCTGCTCCTATGATGCTGCTTGGCCTGCTGTGTTCATCCAGCTCCACACCTTGTTATCTTGGATTCTCCAGCATCTGCAGTACCTATTATCTCTGATTCAATTCTGGTTGTGATGGTCCTTTGGTTTACTGCAACGCCACCAGCTGTTTCAGTTTTGCCAGCACCGGATCTTTCTGAATCCAACATTTAATATTGTTAGTTGTGACTGGAAGTGTGTCCACAAAATTTAAATCCATGATGACTCTTCCAATGGTGGTACCACCAGTAGTATATCCACCAGCGTGAGGTAGCTCAATGCATCTGCATGTACAACTTGGCCTCCTGGACAGTGTTCCGATTTGTTATTATACGCATTTGTTGGTAGACCCCACTGCTGAATTTGGCCTGAAACTATGGGAGTCACTGCCTTATCCTTTCCAAGTAGACTAAGGAGGGGTTTGTGGTCTGTTATTATTACAAATTTATATCCATAAACGTATTGGTGGAACTACCTGACTCCAAATATGATTACCAAACCTTCCTTCTCTATCTGGGCATACTCATACTTTGCATTCACCAAAGTCTGCATACACTATTAGGCATTCCTCTCCATTGGGTCACCTATCAGCTAATACTACCTTAATGCCATTTGGGGTGGGGGGGGCATGGAAGTACAACATGGTTTGATGGTCCAAGGTAAGATTGAGTATGGGATCTTTATACTCTCAAGTAGTATGCAATGATATGATGATAATGTTAATAGCATAGTTCCTAAACATAAACTTATTGAAACTGAGAAACCTGCCACAACACCTCCCTCTCTGGTATATTGTGCATACCCCCTCCCTTCATTGCTACTTCCACTTGTGACTGAGCCTTCAGCCATTGAGGCCCAGCAGGCTGGGAATCCCTTCCCAAAAATGTCTACCTCCCGAACTGCCCTCTCCACCTTTATAATCCTTTACAGCATTCAAAATGATTCCTGTTTGAATTTTCTGTCGTTCGTCTTCCTATCTCTCTGTTGCAGTCTAGTATTGATTTCTGTTTGTTTGATTATATTTCTGCCAAGTAAATTGTGAATTAAATTCACTTAATTTACTGCATTCCTGATTATTTGTTTTACAAAAAAATGCTGTTTGATTGGATGGTGCTGTGGGAGTTGGTCACTTATGAGTGTTGATTTTCTTACTTGCCTACCCTGGAGTATTGGAGGCACAGGGGTGATCTTATAAAAGTTTATAAAATCAAGGAGGGCATGGATAGGGTTAATAGTCAAGGTCTTTTGCCCAGGGTGGAGGAGTCCTAAACTTGGGCATAATTTAAGGTGAGAGGGGAAAGATATAAAAGGAACCTTGGGCAACTTTTTCATATTGGGGGTGGTGCGTGTATGGAATGAGCTGCCAGAGGAAGTAGTGGAGGCTGGTACAATTACAATATTGAAAAGGCATCTGGATGGGTATATGAACAGAAAGGTTTAGAGGGATGTGGGCCAAATGCTGGCAAATGAGACTAGATTAATTTTTTATCTAAAATGCTGTTCATACATGTTGGAGCAGCTCACAGAAGTGTTATAATGCAGGAGACTATTCAGCCCATTGTACCTGCAGTAGCTCATTAAATGAGCATCATTACCTAGTGTCTCAATTGCATCTGCCTCCAACACATTTCCAGGCAGTGCGTCCATACTCTAACTACTCATAGGTTTCCTCACTTCACCATTCCTTTTTTTGTAGATTTAATGTTTCTGTTGATGTCATTGTTGCAGTACAGGACCAACGCCCAAGACATTCTGTTTTTTGTTAGCACTAATGTAAGGTAACTCTGACAAATAGTTTGCTCCTGCTCCACTGTTATCAAGTGTGCCATACATTTTTGGAAGGAAGAAAGAATAGCAGATCATTTTGTTTTTCCTAATAAAAGCTCAGTGAACATTTGAAGCTTACTTATTAAATATAAATCGAACAAAAGTCTCAAAAGGAACTGGGCAGGTCCTCCTTAGTAAATGAGCTTCAGGGATGTAAGAAGTGCGCCTTATAAGTTTTATGATGGGTATTTTCTGTCTGAAACTGTGAAAATGTTATGATAGTCAGAAAATTACTATGTGTATAAAGTCAGAACTTTCACAATTAGCCAAGGATACATGTTAAAAAAAATCAGGGGCGGAATCTTTTAGGGGTCTGAACAATATGGCCTCTATTTGAGATTTGTGGCAGAATTGAATAAGCAGTCCTACAAGGTCCATCTCAACATCAGCAGCAACAACTTTTATGTTTTTGTTGAGCTAGTGCAGGAAGCATTTGCCAATTGGGGATTACTGCTTGTTAAATGCCTATTAATGGCACAACTCAATTCACTAATATTCAGCTTCCTATCTTGATGTTGCTGTTGGCATCACTCTGCATTGTGAACCAGCCATCCAGCCAACTCAGCCAACCATGTTACTTTTTTTTAGCAGACTCAAGGTCTACATTACCAAAAATGACTATTATTTACAAATGAAATATAGATATATGCTACTTTAAACTTCAGATACTCTACCTGCAACAAGTTATTTTTAGCATAAGGTTGTCCATTATTCACTGACTCCTAACACATGTTATATATTATTATTTATATTCTTGCATTTATATTCTTAAATATTAGAATGAGGAACAAATGTGCAATGTACACACGTCAGGAGGAAACCTGTCACGCTTGTATTTAATAAGCATGTACATGTAGCAGACCAGGTGGGAACTAATCTGAGATGGGGCCTCTTTTGTAGCTTACAGGAAGGTTTAAGCATCACAGAAAACAGACCATCATCAACTGATTGAGGGCTTCCAAAAAAGCACATGCTGACTCAACACAAAATGATATCTGTAAAATTGTTACTTTTAAAGCAAGTTCTAAGTTTGTAATAATATGCAACAATACATGTATTAACAAGGAGAAAAGAGAAAAATAGAAAATAGTGCCTTAGGTCAACAAATACAAAATTTGGATAAAAGCACATTATTGCAGATGCTGAAGATAGGAAATATAAACAATAAATACTGGAGAAACTCAATAGATCTGGTAGCATCTGCACAGAGAAGTAGAGTTAATATTTCAAGTCCAATATGACTCTTGGCTGGAATTGAAGGAAGCTGGTAAAGTGGTTTGTTTTATCTTGAAGAAAAAAGGAGGTAGGGGAAATCAAACAGATGACACAGCTTCCCCAGTGGAGAAGGGATGTAGATGAAGAGTAGTCTTTAAAGATAGCTGGTAATAGCAGAAAATACATCAATTTTATAAAGAGTAATCCCATGCAAACAAGACATTGAGAGATGGGGAGGGGTAATCTGAATTCAGAAGAGTTCATAGTCTGAAGTTGTTGAACTCAACATGACTTTGATATGTGTTATTCTGGATGTTCTTCCCATGTACAGTTCTTGCTTAAGTTTTTTTAAAAAATGGCAGCTTGTTACCTCTTTGAGTTTTGTTGTGAGACCTTATCAACCTCAATAGCTGAATGTAGCATTGAAGTTCAAAAAAGGTGCTGAGTAAATTCTTAAAATCACCTCTTTGACTGCATTCAGGAACTGAGTTGGTTTCTCAAATTAGTTGTGATTTGGATTGTCAAAATAATGCCCCAAATATGATTTAGGTGTTATGGAGTGATCTTTTCCTACACTGAAGTCTTGACGCTGAGCCTTCTACATTAACTTGAATTACTTCTAGATGGTCAGATCTCAAATCGTTTCTCAACAATTTTCTTTTCCAAGATGGGTGAAAATTTCTTTCAAGTTTTAATTGAATTTTTTTTCCTACAGAGATGAAAATTTTCTGAAAAGTTGGAGAAGATGAAATAATATTGTTTTCAGATCATATATGGATGGAATAGCAGGTCACATTGATGGCTTCTCCTTATTTTTCTTGGCTGTATTTTACTAGAAAAGGGAGGTAATTTAGTCCACAATTGTTTGCAAATATTTGAAGAGGTAAAATAAACGAAAGTTTATTTTAACAGAAACTCGCCTCGGTACCTTACCCAAGGATCATGCAACCCAAATGTCAAGAACACACTTCATATGTATTGATTAAAAACAAGTCTTAATTTTCACTTTATAATTCTGCCACATTTTAATATCTCATTCACAGCTCAAGGAGACTGTGAACATTTTTTTTCCCCTGAACAATTTAAAGACTTTTTAGTTCCACATACTACATTAACAAACAAGATAGGGATAATTACTTTGCTTGGCATCCGTGGCAGAATTATTGATGTGACAGTTCTGTAATTTGGTATCTTTCAAAAAAAAAATCAACTGGCTGCACTAAATTTGCTTTCAGTCAATGAAGTTAATTTGCTGGCTTTCTAAATTATCCAAGAAAGGCATTGCTTACTACATTTCCCAATTACGACAGTGCATAGGTATAAGAAAAACAAAGTTTCAAATGCAGAACAGCATAAGTTCTTTGCTACTTATGAAATCTGTTGTTATGCAGACAAAGCATTTGTTTTTAAGTAGTTCTTATTGCAATCCTGGCCCAATTTTTCATGAGATGTGAAGGCCCTCAATCTGACCTAATGCTCCAGATGTTAAAGGGAAACTAACTTTTGAATCTGATTTTTACAGCTTGTACCTGAAAGGGTTAACTGCCATCATGCGATAAATATTAGTCATCAGGATCAAGTGTAGGTTCTGTTCTAATCAGGTTGATATCTGATACATCCCTCCTCTGGAGATCCAATAGTGAATGGATTTTTGGGACAGTCTAGTCTCTGTGGCCTAGTCAACGAGGTAGTGGTCTCTTAAGCCCAGGGTTGTGGATTCAAGTCCCATCTGGGATGATGCATTTAGGTGTTTGTTGGGCACAGTCATAGTATCACTACCTCAGAGCCAGGAGGCCTGGCTTTAAGTCCCACCTGCTCCAGAGCTGTGTAATAACATCTCTGTAACAGGTTGATTGGAAAATACTTACGAAGGCTGCCTCTGGGAGGAGCTAATTGGTGTTTATATTATTGTGTGTTCTAGTTCAGGAATTGTAATGTGTACAAACTCTTGAGTATAGTATAATGTTTCACTTGAGGCTGTCATGTAATTCTAATGTAATGTAAGAATCTATGAATTACTATGTAATAAACATTTTGTTTATGAAGACCAGATTTATCTTCCAAACTTTGTGTCGACACTCATGCTTCAATGAAAGATGTGAATGTATATTGTGAATTATTCCTAGGGGGTGGCACAGTAGTTAACACTGCTGCTTCTTAGTGCTAGGGACCCGGGTTCAATTCCAACCTTGAGTGACTGTGTACTGTTGTACATTCTCTCAGTGTCTATGTGGGTTTCCGTTGGGTGCTCTGGCATCCTCCCATAGTCAAAAGATGTGCAGGTTAGATGGATTGGCCAGGCTAAATTGTCCTGTAGTGTCCAGGGATGCACAGGCTTGATGGATTAGCCATGGTAAATGTGGGTTTACATGGACAAAGTGGAGGCTGGATCTGGGTGTGCTGCACTTTGGAGGATTGGTAGAGACTTGATGAGCTAAATTGCCTGTATCTGCACTGTAGGGTATCCATGAAGAGCTTCACATTTAGTGCATTATCTTTTCAAATTTCAGTCTGTTATTTTATAACCAAACATTCCTCTTTGTGGCTGCAGATATATGGGGCTGAAGTTTCCAGGTAATACCAGCGGTCAATGCAATATTTGATGTGTTTTTCGCAGCGGATTGACCTGAGGTGGATCGTTGCCAGGAATAGTTAATTAAGTGGTCACTGTCGGGGCGGCCAGGGAGGTGGTCAGCTCCCCAGATTAATCAATCAGCATCTCACCAGTGTTATCCACTGTTCACTGATAACAAGGAAGGACCACCTCAATGGAGGAGAGCTCTGTAAGGGAGGGGCAGGTAGAGTCAGAGGCAGGTGGAGTTAAGCTTGGTGATCACTCATGATGTTGAGGCAACTCTGTGATTCCCATGACCAGTGGCAATTGCAGCTGATTAGCTCATATGTGGATCATGGATTGTCAATAATGGATCCCAATCCATCCACCTAAAGGTAGTCTATAAGTAGTATTTTCGACCTATGTATTGGCAGATTTTTCCCATCAAGGCAAACAAAATTCCTATGGTTGCCCAAAATGACTTTAATTGGCCTCTTTGTCTAAAAGCAGGGAGATTATGCTCAACTTGCATAAGACTCGAGTTTGGCCTCAGCAGGAATATCGTGTCCAGATCTGGGTGCCTCACCTTAGGAAGGATGTGAAAGCACTGGGGAGAGTTCAGAAAATATTCACAAGTATGGTTCCAGGAATAAGAACTTCTGTTATATAAAAGTAGTTTGGATAAAAGAAAGCTGTGGGAAGATTTGATTGAGAACTTCAAAATCCTGATGGAGCCAGACAGAGTAGTTATAGAGCGAAACTATAATTGTTCATGAGAGGATCAAGAACATGAGAGCACAAATTTTAATTCATTGGCAAATTATTTTATCTAATTGCTTTTGGTCAAAAGACTATTTTGTTCCGCGTTAGTATAATTAATTCACCTTTAATAAGGTCAGTGTTTGTTGCTATGAGAGAGATAAACTGATCTTTGGATTTGGGCTGTCAGCTCAGCCTCTTGGAACTTAAAATATTGTTTGAAAGTTAGAGGGCAGTATTCAAAATCTACTATACAATGTCCCCTACTTTTAGTCTTTAAGGATATTAAGGACAATAGGGAGAAAGAGGGATATGGCACTGAGATAGATGATCAAACATGATCATACTGATTGACAGATCAGGCTTGAAGGGCTGAATGGCCTATTCCTGCTTTTGGTTCCCTTGTTTCTATGTTTATGTTTTAAACTGTTGTGTATCGCACAAAATGGGTTGTCAACTCAGGATTTGATTTCTCATGAATGTGAGTGTTGGGTGGAGGTCAGAGTTTAATTTTTCCTTTCTTCATAGCTGTTTTCAGTATGTATACTGTAATCAGTTATCACAATAGCAAACTTGAACAAAGATGTTTCAGTGGGAAGAACAACAGAAAACAATTTACAATTACAGTACTATCTGTTTTAGTCAATAATTTGGAACAACAAGCTGTTCCCATAGTAGGGAGAAAGATGTGTGAAAGATAAAGTATCAAAAAGAGAGACCCGTAAACTGTCACACTCTGGTGCATTAAAATAAAATCACAGGAACTGGAACAGCAAGTGTCAGGTCAAGAATTGATGCACTGCAACATGGGCACAGAGCCCCAATCTTGGTTCAATGCAAAACACAATAGAACTTCCCTGTATCCAAATACTTTTGCCCATTTCATGTGTTTCCCTGAGAGAGAGCTCTGACCAAAATGCTGTTCTGATTATCTCCATTACCTGGAATTCAATCATACGTTCCCAATCGTGACAATGCCTATACTCATGGCACGATTTGAGCTGGTGTTATTAAATGTGTAGCTTATTTGAACTCAGTGGCCACAATTGCAGCATTAATGCAGTGAAATTGCTGCATTTACTCTGAGTTTCACTCTGTAAAAGCAAGAGCAGCTTCTGGAGATGGATTTGAAACTACTGTACCAATGAGCTTGAAGATGGAGGGATATGTTAAATCCAAAGATGGCCTACCCACCACATATCTGCCCATCTTGCCTTAAACTGCAATTAAACCAGCAACAGGAATAGCCTGGCGTGGCCCACCCACTGAGAGTACCTATGGGCTTGAGGCTGCCGCTGCTGGGATTAACTCAAATTCAGGCAGGCCAGTCAGCATGTGGCATCTCGTCCAGGGCACCTGTCTGCTAGAGGCATGGCTGCTTGGAACGAGACCCTCTGACCTTCTGATGCTTTGCTCCATGTGACCTCCCAGCCTGAGAAAGACATTCCCCCTCCCCCCAGACTTCAGGTCTCTCCTCTCCTGCCCCCAAACTTCGCATCCTTCATCTCTTCTTGATATCCTTAGCATGGCTGCAGAGTCCAAGGATGAGCAGAGCCGCTAGCATGCCCCACTAATTGGATCTTCAGTCACTGCGATCCTTATTTCGTGGAAGGTCCATCGCTCACCATGCCATGGCTCAGAAGTCCTGAGTGGAAGGTTCTCTACATGGGAGTTCTTACATTTTCCAACAGGATCTTGGGTGGAGGGTGTTGCATGCAGCAGTCTTGTGTAACTGCAGATTGCAGCAGTTCAAATGTGAGGTGATGCATTTTGGAAGATCTAATTCAAGAGCAAACTATACAGTAAATGGAAAAGTCCTGCGGAAAATTGATGTGCAGAGAGATCTGGGTGTTCAGGTCCATTGTTCCCTGAAGGTGGCAACGCAATCAATAGAGTGGTCAAGAAGGCATACGGCATGCTTTCCTTCATTGGATGGGGTATTGAGTACAAGAGTTGGCAGGTCATGTTACAGTTGTATAAGACTTTGGTTCGGCCACATTTAGAGTACTGCGTACAGTTCTGGTCGCCACATTACCAAAAGGATGTGGATGCTTTGGAGAGGGTGCAGAGGAGGTTCACCAGGATATTGCCTGGTATGGAGGGCGCTAGCTATGAAGAAAGGCTGAGTAGACTAGGATTATTTTCATTAGAAAGACGGAGATTGAGGGGGGACCTGATTGAGGTCTACAAAATCATGAGGGATATAGACAAGGTGGACAGCAAGAAGCTTTTTCCCAGAGTGGGGGACTCAATTACTAGGGGTCATGAGTTCAAAGTGAGAGGAGGAAAGTTTATGGGAGATATGCGTGGAAAGTTCTTTACGCAGAGGGTGGTGGGTGCCTGGAACACGTTGCCAGCGGAGGTGGTAGACGCAGACACGTTAGTGTCTTTTAAGATGTACCTGGACAGGTACATGGATGGACAGGGAGCAAAGGGATACAGACCCTTAGAAAATAGATGACAGGTTCAGATAGAGAATCTCGATCGGCGCAGGCTTGGAGGGTCGAAGGGCCTGTTCCTATGCTGTAATTTTCTTTGTTCTTTGTTCTTGTTCACAGACTCCCAGTCCAATTGTTTATTTTGCGGCACTGTGGAGTCCATGGACCATGCTTGTATTGGTCGTGGGCATTTGCACCCCCTTTTCACTTTCAATTCTTTTGTGTTTCTGGTTGCACTTCAACCCTATGTTTCTGATCTTTGGGCATCCGGTGTGGAGGAGTGTGGGCAGATCGATTAACTTCCTTGTGGGTCTGCTCCTGGACCTGGCCAGGCTGGCTATTAATAGGCCCAGGCAGTGGGTTGTGGAGGGGTTCATCTCTGCTGACTGTCTGGCTGGCCCTATTCTGTTGTTATGTTCATGCCTGGATGTCCTTGGAGAAAGACTGTGCTATGTCTGTCAATGCTCTCAATGCCTTTAGAGAGGTGAGCACTGTGGAGGATACATTGATTTATTTCCCTCTCCAACTCCATTTTTATTTAGTCCTTCACACTTTCCCTACCCATTGGTTTGCATTGCCCATAAATGAGCTTTGTTTGCAAATACTCAATTGGCTGCATGAGAGTTTTTACTGATGGTGGCTATTAGAAAAAAAAGAGCAGAACTTAGGGTCTGTGAGAATATTTGAGTTCTTCTTTTTTACCCTGCTACTATCTTCTATTTGTCTCAGAGGACGGCAAATACAATTTTACAGTGAACAATGAATCCCTAGTAATTGAATAAGGGAAAGATTAAAATAGATGTAACTTACTTTTCACCAGAGTATGAACAATGATTAAAATAGGATGCACTTGAAACTGTATGAATATTTTGTGATGCAACTTTTCCCGGCTTTTCATGAGCAGTCACTGTGAATAAAATTGTAGCATTTATAAATCCTGTATTTGGACAGACATTTATTCAACCTACCAATCAGAGGTGATCTTGGGAAGTGTCCTTTTTACTTCCGAACACACATCCTAAATTGTTCAGGAGACCACTGTGAATGCTGTGAATCATTCAGCAGTCCTAGAAGGAGTTGACTTCTGGAAGTTTATTCTTTATGATGGAAAACAATAAAAGTGAAGTTAAATGTTTAAGATGGTTTTAAAATAATGTGAAATATTCCAAGCCAATAAAATACACACTACTGCAAAAAAACGCTATTCTTTTTCCTAAATCTTGTTTCTATATTTCCCTGTTCCTCGTTGATTCTAAACACGAAAACTGTTTTTTAAGTCAGCAATTTTTAACACGTCAAGGTTTCATCTCCGTGCACTTAGTGGCTTGATATATTGTATTGCTTGCCCTACAGTGCCTTACTGGATCCTACTCCCTGCTATTTTGATATATGGCTTGGCAGACAAGATTATGTTCTCTTTGTGTCATTCGATACTGTAATGGAAACATTTCAAAAGCATTTTCCGGCTAGATTTGTTATATGAATTCTGTAGCCTTAAGCTTAGTTAGAAGAATATGGTCTAATTAATTTGTATTGTAATATACTTTTAGTTAGTATTTGGTGCAGAACAATGCAGTCTATTTCAGCAGCTTAGAAAAAGGGGGATAAAGTTGAATTCAGCAACACAATTTTGTAAATTTAGATAACTAATTATAACAATGAAAATGAATAATTGTTTGACAGTGTTCTGCAATATCGTTATTACAATCTAACGTTTCAAAACTTAAAAAAAAGTCCATAGGAGATGGGCTTTGCAAGCTAGGTCAGCATTTATACCCATCACTATTTACCCTGGAGAAGGTAGCAGTGTGTTGTAGCCTTTGGTACAGGGACACACAGTGCTGTCAAGGAAGGAATTAGACCATAAGACCTGGAGCAATAGTCAGCCATTCAGCCCTTCAAGTCTGCTTTGCCATTCAATGAAACATTAATGATCTGCTCAATATGGGCAGCACAGTGGCTCAGTGATTAGCACTGCTGCTTCACAGCACCAGGGACCTGGGTTCAATTCCAGCCTCAGGCAACTGTCTGTATGGAGTTTACACATTCCTCTGTGTGGATTTCCTCCCTGTGCTCTGGTTTCCTCCTATAGTCCAAAGCTGTGCAGATCATGCTAAATTGCCCAATGTGTGCAGGGATGTGTAGATTAGCCATAAGAAATGCAGGGTTACAGGGATAGGTTAGGAAGGTGACTCTGGGTGGGATGCTCCTTGGAGAATTGGTATGGACTTATTGGGCCAAAGGGTCTGTTTCCACACTATAGGGATTCTATGAAGAACAGGTACATGACCTTTGTCCAACAAGCCTGCACTGACACGTGACACCTTTCTAAACTAAAAGCTTTTTGCCTCCAGATGGTCCGTAACCCTCTACTCCCTGTTTATTCATGTACCTTTCAAGATGCATCAGCTCTACACCCCCGTCTCTTCCCCATAGCCCTTTATTCCTTTACTGATTAAAAATCTCTCTCAACCTTTAATATACTTATGTTGACTCAATGACACTGAAGGAATAGCAATTATTTCCAATTCAGGATGATGAATAGCTTGGAGGTGAACTTGCAGGTGCTAATAATCCCATGTTTCTGCTGGCCTTGTATATTTATGTCTTAGAGGTCATGGGTTTGAAGGTGCTGTCTAAGGAATATTGGTGAGTTACTCCAGTGCCTCTTGTATGTGGTACACACTGCTGTTACATAACATTTTAGAAGAGGGAGTGGATATTTGTGGATGTGGTATCAATCAAATAGGTTGTTTGTTCCTGGATGTTGTTGAGCTGCATTCATCTGAAACTTCCAAATCTATTTACATAAATAACCGTTGGGTTATCTTCCAATGACAATCCAAGACCACATTTTCTGAAAGTAAGTGAACAGTAGAGTGAGTTGCAGGGCTGAACTTCTATGTTGGGTGCAGAAGACATGAGAAGATTTTCGTCACCCAACTTCCAAAACATACACATAATTCATGACTGACCCTTGCCAAAGTTTTAGTTTTCTCCTGCAGGGTTTGGGTTCACCAGGCTAGTTGAATGTGGGTGGAGTGTGCAAATGCTTGTGAACAGGTAAGGAGGTCCCACCTTGAAATCAGGAAACTTCAGCCCACTTTCTAACCCATAAATGTTTCCTTTACAACCCTTGCTCCTTAATCCCCACTCACCCATATGCCTCTCACAGAACACTACTGCTCAGATCCCCCATTTCCCCAACCATACTGTCAGTACACCCTATGCCAACCCATGCCTCCTCTATATATTCTCCACAGATCACTCAGTATATGGGAAAGTCAGTACTCAGAAATGGATAACAAGCTGCATCACATTAATCTCTCTAAACCAGTTATATTCAAAGCCCGAATAATGGTATGGGATTTGGGTGTCTCTGGTAAGGATTTCATTTATTGGCCATCTTTAATTCTGCCTTGAACTGATTGACTTGCAAGGGTCATTTCAGAGTCAACTACTTTGCTGTGGGGCAGGAATCACATGTAGGCCAGACCATGTAAGGACAGCACATTTTATTCTCTAAAGGACAAGAGTGAACTAGAAAGGTTTTTTTTTACAAAAAATGATGATATTTTCAGGGTTACCATCACTGAGGTGTGCTTTGAATTCCAGATTTATTATTTAACTTTGTACTTCGCCAGCTGCCATCATGAAATTTGAACTCATGTTCCCAGATTTCTAGCCTGTGCCTCCAGATTGCTACCTCAATGACATTACCACCACATCACTGTCTCCCCAGGAGAGGACCAAGAAGACTAAGACAGTCTGAAGCTCTGGATATGCAAACAAGAATATTCAGTTTCTGAATATTTACTTTCCAGTCTTAATATAATTCCTTTTCCAGTCATATTTAACATATGGGGTTGTTTCCCTTACAGCAGAGGAGATTGAGAGGGGACAAATTTATGAAGTATAACATTATGGGGTCATAGATAGGGTAAACAGGGAAAAAACAACTCTTTTTTCCCTCCTTAAAAGAGGAATCAATGACCAGATATCATTAATTTAAGCTAAGGGGCAGAAGGTTTAGAAGAGATGTGAGGAAAAACTTATTCACCCAGAGGGTAGTGGGAACTTGGAACTCACTGTCTGTAAGGGTTCTAGAGGTCGAAAGCCTCATAAATTTAAGTATTTAAATGTGCACTTGTGATGTTAAGGCTATGGGCCAAGTGCTGAAAAATTGGATTTGAATAGTGGTTTTTGACCAGAGTGGATGTGATGGGCCAAAAGGCCTTCTTCTATGTCCTAAGTCTTTGACTCAATGTTGTCTTTCCTCTGGTGTACCTCTGCCTGATCCTTGAATAAATCCTATTTTTTTTTTCTGCAACTGTTATATGTCAAATTTATTTAGAAGAAATGGCTACACATTACTTGTTATCTTTGAGGATCTTCAGCTTCATAGGCCTGCTAGAATAGTTCTGTACAAGACTGACACTCTCAATTGTTCATCAATAATGCCATTGCTCATGTTCAAACGATCTCATTCTCAGGTTTTAGATTCCACTTCTCACCCTATACCATCAGCACTTCATAGGTGAGTTTGATGTTGATCAGATACCTCTCTGATGAAAGTAAAAACAGTTTGAAGTCTTAAAGATTGAGACCCCAGTTATCAAACAACAAACAGGGTTTGTGTATGTTTCAAATCATAAGGAAGCTGGCTCAAATAAAATATCTCAGGAAACCAATAGGAACTTTAAAACTGTAAAATACATCTTGCAAGTCCCCATTCACACTGAAATATGAGTTGATAGAAAGGTGAAAACTGTCTTGGTGTCTTGACCATTAGGCTGCAGATTGAGTTGCTTTTTTTAAGCACACTCTGAAATGATAACAATGCGGCAGTGACAAGCAGGGATGTTGCCAGGAGTTGTGTCACTCCAACATTACACATTACAAAATTGAAAAAAAAACATTGATCACTGGGAAAAAAAATTATTGGAAAAAGGAAATTGGAAGCAAATATTGACTAAAACAGATTGTTAGTACTCAATAATTTGTATAAGCATGCTAAGTTAGTCATCATTTCCATGAATGCAAAGTCCAAATTATTTAATTCTTCACGCAGTTATAGTTCATACTACCCATAGTAGCACTATCTTGAATACTGTGTGCACAAAGCCTGAAAGGTAAAAATGAAGTAATGAAACGTGAGGATGTTATATATAACAGATTTGGAAAAGATTGCACAAACACTCAAGGGACTATTATATAAGTATAAGAAAACCCTAAAAGGCCTACTGTGAGGTTATTCAAATCATATTGATCTGAGAATTTACTTCAATCTGGAAAAGTCTGCCTAAACTAAGTAGTAAAGAGCCGTATGGTTTAAGGGCTAACAAATGTGATGTGTTATTCATAAGAAGCTGTTACTGGTTTCATTTCAAGAGTGAATTTGTTTTTACTGCTCCTCTTTTCCACCACTTGCCCTTCCTGTGTTTATGAAGTACAAATTGTTTGCTGCCTGGCTTTAAGATACAAAGTTGGCAATAATGACGTGATTGAACTGGGACACCCATGACTAGTTTGAAATTAGACCCTGGATCTCGGTAACTATTCATTGGATGACCTGCTGGTGGCTGTTGGTCTGCCTCTCCCACAGAGCCTGTCCATTGGAAGAAGGTGAATGTCAGATCTCTTGCCTTGCTGACAGTGGTGCATGGTAAGGACCGAACAAACCATTGTGGAATCAGGGAAACATTCTTATTCCCGCTGATGCTACCATTTCTACAGATTGACATCTCCTTTTCATCATGGATGGATAATTCTTCCATCCATGATAGTTCTGAGGAAGGGTCACCGGACCCGAAACGTTAACTCTGTTTTCTCCTCCACAGATGCTACCAGACCTGCTGAGCTTTTCCGGCAACTTTGTTTTTGTTCCTGATTTACAGCATCCACAGTTTTTTTGGTTTTTAATTCTTCCAGATCACCAGGTTAGCCTGGGAACTTTTCTTTTCTTCCCTGAATGGAGGCCGAGACAATTTCCATGCACTAACAACTGCTTATGCTTGGCTGAGCTTATTCTCACATTGAACAACTGCTCCTGTTAGTCAAGTACAAAAGCAAAGTACTGCGGATGCTGGACATATGAACTCAAAACAGAAGATGCCAGAAAAAAAAACTAAGCAGATCAGGTAACAGCTGCAAGAGGGAAACAAAGTTCATGTTTCAGCTCTGAGCCATCTCCTCAAAAAAAAATCTTTTCCTTCTTTACTGTCCAGTTGTATTGCTTTTTGCCATGCACCAAGGAACCATTTGTCTTTTAATCTGTCTTGCTCTTCATTCAGCATAGGTGTGTTCTCTTTCATTTCCTTTCTTGTCCTCCCCTACTTTTACTTCTACGAAACTTGTCACGTTTAGAATATGTTCCACTTTTGAAGATGCAGGTGTAAAGTGATAAAGTCATTGGCAAAAGCATGAAAAGACAACTGGATGAGAAACAGTGAGAGAAGAAACATTCGGAGAAGGACTGCACTGTTTGAGTCAATTGTGGAGAGGATGGTAGAGGCTGAGTCAAGCATGGATTCCAAAAAGGAATTGGAAAGCATTTTCAAGAGAGAAATGCAGGGATATAGAAAATGGGCCAGTTAAATTGCTCTTGCAGAAATCCAGGATGAAATTGATGAATGGAATAGTCTCCTCCTGTGCTGTACCCATATTCTGATTCCCCAGAATTACATGTTGTGGCTGATAATTGGCTTGTGGTGGAGTTTTAGCTCCCATCGAAGAGGAGGTGCTCTTAGAACTCTTGACCAAACAAGAGTTGACAGATTGTCGACAGCTCTTCTATCCCAGCAATGTCTCCCACTGTGGAGATTGTTACAATTTCTGTGGGAGGCCTTCAGTGATGGAATGTTAGTTGGCTATTTCTGGTATCAACCATTTTGTGTTGGAGATTAGTTCAGGGTATTTGGGGACCTGAGAAAGCAGGGGGACATACTGATCTTCCAGGTGGGGAAATGGGCAGATGGGGATGTAGGTGGAAGGGCTGATCTGGGGACTAGATGAACTGCCATGTAAGGCTACTATGCAAAAATACCAGCAGAAAGAATCCAGAGAAGGAATATAGAAATTTAACAGCAGGTGCAGCTACTCCCTTTCTTACCAAATCAAGTTGAGTCTTCCTGTTTCTTGTCAAGAGACCCACAATTGCAACTAAAAGGAAAAGAAAATGGAAATTCACGTTCAGCCATGAAAAATTTAGAAGATATATGTGTACTTTTCAAAGATTGCACAACGTTTAAGTTGTGGATCATATTTAAGGTAACATATTGAAGCTATGTCAGAGAGATGCATGAGAGTGCAGTTCGGAATAAGCTACAGGAAAACCTACAAAGCAAACGCATGAACCCTGATCTTGCCAAAATAACTATCCAATGAACCAAAAACCTCTGATCAATATGGACAGGTTTGTCTTTGAAAAGGACACAAATCTGTATCCTTGATCTCTCACAATCACTCATTTTTATTTGATCAGCAGTGTTGTCTACGCCTAATCAGTGACCTTTTGACATGCATTTGGCGCCATCATCTATGTTCCCAGTTCGGTGAAAGACGCTGTAATGTTTCAAAGGCACATGTCAGGCTTTGCAATCACAGTTGACAAAAGGTAAAAAGCCTGCACTTCTCCACTATGGAGTGAAGAATTAGAAGATATTATTGATAGACTAATGTCTGAGCAGAATGACTACGATACAGCAAAAAAAAATGCTTTAAACCTACTTCACACCGATGAAAAATATGATATACAAAACAGTTGACTTTCACCTGAGTAAGCAAAGCAAACAGGAAAACTGACCAATAATGCAGATAATTGAGGCATCTAGCTCCCAAATGGCTTCAGGGATGTTAAACTGAAAATCAAACCACAAATAATGAAATGTTATCTCTTTAATTAACTACGCTGAAAATCACTCAAGAAAGACAGAAAACTGTTAAAGCTGCTGGAGTTAGCAAGATTGTTCTGGACTTTCAACTTCAGCCAGTCTGGAATCAGGCTGTCAACAGTAAGACTGCCAACATGGGTAAGTTCAAATCCTATGAACCCTGTTCATTGGTCACGTGCTTGGAAACCATATTTAAAACAAAACAGTTACACAAACAGTACCATGAATTGTCCAAACACTGCCTTCACTGTAGTGGTACACCAGACAGAATGTTTTGCTATTGGTAAATCATGTATTGCTTGTTGGAAACCAACCACATTTTTCTTGTTTGTCATTCATCAGCAAAACCAGCTACTCAGACCAATGTCAACAATATTGTGCCAGGTTGTGTATTGCAGCCAAAGTGGCAAGAGAACAGAGCCAATCAAAGTATGGGATGATCCCAATTATACCTTTTGTCCTATCCTTTGGACACAGCAACCAGCTATGTCTGAGAATGACACTTGACTGCTCAGACGTAGAATCCCTCATAGAAACAGGAACATCTGTCAATCTTTCTACACAATCCCCCCACCAGCTTCTGCATCCAATGTATCATCCTCAAATACTTCCACCAATTCCAATTAGACCCCACCACCTGGAACATCTTTCCCTCCCCACACCTCACTGCATCTGTAAGGACCATTCCCTTCACCACTTCTTTGTTTGCGCCACACTGCCTGCCAACCACTCCAACACCATCCGTACCTTCCCCTGGAACTGTAAAAGACGCAACACCTGTCCACATACCACCTCCCTCACCTCCGTCCAGGGCCCTAAACAGTCCTTCCAGGTGAGAGAGAACTTCAACTGCATCTCCTCCAACCTAGTCTACTGCATCCAGTGCTCCCTATGTGGTCTTCTCTACATTGGTGGGACCAAACGTAGACTAGGTGATTGTTTCGCTGAGCATCTTTGCCTGGCTCGTAACGTTCAGCCTAACCTCCCAGTCACCACCTACTTCTACTACCCCGCGCCCCTCCTTAGCTCCCCCTCTGACATGTATGTCCTCGGTTTCCTCCAGCATCGCAGCAATTCAGAATCCAAATTTGAGGAACAATACCTTATCTTCCATCTGAGCACCCTACACCCCGGAGGACTGAACGTTGAGTTCTCTAATTTCAAATAACCTTCCCACATATCCCCCAAATCCCTTTCTAGCCCCACCTCCTCCCTTCCAGCTATGAACTGGATTCATCCCTCCCATCAAACACCTAGGCCGTACCTACAACTGGTGTCCACCTATCACCACCATTCTACTACACCACTCCCCACCCCTCTCTTTATCCGCAGCTCCCCCTATTCCCATATCCAGTCCTGAAGAAAGGTAATACCCAAAACATTGACTTCTCCTTTCTTCCAGATGCTGCCTGGCTTGCTGTGTACTTCCAGCCTCCTGTTTGTCTACCTTGGATTCCAGCACCTGCAGTCTTTCTTGTCTCTACATCTGTCAATCTAGTTTCCAAAATGTTCATAAAATTTAGTATTCCTCTCTAATACAAGAGACTACAAAAACTTTGCATTCCAATAATGACAAAGCCACTGACAAAGTGTATTTAAATCACCAATCTCATTCAAAGGTATGGGACAAATATTGCTTCGACATTGTCTGGAAAAGACACTATACTTATCACGTTCTAGGCATCAACAGATCTGCATGATTTGCAGCCACACACTTGACTCCAACACATACCAACAATGTTATTGACCTGTTTGCTGACTGGTTCACTGATATCAGCAAACTGAAAGGTGGTGCATGCAGGTTACATGTTGTCTCTAGTGTCACCCCCAATCATGCACCAACTTACAGGTCAGAATGTAAATAGAGAAGAAACTTCCCTACTCATTTAGCCTTAACATCAGTGTGAAAGTTGGGAGTTAGTCTACTGCTTGGACCTCACCTAAGTCAACAAGAAATGCATGAATGAGAACCGCATTAGAATTTGTGTTGATATGTGATCAACAAGCCAAAAGGAGGATGGCGAAACACAAAAATCAATGATATTATACAGAAAGTGAATGATTCAATACACCTTCGTAAACCTGACCTCAATGATGATTACCATCAAACAATGCCTGCAGACGAATTGAGGTACCTTATTATTCTCCACCCATAGAGGTTTTTGATACAAGAATCTCAAAATTGGAGTTAACTCAATGATTGGAAAGCCTCAGCCTAAACTCATCTTTGCACATCCCCTATATGCTGACTACTTCTTGAGTTACTCATGGAGGTAATGATTGACATGTACAAAAATGCAGTCAAAAACACAAGGATCAAACTGAAGTAAATACAAAGCAAAACATGGAAGCCAGAGCAGCACTAAATCTGGGAGACATATTGCTTGTGAAACATGACCATCATTTGGAAAACAAGCAGCCTTTGACCACGCCAACCTTTCAGATAAATAATCACAGCTAAACATGGTTCACAGATCATGATACAGGCAGCTTGGTGACTCATTGGTTAACAGTGCCAGGGACCTGAGTTCAATTCCAGTCTGTGGGGAGTTTTCATGTTCTCCTTGTGTTTGCATGTGTTTCTGTGGGTACTCTGGTTTCCTCCCACGGTCCAAAACTGTGCAGGTTAGGTGGATTGGTCATGCTAAATTGTTTGTAGTGTCTAGGGATGTGCAGGCTATATAGGTTAGCCACACTAAATGCAGAATTATGGGGTTAGCATGGGGGCTGGGATTGGGTGGGATGCTTTTTGGGGAGTTATTGCAGACTCGATCAGCTGAATGGCCTCTTTCTGCATCATAGGGATTCTGTGTTTCGTCAAAGCACTGAAAAGAATGTTCTTAAATGTTGATTCCAGTTTTGACATTGAAGTCACACTTGAAGACCAAGGGTTGAATGAATCTACACCTGATATCAGACAATATTTTATGAGAGAAAGCATCAGTGGTCATTAAGAGATTTATATTGTGAAGTGAGCTTTCAGTTGGTGAACACATCTTTAATCTTGCATCGTTAACTTGATGCTAGTGTCTCTCTATGATGAGGGTGAATGTTCAAGTTATGTGTAAGTAATTTTATTTCATTATTCACTCAGAGGATACGGGTGTCACCGGCTGGACCAGCATTCATTGCCCATTTCTCATTGACCTTGAGATGGCAATGAGCTTCAATCAATACAGGATGGGGCTGGAGGAGCACAGCAGGTCAGGCAGCATCAGAGAAGCAAGAAAGTCGACATTTTGGGCCTGCACACTTCATCAGATCATAGGGCGAAAAAGAAACTTAGACTGAGGCATGCAGGTTACATCGCACAGGGCATGCGCTAGTCAAGTTCAACATTAGCCAGATCAGCATTATTTGAAGTTAGAGAATCCATTCATCAGTCTAATAATGGCCAGGAAGAAGCTGTTCCTGAACCTGCTGGTGCATGTATTCAAGCTTGTGTATCTTCTGCCTGACGGAAGTAGTTGTAGGAAAGCATTACCAGGGAATGGTAGGTCTTTGATGATGTTGGCAATCTTGCCACAGCAATGAGCCATGTAAGTGGAGTCCGTGGATAGAAGGTTGGCTTCCGTGATGGTCTAGGCTGTGCACACAACCTTGGGTAGTTTCTTACCATCCTGGGCAGAGCAGTTGCCATACCTGGCTGCTGTGCACCTGGACAGTATGCTTTCTATGATGCATCTGTAAAAGTTGGTGAGGGTCTTTTATGGAAATGCCAAATTTCTTGAGGTGCCCGAGGAAGAAGAGGTATTTTTGGGCCTTCTTCGGTCGCAGCTTGACCATCGTGAGAAGTCCAGGACAGCTTGTCGCTTATTGTCACCCCTCGGAATGTGACACTCTTCATCCTCTCAATCTCAGCTTCGTTGATATAGATCTCCTTTCTGTATTCTGACTCATTGTGTTAGATATCTGTCCTACCATGGTGGTGCTGTAAGCAAATCTGTAGATGGTGTTCATTTGGAATTTGGCAACACAGTCATGGGTGTACAGGGAGTGCAGGAGGGGGCTGAGAACGCATCGTTGGGGGTCTCCAGTGTTGAGTGTTATCATGGAGGAAGTGCAGTTGTCTATCTTCACTGATTGCGGGCTGTGGGTCAGAAAGCTGAGGATTCAGTTGTAGAAGGTGGACCCAAGACCAAGGTCTCGGAGTTTTGAGATCAGCCTGGAAGGGATAATATTGTTGAAGGCGGAGCTGTAGTCGATGAGCAGGAGTCTGATGTAGGTGTCCTTATTGTCCAGATGTTCCAGTAGAAATCAGTGAATCAGTAAAAAGTGAAAGGGGGCCAGAAGCAAACACAAGAAAGGAAGGAGTAAAGAGTGGAACTTCTTCAAGGTTAACACTCTGAAAGAGAAGATGCAATGAATTACTCTAATACAAAAGTGAAATGCTGGATGCTGCACTGTGTAATGATAATTCACAAGTATCACTTGTTAAACTAGTGCAATCTTCAAATGAAAGCAAATTCGAATAACAGTTTTGAAATATTTGGAGAATTCAAAAGAAATAACATTTTCATTCAATGGGGCAGACAAATGTCTGTTTATTGGCCTGGCATAACAGTAAACTATTGTGTGAGAAGAGAGCAGGATAGATATGTCAGTCAAACATTGACCACCACGGAAATTCAACTTAGAGAAATAGCCAAAGGAATGTAATTAATCAACCAAATTATAGATGTGACAAACTAATGTATGAAAAACTAGAAAATAATTAGAGGAGGGATCAGCTCAGAGACCCATGTTAATTGCATATTGTGTGTATAATTGTATTAAGGTGGCGGGCGTGAGTTAAGGGTTCATTTGAGACTGTTTAGAAAGACATAGGTTAAACAACGGTTTAATGGTCAGGACCCAAACTGTCAGCTTTCCTGCTCCTCTGCTGCTGCCTGGCCTGCTGTGTTCCTCCAGCTCCACACTGTGTTGTCTCCGACTCCAGCATCTGCAGTTCTTGCTATCTCTGATTAAACAATGGTTGTTGTGTTCGGGACTGCATAGTTGTGATGTCACCTGTAACTCTGTGAACAAATGTGAAAGTGCAATTGGTTTGCATTCATATCTATCCTTCATGATCAGACTTTTGAGATGGAACACAGCAGCAGAAAACATTTGCCAAAAAAATGAGGTTGGACGCGAAGAAAATAGCAAACCTCAATCCTCAAAGGCAAGTGAAAAAAGGTAGAATGTGAGTTGTCTGGATGTAATTACCCTCAAATATTCTGCAGTGTGAGCCACATGGTTAGTGGAAGAATGAATTTGTTATGTGGCCATGGGTTACATCCAAGCCAGAGATCGGGCTGCCATTCAGGCAAGTCTGAGTGCCAGTGCATCTTACTAGAACTAATGAATTTTGTGAGCCATGTGATTGTCAATTGGCTAGAAATGAAGGTTTAAACCTTTTATTTGAATCGTTGGTGCAATTTACAAGAAAGATGACATGTTAAATATCTATGAGGCATTCTTAGACTTTGACAAATGTCAGAAAACACTGGGGTCATTCCATGAAGGGGTATATCAAGAACTTTGACAGATTGTATAAAAAGGGTCCAAAGGTGTGCAGTTTTGGTGGGGATTGGCCATGCTAAATTGCCCATAGTGTTAAGAGATGTGTAGATTAGGTGGGTTACAGGGAAAAATGGTCGGGGGATGGGTCTGGTTGGGATGCTCTTCAGAGGGCCGATATGGACTTGTTGGGCTGAATGGCCTATTCCCACACTGTAGGGATTCTATGATTCTATAATTCTATGATTGATGAAGTTTGATACAAGGATCCATGGATCATCAGTCACAACCTATTTATTATGGTTCTGTGACGCTTTTTAACTGCAGTGCGAGACAGTTCTTACACTTTGATTGCGAGAGAAACAGATTGATTAAATTATTATATTGAAACAAAGTATCAGAGGACACTTAGAAATATTTCATTTTGCACTTTGTAATTCTGGTTTCTAGATGTAGTCTTTCTACAATGATACTTAGTATGGTCAAAAGTATTTCAGAATTACAAAGTAATAGATAAAGGCCTGATTTTGAGTTCTAGTGAGGCACCTGACTGATAATGCAGAGAGTTTTCCAATGATATGTTTAGAAACATGTATAAGTATGAACAGCATAGTTATAGATAGCACAGCAGAATGGTCTTTCAGCAACAAACTTTGAAAGAATTCATACAGTGTTTGAGGAAATGTTACATAAAAACATTAGACATTCAGACTTTGGCAGCTTATGCAAGAAATTCTTTCCTCCTTTGAAGGATGGAGTGCCTATCAAATAGTCACTGAACAATATCCCAAATTTCTTTCTGTACTCTGCAGAGGTCTTTCTGCTGTAAAATGCAGAATAAATGGTCCATTTTTTCCACATATTTGAACACCTTCTCAATAGGCAGGTGGATGGTCTTATAACACCGCGGTTTCAAAATTCACAGAGCTCTGGGGCATCATTCAAGATAATCCAAGACACAAGGTAATGAAAATGTGATGTCTTCTAAAAGGAAGGATCAAGGGGAATGGGAAGGAGCTCGTCAAGTAATAGGCTGTGATAGTAAGACTGTATCTATCAAAAATGGCAACTGATCTACTAAGACTCATTTATCATGAGTAATTGGAATGAACTATAAAATCTTGGATACCAGACATCTAATAGAAGTAAACGAGGCACTTTTTTTTTACCTCATGTACTGATGTGTTTAGTGATAAGGCTGGGTAGAACAAAATCTGGTAGATCAAGGCTTGGATTGAGATTATGTGATTGATCATGACACACAGGACAAGGTATCACATCCAAAGGCCAATTGCCCAGAATGTGTACTTGGGTGACACATATTTCAAGATCTAGTGAATGGGTAATCAGAAGACATGCAGGAATTGCTGCTAGCAATTTTAGATAAAGGGGTCAGTATCCAGGATGATGGCCTTGCAATGAACTTCGTGGACAGGTTGAATGTGGCAAAAAAATGGAGAGTAAAAGAGCACAGTGCAACCACTGATAGAAAGACTGAAAGTGACACTTGCATCTGAAAATGGGCACTTAAAAATGTATTGAAGAAAGACCTAATTAGAGTGCCTGAGGGAGCTCTCCAAATTGTAACAGTGACAGACATCAATGTGCAAATAGAAGCAGAAACTTGAATAGTTCACTCAATGACATGAAAACCACCGAAGTCTCAGAACAGCATTAGGAGCAGACTTCCTTAATACTGTCAAGTTTTGATAGCAGTCAATAAACTGGTGGATAAACTAACAAAATAGGCTAAACAAAAGAAATTAGATAAAAGAGAGTTTGGTGTTAATTCTGAGCAATCATATAACATTCAGCTAGATTGGTGTATTAAGTTCATTTGTACTAAAAATTTCTTTGCCAAGGATTCTTAAGGTTAAAATGAGAATAGTTCCTAGGGGATTTGAATAGTGACTGGGTGAGATCTTCCTTTGCTGAAGAAGATTTGACACAACGTTAACTCCCTTTCTCTGTTGACAGATGCTGCCAGACCTGCTGAACGGTTTCCAGTACTTTCTGTTTTTAATCTTAATGGTGTTTAGTGATTTCTTATGGACTGGTTTAGCAGAATTTTAAAAATGTAGTATTAATAAGATTAGGGCAGTAATTTACAAGCTTTTCAGTGGCATCTTGGCAGAAAATTGTGACAGATCCTTTAAGGAATTCCAGTTGAGATATAATCTTTATGAAGACGGCTCCAGGTGACTGCATTGAAAATTTAAAGGTAGTTTTCAAGAAGAAGTATCTGCCCCAGCACAAATACATATCTGTAATTTCCCTGTTGGGCCTCAATCCACATTGATTTTTACAGTAGCTTTCTTCAATTATTGTCTGACCAATCAATTTAGAAGCACTATAGTCAAAATTTTACCGACAATAGAGTGTACTGTGATGCCTGTATTGTTTGAACAATCAAACTTTTGTTCCCTGTTATTGTGAAGGGAGATAACCACTGAATCTTGAAGGGAAAATGCTTCAAGAACCTTTGTCCCATCATACGTTGAACAGATCTGTAAGCCTACAAAAGAATCAGATCTCATCTCTGTTTCTAAACCTCAGCTGGAATCTCATCTATTCTTGAAATCTCTGGGACTTTTCATTGTGCCATCGTTGTATTGATATCTTCATACGTTAAGACATCGGCTGGCATTGAATCTTCTTCCCCTGAGGCTAGCACCACTACCTCACAGTACCAGGAACCCTGGGCGACTGTCTGTGTGGAGTTTGCACATTTTCTCCATGTCTGCGTGGGTTTCCTCTGGGTGCTCCAATTTTCTCCCACAGTCCCAAGATGTGCAGGTTAGGTGGATTGGCTATGCTAAATTGCCCATTGTGTCTAGGGTGGGAAAGGCAGGGAATGGGTAGGATTGGGGGTTGGTTTGGGTTAGGATGTTCTTTGGAGGGTCGGTGCAAACACGATGGGCTGAATGGCCTGATATCACATTGTAGGAATTCTATGGATTCTACTCTATGGAGAAATTTTCGTGATAGATATCTCCTGTAATCTCCATAAGTCACCAAATAGGATCACAAACTGTTCTGACCGTCAGTGCAAGATGGACTTTTGTTTTGTTAAACTATGGGCAAAGTTATGCCTCCTAATAGAATTTAATGAGAAAATCCACTTGATGGAAGAAGCTCATTTTTCCAATTTCTGCAAATATTTGTGTCCTCGCAATGAGCACTGTCCACTTCTTTTTTGGAGGTCAGTTTGCAAAGTGCCCTTACCTCTAAGCCAGAAGACACGTGTTCCACCTATTCCAGGGATCTAAAGTAACATCTCTTACCAGACTAATTAGAAAATATCTAATTATCTATACTTCAATAATGAGCTTTAATTACAGTCTCCAAAGTTTAATGCCATCTTAAGGTAAAAATGCACCTTAAGAATTGTGCTTGATCACTAGAAAAGTTTTTTTGCTCAAGTAAGTTAACATTTCCTTGTAGAGTAAAATCTTGATCACATACTTACCCTAAGAATACCATTGGCTTTTCAAACTCATTAATTCCTTTGTGTGAGCAGTTAATTGTCTATTGCTGCTCTGTTGCTGTGTACTACTTGATACATGTTTTTGAAAGTCTTTTTTGTTACTCTACTGATAAAATATGCTTTTTAAACAGCTGTGCCTATGAGGCTTCCTTGCTCCTCACTACTGATACTTTCTTTTAACATCTGATGTCTGTCCTACTCTCTTCTCATTCTAGTCATATGTGACTTTAGGGAATTTGTATCTTAAGAGCTGAATGGGATTTCTGACCTCCTGTGATTAGTTTGATCCATTCCTCTTAGGAATGATCTGTGTTCCTTTTCGATTTGTGTTTCACTCACCATTTGGATTTTTGTCAAGCCAAAGCTTTGTTGACTGTAAAAAGACATCTGACAAAGATCATCAGCAATTCCAATAACAATTCTGTCTCTAATGCTGACTTCAAAGCTCAGTGGTTCTATTTTTCTGCAAATCTGTAAGGATGACAACTAAAATTATTTATTGATTTCATTGGCTGCTGAACTCTTCAATTAAATTTTATTCTTTGAAGAATTGTATTTGTTTTGAGATGAAAGTAACTGTCAAAAGGTTACAGAATTTCATCAATGTATCTGCTGCTATTGTCTCAGTTGAATCCATAGGTGCATTGGTTTGTTTAGCTTCAGTATCTGGTTTGGAAACAATTTTATATCTGAGGAATGATTTTCTCCAAGCTGTCCAGTTCTGAGTTCTATGAAGTCTGTCTCTGTATTTAAATCTCTGTGGTAATGTTATTTCTATTGCCATGTTTTCCTGATGTGATGTGGAAGGCTTTTAATTCTGCATAATTGTAAAGCTGCTTCTGTGTACTGCTGCATTAGAAGATGTCCTTGCATTTCTCTCATAAACTGGAGGATTTCCGTTTCTTTTCCTGGCTTCTCTGGGTGGATCTCACTAATCATAGTGTAATAACTGATTCCTATTTCATGAGTAGCTTTATTGAATGAATCCTGCTTGCCAGGCCTGGATAAAATGTATCCCATTCCCTTAATGATTTTGTCTAGACAATTTCTACTGTCTCAACTTCCATGAATAAATCTCTGTTGTTTTTTGGAATTTTGCTGGATGAGTCATACCATGGGCAAAATTTAACTAAATTTTGTTTGCCTTTACTAGAGTTTCGATAGCAGACATTTTGAATTTTCTGCAACATCCGTTAGAAGTTGTTTGTTCAGGGTTCTAAATTACTACTTTATTACTTTAGTTCTGGCCAAATGACATACCTGGATCTGCTTCTTCATTTTAAATGACTTCCTGTGGTCCTTGATTTTGCTGATTGTAGTTATGACTTAGGGTCCTGCCTGCTAAGGTGGCCATGCTAAGTATTTTCTTAATTCTTGCAGCTCCAGATTGTACATTGAGGCATTTTTTTTTCAAGTTTTCGCTTGCTCACAAGAGATTTTAACAGCACTTTTGGAGCCTCTGGTGTTAGCCTGTTTGTTCGGCGGCTGAACCAATTCTTGGGAACAGTCTTACAGATCATTTTCACCCAATGCTATCTTTAAAAAAAAATGAAGTGACTAAAATTCCAGCTCTATGGAGATGTGAATACTCTTTTGCTGCCATTCATCTGTTATTGGGCCAGAAATGCTTTTTACCATTCCCTGTAGATTTTGTTTTCTTGAATCTTTTCCTGAGGTTCTCTTCTGTAGGGGTCTTCAATATTCAGCTCTTAAAGTAGTTAATTGTTTGCTCAAGTAGCTGCCTTAAAATTATTCCTCAAGAAATTTTCAAACCTGTACTGTTTTCCTGCATTGTAGAAGGCAACCGAAAGGAATCCAAGTTGCCTGTCATCTTGTTGGAAGATGAATCCTCCCCACAGCTCATCTTGGTGTAAGATCTAGCTAGTAGATTTGCTGCCACCATTCACTGGTCTGGCTGCATAAGGCTTCAGACCTATGGCAATGTGGGTGACTCTGAGCTGCTCTCCGAGCAATTGGAGGTGGCCAATGAATGCTGGTCCAGCCAGTGATGCCAAGATGAAGAAAGGATAGAAAGTCTAGGGCTGTAACCTCTGCAGTTGAGAAGAGTCAGAGGTGACTTAATTGGAACATATAAACTCCTGAGGAGACTTGACCAGGTGGAATTTGAAAACAACGTTTCCCTTTGTGCGATAATCTAGAACTAGTGTTCATACTTAAAGAACAAGGGACATCAATTTAAAAAAAGAGATGAGGAAACTTTTTTTTTCTTGCAGGGGTTTGAGAGTCTTTGAAATTCCCTTCCTCAAAAGGCAGTGAATGCAGACTCTTTAAATATCTTTACAGCAGAGATCGATAGGTTTTTTATAAACATGTATTTGAAAGATTATTGGAAATTTGCAAGATTGTAGAGTTCAGGTTAAAATTGGATCAGCTATGATCTTATTGAATGGCAGAGCAGGTTTGAAAGTCTGAGTGGAGTATTTTTGTTCCTTGTTTGTACATACATTACCACGCATACATTTTGAGAATAAAATTCTTTAAAGCTTGACAAAGATGCGCAAGGTTAGCTGATAGCTACCGATACCAATATTCAGGATAATTTACAAAACTCATTGAGTGTAGGGTATGAGATTGTTCATTTACACTCCTTACAGTAATTAGTGCATTTTACACCAATGGAGCACCATCTTGTAAACTGTGGGGAGTGGTGGCATAATGGTATTGTCAATGGTCCAGTAATCTAGAGGGTACCTGGATAATGTTGTGGAAACATGAGTTGAAATCCCATCACAACACCTAGAGGTAATTAAATTCAAAGAATAGGTCTGGAAGTGAATGGTGGCTAAGCATTGCTGTAAAATCCCACCTGATTTACTAATGACCTTTAGCAAAGGAAATTGGACATCTGTATCTGGTCTGATCTATATATGATTCCAGACAGCTATGTGGATGATTCATAAGTACCTTCAAGGGCAGTGATGGATGAATAACAAATTCTAGCCTTGCCAACAATGCCCACATCCCATTACAGGATGAAAGAAGTGAAAAGCTTTGTGATAGAAAATTGTGTTATTGGGTGTGTGTATAATTATATTATGTTTTAAATAGTGTTTCCTTGCTTAGTCCAGATTACTTTTAGTATGCCTTTCTTCTAAAATTTAGTAACACAAATTCAAAAGCGTTATTTTTGTTGTCTGAACACAGTTGCCATCTGGATGCACTAAATTTGCTAGAGGTCAGTTTTGACATGGTTAATCAAAAGCTCGTTGCTTGGAAGCCTGCCAATCTATGATGTTAGTTCACAAGTTCTTGGCTTCAATTAGACTCAGCATCTTCTCAGGCTATATTTGCAGTTTGTACAATACAGATGTTTACAGACCACCATTAATTAGCCAATCTCTATGTATATTCACAGTTTCTCTTCCTAATGAAGACAGGAGCTGAGTTAGATTATATTCTGTTTTTTGAAGTTGAGGAATTATGCATCCTTAGCTGGGGGCCAGCAAATCTCTTTGTGGGAGTGATTGACTTATTTCTCGGAAATTGTTGAGTTTTTTTTCAAGTTAACCTCTATTGAACACGATGTTGTGATTTCATTCGACAGATAGTGTGACAGGATTTTTTTTGTTCTCAGATTCGTGAAGGATAGCCTTTGGAACCTATCCTACTACTGTGCCTGCCATATTCTGGTTTTGAAACAATTGCCATATCAATCTTGCATAAGAGAGATAGCACTATCTCAGATTAGTGCATATTGAATGAGACAATGATAAACACCTGTTCTTGATGCTCCCTGTAGCACTATGTCAGTTGCTACATCACATTCCCTTCATCAGCAACTGCAGGGGCTGAAACATAAAATGAGCTGTAAAGATTATTTCGATAAATTTCAATTGGAAAAATGAGTTTAATTAGTTCAGAAGCAAAGACTGTTACGTAATTAATATGGATAGATTAAATGAGCACACGTTACTTTAAGATGGCATATCCAAATAGTTTGTCATAAAAGTCTGTTTATCTATTATATTCAGAACTGATAATTTGGGAATGTCCAGTTAAACCTGATAAATGATTCAATAATTCAGATTGTGTTGATTGCAATTCTGTGCTAATTCATCATAAACTTCCATCATGGAGTAACATTCTCAATATGCAATGGAATGTAAGCTGTAGCAAGCAGCTGTGTGAAACATTGCAAACAAATTTAATAACACTTTGTCCTGCAAATATTGTAAAAGTGAATATGGAAATCCAACCACTCTTTATAAGACAGATAAATATTTAAAATGGATGCACATCTAGCACTTCAATTCGGTGCAGAAAAAACAATAGGAATTGAAATTCATCCATATTGAGCCGGTCTCAACCCCATATCGAGAAACACAGTAAATTCGACTTAGTTGATCCATAGTGTTGTAAGAGGTGACACAATGACACCCTACTGTAGATCAAGATATTTAGGGAACACATTGAAGCTGTAAAGGACAAGCCTCAGGAGCCTCAGTGGACCTCAGGGATACTGTCTCATTAAAGAGAAACAACTAGTGGGGCATTTAACTTGAGGGCCACCACACCTCAGGTGAGAAGTTAAGAAGGAAAATCCTTCACGCTAGCCTCAGTGGTGAAGGAATTGAGCCAATGCTATTGACGTTACTCTGTGTTGCAAGCCAATCATCCAGCTAACTGAGCTGACTCTCTCAAACTAGAATGAGGGATAAGTCAAGTATTTAATAGTAAATAAGCTTTATTTGCATCATTTTGCATGGTATTTACAGCACATATGTCGTCATTTCAGTCCAGCTGGTGCAGGCCTATGTTGTACCTCATGAATCTCCCCCAACCACTTTTCACCTATTTCCACCAAGATATCATTTTACTGCTTTCTTCCTTATGTATTCATCTAGCTTTACCTTAATTGCATCTGTGCTACTTGCCTCAACTATTTGACATGACTGCCACTGGTGCCTTATTACATTTAAATGATGCATGTTCAATGATCCAGAAAATATTCCGATGCTCAGGGAGACGTTTAACCAGAACTGTGTGAGACGCCATTCAGTTTGACATACAATTACTGGAAATTTCCTCCCTCAGTAGGATAAGTATTCTTGGATCTTCATCCTGATCACAGCAGAGGAAATTCAGTGTTCAGACCCACCAGCAAAGCATATGTATCTGTATTACGGTTCACACGTTAACTTGTGTGATGATGTTGTCACTTTGAAAAGGTTATTTTGTCCTTGGTTTTTTCGAAGGGAGGTTGAAAAGGCAGAGATACTGAAGAATTTACGGAGTAACAGTTTAACAGTGGAAGGGGAGTGACCAGTTCTCCCTGTTCAGGTTTTTGCTAGTTTTTTTCAGCTGCAGCAGTCACAAGATGTTCTGACTACCAGAAGTGTTGCAAGCTTCAGTAAAGGAGTCCTCTGAGTTTCACTGAAATCTCTCTGTGGATGTTGTTCCCTCCTGCCTGTAAGAATCTGTGTTTGAATTTATCTTTTTGCCAAAGGGTGTGTTTATGGGATGTTATTGTATTGGAACAGTTAATTAGTTAAGTTGCCCTATTGGGTCAGTTAGATTTTCCAACTGTTAAGTTACTCCAAATTCCATTTTTTCTGCAGTTATTAAATAAATTTTGTTTTGCTTAAAGCTGAGTGGTTTGATCTGTTGCATCACTCCTGGAACACCCCCTTCACATCTGCCTTTAAAATAAGAAAAGGTTAGGGGCCAGACTACCTTCTTAAAATATGTTGAATAAAATATGGTCCATAACAGATTTGGGGCTCTTATCGGGATACTTCTGTAGTTCCAATTTAGGTTTAGGGTTGTTGGGCTCAAAGGCGATGGGTGGTAGGTGTTAGTGTCTTTTGTTTTGGATATTGAATTCAGTTCGTTTAAACAGTGCTTTGTATAGGAATGGCTCTTTCGGTCATTAAGAGTTTTCTGGGGGTGGGAGAAGTGACTTTGGAGGTTTACAAAAAGTGAGCAAGGCTGATGGAATTGGCAGACAAGCTGGATTTAGGGTTGCCTTTGTCTGTGAGAAAAGGAGAGGTAATAATAGCAACAGCTCAACATTTAAATGTGCTGGAAATGCCGTCAGACTCTTTGGAAATGCCTAGAATTCAATTGTAGATGAAGCAGCTTGAACATGAAAGGGAGCTGAAATAGTTTGAATTACAGTTAAAAGCAGAGGAAAGAGAAAAGGAAAGAATTACCCTAACAGGACAAAATGAAAAGGAAAGAATAGCCCCAGCAGAACAAAAAGAAAAAGAGAGGAATAAAACAGCAGAAGAAAGGGAGAAAGAGAGAGAAGAAAAGCAGAAAGAGATTTTGAACTTCAGAAGTTGGCAATTAGACGGGAAAGTCTACTTAAAAGGATGGAGGTGAAGGTAAAGGTAATCTTAGTGAGCAGGATAGTGACGATGAGCAAACCCATTGTAACCATAGGCCTGGTAGGGATCTGTTTAAATGTATCCAAGTATTGCCTAAATTTGATGAGAAGAATTCAGAAGTCTTTTCATCTCATTTGAGAAAGTTGTTAAACAAATGAAGTGGCTGGTGACCATGTGGGATTTGTTGATCCAATCAAACTTGGTAGGTAGAGCTAGTGAAGTATTTGCATAACTATCAGACGGGGTATCTGGGGAGTATGAGGAGGTGAAGAAAGCCATCTTAAGTGCATACAGGCTAGTGCCAGAAATTGATGAGTCAGTGTTTAGAGACTACATACTTGGACCACGTGTCAAACTATAGGGAATGAATAAACAGAGTGGGGAGTTGGCTAGACAGCATTTAAAAATATCACAGCATATTATGAAACAAGAAACAGACAACAAATCAAAAACTCACAATTTTACCAACGGAGATAAAGTGTTAGTGTTATTTCCAGTGATAGGTAAACCTTGAAAAGCAAGGTGTAGTGGACCTTATCATTTCAAAAGGTGAGTGAGCAGGTTGGACTATTTGATGAGGACTCCAGATAGAAAGATGTCTTGCAGAGTGTGTCATGTGAATATGCTCAAATGATATTGTGATAGGTAAGGACAGCAAAAGGAGAATGCGTTACTGGTTACAACACAGAGTGAAGAACAAAGTTCAGAAGATTCTGAATTGGACACACCTCAAATTAAATTGGACAATGAAGAAGTTCTCAAAAATTGGGATAAATTATTGAGTTACCTTCCAGAGGAAAATCAAAATGACCTGAAAGAATTATTACTATCGCATGGGAAGATATGTGGGAATAAGCTGGGAATTACTATTTTAATTATGCATGATGTAGATGTAGGAAATTCTGTTACAATTAAGCAAAATCCTTATAGACTTAACCTTTTAAAGTTGGCACAGGTTCAGAAGGAGATTGAACACATCCTCAAATACAACATAATTGAAGTGAGTTGCAACAAATGGAGCTCACCCATTGTAATGGTGCCAAAACCAGATGGCAACCAACAATTATGTGTAGACTATCGCAATGTCAATGCAGATACAAAGTCTGATTCATGTTCAATTCCACATTTGGAAGACTGTATTGAGAAAGTGGACAAGTAACTTATATTTCTAAGTTGGACATACTCAGAGGATACAGGCTGGCACCTTTATTTGAAACAGTGAAAGACAATTTCAGCATTCATGACACCAAATGGACTGTATTAATTTCAATTCGTGCCATTTGTTATGAAAAATGCACTAGTCACATTTTGAAGACTAACCAATAAAGTCATTTCTGGATTACTCAATTTTGTGGTATACATCGGCGACCTGGTGATTTTTAATCAAACATGGAAGGGACATTTGCAGCATTTATCAGAATTATTCATTCGACTTCAGAAGGCAGGCTTGATGATAAACCTGACTAAGAGTGAATTCGCTAAACCTAAGTCACATTCCTGGGCCATATTATTGGATATGGATAGATGGCCCCATTTGACATTGAAAATTCCAGACTGTTTAGATGGAGCTTATTACTGCAGCCACACAATTTAAAAATTATACACGTGGCAGGATGAGAAAATGTAATTGCCAATGCATTGTCGTAACCGAGATGAAGACAGGCAGAGGTGTTCAGTGGTAGGAATAAATGGACTGAAATGGAATGTAGTAGTGAATGTTCGCATATTTCGAGTCAATGTAGTGTATATGTACTGTAGTGTACTAATAGAGTAAGACTAAGTGGTTTAAAATGAAGCCATCATTGTATATTGATGGTTCTTATTTTTCAGGGGGAGGTGTGACGATGCTGTCACTTTGAAAAGGTTATTTTGTCCTTGATTTTTTGTGAAGAGAGGTTGTAAAGGCAGAGGTACTGAAGAGTCTAGGGAATAACAGTTTAACAATGGAAAGGGAATAGCCGGTTCTCCCAATTCAGTATTTTTTTTCTAATTTTTTTAGGTTGTAGCGGTCACAAGATGTTTTGAGTACCAAAAGTGTTGCAAGCTTCAGTAAAGGATTCCTCTGACTTTCTCTGAAATCTCTCTCTGGATGTTGTTCCCTCCAGCCTGTAAGAATCTGTGTTTGAATTTACCTTTTTGCCAAAGGTTGTGTTTATGGGATATTACTGGAACAGTTAATTTGTTAAGTTGCTGTATTGGGTCAGTTAGGTTTTCTACTAGTTAAGTTAAGTCTAAATTCTGTTTTCTTTCGTTCATGTTTCAACTACAGTGATTAAATAAATTCTGTTTTGCTTAAAGTCAAGTGGTTTGACCAGTTGCATCACTCCTAGAAAACCCTCTTTACATCTGCCTTTAAAACAAGAAAATGTTAGGGTCCAGGCTACCTTCTTAAAATAATTTAAGGGGTCTGCCCTAGTCGATAACACTAGCCAATCCATACATCTGGCTAAACTATTCATTATTGTCTACAGGATTTCTCAAACTTCAGCAGAAGAGGATTCAGAAACAACGGTGAAGCAAGGGTGAAACCAACCACTCAAACTGTGAGAGTTCAGCGGTGCAGAATCTCTGATGATGTTGTCTGCTTTTCTGCGGCAGCAAGAAATATAGATGGAGTGAATGATAGGAGGTTGGCTTGCCTGATGGTCTGTTCTCTGTTTGTAGTTTCCTACAATCCTGGGCAGAGCAGTTGCTGTTACAAGCCATGATGCACCAGATAGAATGCTTTCTGTAGTGCATGTGTAAAAGTTGGTGAGGGTTGTTATGGACATGCCAAATTTCCATAGCCTTCTGTAGAAGAAGAGACGTTGTTGTGCCTCCTTCACAGTTGTATCTATGTGTGTGGTACAGGACAGATTGTTGGCTATTGTCACTTCCAGAGTTTGACGCTCCCGACTCTCTCCACCTCAGCTCCATTGATGTAGATCAAGGCATGTCCTCATCCTTTCTTCCTGTAGTTGATGATCAGCTCTTTAGTTTTGCTGACATTGAGGGAGGGATTTTTATCTTTGCACTATGACACTAAGTATTCTATTTTCCTTCCTATATTCTATCTCGTCATCGTTTGTTTGATATCCAGGCTATAATGGTGGTGACGGCAGCTAACTTGTTGATGGCATTCAGATGAAATTTATTTGAAGAACTGCATATTAACTGTTAACCAGAGTAATAGTTTCCTCATGAATAAGAATTGAGTTCAGAAGAAGGTTGGGGTGAGTGCCCTGATAAACAGTGTAGCAATCCAAAATTGATTAAAACATTACGTGTTAAAAAATCATTGGCTTTTTAGCTTGCTATTTTAAGTAACATGGTCAGGGGGGTGAAGTGGAAAAATTATACATTTCCACTAAATGCACGCAGCAGAAGGTGAAATAAGAACTGAGTTAATGGGATAATGTCCGATCAGAATTAGTCACCCATCTATGAAGTACTGGAGATTGTGACAAACTGAAATATTTTTTAATGAACTTAATTATTCTGAAAGTGAAATCTGTGGTTTGTGAAAATTATTCAAATCAGATTATTCAAATCAATTCAAAACTGTTTTTCGATGGTTCAGACACAAGGATAAATACGTTGTTCAACCACTTCGGCTGCATTTTCTACAAATAATCAAAACAACTGGAGTGTGATGAGATGGCAAGACTTTTGAGCTCTGCTATAGTCTGATGAGAGACTAACCAAATGTAAAATAAAGCTAAGACTGACAACAACCCGACTTTGAAAGTGTTCTCTGCAATGTTAGAACCATTGTGGAACTTTGTTTATTTAATTCTGACAAGAAATGAAGCAGGATTGATCAAATATGCCTGTTGAGGGGATTGTAAAAGTGGAGTAAAACTTCACCTAATGTCATATAGAGTCTACTTGGAATCTGCAGGAGGATATCACAAGCTGACATTAATTTCTTAATTCAGGATCCATCTTCTTATTAAATATAAAGGGGTTCAGCTATATGTGTTTATCTGCATTCCCCCGGTCAGGCAGATTTGTTTTCTTTTTAGTTTGTTTTGAGCAGCAATTTGGAAGAAGTCAGTAATGTTTAATTATATAGGCGACACTGGAACATATTCAGGGAAAATATCTGCTACTGCGTGTACTGATATACATCTACAAACACTGACAATACAAAAATGAGGGAGACAACAACAAAATGTCAAAGCACGGCTTCATACCATAACTTGAGAATAGAATTAGATGTCTCATTGATAAAATGTAGAATATGGTAGAGTTTGACATAACAGTACAAAATGTTCAATGAAATATCCATGCCCACCTTGGACTGAAGGATCTGAAAATCTTTGCAAGGAATGATTTAACACTATAGCCTGGCAATCTGGTTGAGACTATGACAAATGGGAGTTCTTCATTCTCCATGACATCATAACTATATCTTATTGTAGCATATTTGTGACTGTTATTCAGTATTCCTGCCAAGCCTAGTGAAGACATTGGTGTTGAATTTCAACTTTGTGTGTTTTATTATTTCTCGTAGTTCTTACATCTGAACCATAGAGTAACCTATTGCTATAGAATTTTACACGCTTACAGTTTGCTGATGAGGGTGAGATGGGAGTGAGAATAATGGCACACTCAAATCACAACGTGAAAACTATGGATGAGTTGTTCATTTAAATATGTTATGAGGAAGCTGCTCCTCAAATCTAATGTATTAGGCTGAGCAGTGGACATCAGGAATGACTTGCATATTATGCGTGAACACTATGGGTGTGAAAACAAAGTACCTCTCAGAGAGGAGTAGATCTGGATTAATCAACTTGGTCCCAAAGATTTCAGAAGGCTGCCTCCACAGGGAGAATTGGAATGAGTTGATTCCATGATCTGTATGTGTCAATAAAATGCCCCTAAAAAGGGGTAGGTTAAGTTAAGAGAATGTATAACATAGTGAGGAGGAATAGGCCATTTGGCCCCTTGTACCTGCCAGACTATTCACTAGATCTTCTACTTCAACTCTATTTGCTTGCTCCATTCCACTCCATTCAAAAACAACCACCTAATCATTCTAATCCCCTTTTTCAGCTCTTGACCCATAGCCTTGTATACTTTGGCATCACAAATTCACATCTAAATACTTCTTAAAAGGTCTGAGGGTTTCTGCCTCTGGCAGCCTGCAGGCAGTTAAGTTGCAGTTCACACCAAGCTCTGGATGAAGAAGATGTTCCTCAACTCTCCTCTCAACCTTCTATTCCTTAGCTTAAATCTATGCCCCTGGTCATTGATTCCTCCATTGAGAGGAAAAGTTTCCTCCCCCGTGGACCCTATGCATGCCCCTTGTAATTTTATTCATCTCATTCGTGTTCCCTCTCAATCTCCTCTGCTCTAAGGAAAACCGATCCCGTGTGACCAATTTCTCTTCGTGACTGACACTCTCCACTCTAAGCAACATCCTGGCAAATCTCCTTTGCACCAGTGCTATCACATCCTTCCGATAATATGTATTCCAGAGCTGCATACAATACATTAGCTATGGCTTAGCTAACCAGCATAACCTCCTGCTGTTAAAAACTTTCCCTCAAGTAATAAAGGCAAATATCCCATAAGTGGATAAGCACTTTATCCACCTGCCCTGATACCCTAAGGAACTGGCGTACACACATACCAAGGTCCCCCTGATCCTTGGTGTTTCCCAGGGTCCTACGCTCATAATTAATTCCTTGCCTTGTTTAACCTGCCCAAGTGCATCACCTCATATTTATCCAGATTGAATTCTATTTGCCACTGATCAACCCATCTGATCAGCCCATCTATATCCTCTTGTATCTAAGTCTATCCTCCTCACCGTCTACCACTCCATCAATTTTTGTATCATTTGCAAACTTACTGATCAACCCTTCTCCATTCAATTCTAGATCATTTATATGAGGCACAAACAACAACGCCCCACCACTGACCACTGGGAGACCTCACTAGAAGCAGATTTGTATCCCAGTAGGAAAAAAATACCGCTCAACCATCATCCTCTGCTTCCTGCCACTCAGCTGATTCAATTTTCCAAATTTCCTTAGATCCAATGGGTTCTTACCTTTGCTATGAGTTTCCTATGTAAAACCTTAAAAAAAATGTTGCTGAACTCCAAATAGAATACATCAAAATTATTGCCCTCATTTACATACTTGATCACCTATTTGAAAAATTTGATCAAGTTGGTCAGACAAGACCTCCAACTGTCAAAACTATGGTAACTGTCCTTGGTTAGTCCCTGCCCCTCGAAAGGTTGATTAAATATAACCCTCAGAGTTGCCTCCAATAGTTACCTCGCCATTGATGTTGCATTGGACTGAAATTTCCTGATTTACCTCTTGTTCACATCTTGAGCAATGATAATATATTGTTTGTCCTCCTCCAGGACCTCTCCTCTGGCCAGAGAGGAATTGAAAAAATTTGCAAGTGGTCCTGTTACTTCCTCCCTTGACTCACTTAACAACCTGAATGCTTTTCATCTGGTTCTGGAGATTTGTCTACTTTTAAGCCTGCCAGAACCACTGAAAACCTCTTCTCTGTCTATGCTAGTTTCTTTAATTGTTATCACAGGCCTTCTTCCTGATTTCTCCCACTATGCCATCCCTCTCACTAGTGCATGGTGAACCAAGATATTCATTTGGAACCCTACATGCATCCCCTGGCTCCATGCACAAGTTACCACTATTGTTTTTAATACGTCCTACTCTTTCCCTGGTCACCCTTAAAGTAGCTTTAAAACAGCACAGGATTTTCCTTTATTTTACCTGCCACACTCTTTCATGTATTCTTCTAGCTCTCCTAATCTCCTTTTTAAATTCCCTTTTGCTCATTCCATGCTCCTGTAAGGCTTCTGCTGTTATTGATCTCTAGATATTTGCCGTTAACATCCCTTTTTCTCTTAATCCAATGCTGTATAACTCTTGATGTCTAGGGTTCAGAGGATTCGATAGTCCCATCCTTCATCTTTATTCAAAAATGTTGGTGTTGTACTCTCCATATTTCCTTGTTGAATCCATCACATTGTTCTGAGAGATTTCTCTCAAAGTATCTGTTCCCAGTACACTCTTGCCAAATCATATCCAATCTTACTAAGATCATCCTTCCCCAGTTGAGAACTTCGATTTCGGGCCCATCCTTGTCCTTTTCCATAACAATTTTGAAACTAATGGACTTATGATCACTGTCTGCATAATGCTTTGCCACCAGTATGTTGACCACTTGCTCAGCTTCATTACCTGCAATTAAGTCCAGGACTGTCCCCGAGGTTGTAGGGCCTTCTAAGCACTGACTTAAAAAGCTGTCCTAGATACATTTTAAGAAATTTGCTCCCTCCAAACCCTTCACACAATGACTAAAGTTGAGGAAGTTGAAATCTCCTGCTACACTAAGGTATTGAGTTCTTTGAGAAGGTGACCAAACAGGTGGATGAGGGTAAAGCGGTTGATGTGGTGTATATGTATTTCAGTAAAGCGTTTGATAAGGTTCCCCACGGTAGGCTATTGCATAAAATTCGGAGGCATGGGATTGAGGGTGATTTAGCGGTTTGGATCAGAAATTGGCTAGCTGGAAGAAGACAGAGGGTGCTGGTTGATGGGAAATGCTCATCCTGGAGTTCAGTTACTAGTGGTGTACCGCAAGGATCTGTTTTGGGGCCACTGCTGTTTGTCATTTTTATAAATGACCTGGATGAAGGTGGAGAAGGATGGGTTAGTAAATTTGTGGATGACACTAAAGTCGGTGGAGTTGTGGATAGTGCGGAAGGATGTTGCAGGTTACAGAGGGACATAGATAAGCTGCAGAGCTGGGCTGAGAGGTGGCAAATGGAGGTTAATGCAGAAAAGTGTGAGGTGATTCACTTTGGAAGGAGTAGCAGGAATACAGAGTACTGGGCTAATGGTGAGATTCTTGGTAGTGTGGATGAGCAGAGAGATCTCGGTGTCCATGTGCATAGATCCCTGAAAGTTGCCACCCAGGTTGACAGGGTTGTTAAGAAGGCATACGGTGTGTTAGGTTTTATTGATAGAGGGATTGAGTTTCGGAGCCATGAGGTCATGTTGCAGCTGTACAAAACTCTGGTGTGGCCGCACTTGGAGTATTGCGTACAGTTCTTGTCACCGCATTATAGGAAGGATGTGGAAGCATTGGAAAGGGTGCAGAGGAGATTTACCAGGATATTGCCTGGTATGGAGGGAAGGTCTTCTGAGGAAAGGCTGAGGGACTTGAGGCTGTTTTCGTTAGAGAGAAGAAGGTTAAGAGGTGACTAAATAGAGACATACAAGATGATCAGAGGATTAGATAGGGTGGACAGTGAGAGCCTTTTACTTCGGATGGTGATGGCTAGCACAAGGAAACATAGCTTTAAATTGAGGGGTGATAGATATAGGACAGATGTCAGAGGTAGATTCTTTACTCAGAGAGTAGTAAGGGCATGGAATGCCCTGCCTGCAACAGTAGTAGACTCGCCAACACTAAGGGCATTTAAATGGTCGTTGGATAAACATATGGATGATAATGGAATAGTGTAGCTTAGATGGGCTTCAGATTGGTTTCACAGGTCAGTGTAACATCGAGGGCCAAAGGGCCTGTACTGCGCTATAATGTTCTATGTTCTATGTTCTATGTTCCATGACTTTTACATGTCCCTGAGACTTGGCTACGTATCAGCTCTTCTTTTTCTGTTGGACTGTTAGAGGAACTATTGTGCACTCCCAGCAATGTGATTGCTCCTTTACATTTTTAAGTCCTATCCATATAGCTTAATTTGAGGACACTTCTAAGATGTCATCCCACTTTAGTGTAGTAATAGATTCCATGAGGAAAATTGCAACACTGCCTCCTCTTTTACCCTCTTCCCTGTCTCTCCTAAAGACCCTGAAGCTTGGAATATTGGGCTACCAATCCTGCCCCTCTCTCAAACACGTCTCATTGACAGCGATGACATACTCTCATGTTTTAATTTGTGCCCTCAACTCATCTACCTTAATCATCAAACTCCTGGCATAAAATAAAGACCACTAAACTTTGTCAAATTCCCTCATGTCTTAACTGGCTTTTCATGTCCATGTCTTCCCGGGTCACTTGCTTTCACTTGTAATTTTGGCTATCCATCTTTGCTTGCTGAACATTCTCTCTGTTTTTGGATCCTACCACCCCACTGCACCTAACTCCACCCCCATTCACCAAGGTAATATAATCATTCCCAAATCTTCGCAATATTTGTTTGATTGTTTGTTACAACCCACCCACTCTGGTAAGGATGGAGTACATAAACAAAAGACTGAGAAATGGGAATGAGCAGATTACTAAAGTACCTTGATGAGGAACGAGAAGAATTTGAAAGGGAATGGAAGAAGGAAAGTGTATTCTTTAAAAAAGAACAACGTCTAAGCCATCAGCAAATGGATAAGAGTAGGACAAATAACACTGCAGAAGGAAATATACAATGAAAAGCAAATGGTCAGTAATGCTGAGAAAGTTTGTGCGTGAAAATGATAAACATTGACATATTTGGGAGCAGATGCACTTTTGACTTTATGCAACAACTATTGTCCACTTTAAATTATATGTGGCCAGAAATCACAAGATGTTACTGTTGTTTATTAATATTCTATAGGGAAAGGAATCTGCCATCCTTACCCAATCTTGCCTACAACCCCACAGGAAAATAGTTGACTCTTAACTATTCTGTGAAATGGCCTAGCCGTGCATTCTATTCAAGGACATTTAGGGATGGGCAATATATGCTTCCCTTGCCAGTAATGCCCACATCCAATGAAAGAAATAAAAAAGAGAAAAGAACCAATTCCTGAAATCTATAGTTGTAATTTAAATGCCATAGGATTAATCAATTGCTCAATCTTCAGAAAATACATTAGGGCCAGTCAGGACACAATGGAGTCAGACTGAATGAAAAATGTGTAAGAAATTGGAAGCAAATAAATTATGTGATGGTGCTTTTGCCTTAACTAACATTCCTTCACAATATTGTGTCTCAGAAATTAGTGCAAGTGCCATCTTTCACCAGTATAATTAAGTGACAGTATACAAGCAATAACATCAATGAACCATATGTGAAAATATCCCTTGTAAAGCAATTTAACAGTCTTCAAAATTAATTTTGTATCTTGAACTCAGTAAAACTTCACAATAATTAACAGGGTAATTTAGAAAATTCAAGCTTAACAACAACATTGGCACCAGTCAATTCTTGCAATGAATAGGAATGAATTTTTGCTCTGCAATGACTGAAGTCTTTTACCAGCTGGTTCTGTGAGCCCTTTGTTCAGAGCTACAGCAGTGTCATTGTAGCTAGTCTCGAAACAAAGTTATTCCCTGTACATTTGATTTGTATCAAATTGCAAACATGCCGATCAGTTAGTCGCTCCAAAGGTGAGAGACAGCAGGTTATAATTTTTCACTTTTATTTTCAATTATGTTATACACTCGTCTAAATTATGCTGTGTAGTATTCTTTGCTTGATAGGTGGGGCATTGCATCTGCTCTTACTGTCAGGCCTCTGTCACACTATCCCTATAATTGGTTTCCAGATGGGTATGAAAGCAACCTTGGGTGACTTTGCTGCTGGTTTTCTATTCCCATGACTGTTTGCACACTGCCATTCTGATGAGCCAACCAGTATTAGGACGAACAGCATTTTGGAATTCTAGAGTCAAATTGGAGTCCTACTCCATCAGTATCCAGTGAAGAGATTTCAAAATATTGTTCTGGAAGCATTTCAACAATTTATTGTTGTTCCAATTAATACCGTAGAGGTTGCTGGTATAGGACCTATATTTTTTGTCACTGTCAAAAACATTTTGGGTCCAAAACTGCATAGTAGTGCATGTGCACATTTCTGGAGCATGCTGTACTGGATGTCATTCTGGGGAGATGTATGTCAGGAATAGGAATGATGTCAGCAGGTATCATAATTTATCCTGTTCTGCAGCATGCTGCATAACCTCCAATCATAAGACCTGAGTCTTTGCCACCTAGCATAGGCTGATCAGCTGAGCAGGAGGAGGAGGAGAAGGTAACCATCACATCCCCTTTCTGGCTAGACTTTCTATGCTTGACTATCTGGTGATGTTACTAGTGAATGCAACCCCTATTCTCCCATTGTGAATTACCTCTGTTACTGTATTGTAAGTCATCCCAAACAAACATTCAAATCCAATGTTAAAAATCAAACCATTCAACATTTAGTAAGAATGTCAGCTAATTGCCAATGTACATTCCTTTGGTGTGTGGCTTCCATGTGCTTTGCTTGTACTAATGCTTTTGCATGGTGATGACTGCAAAGTTGGTGGAAGGAAATTTAGTTTCATTGAACAAATCTGAAGATGGCCTTGCAAGTGACCCCATGCTGCTTTGGCCTGGGTGTAGATTACATCACCTCAGTATTACGACTAGTAGTAGGGCTGGTTGGATATCAGACAATAGAAGAATGCTTACAGCACAGTTGTGTGAGAAGGTTGAATTTTATCCTTCTGAGAGAGGGCAGCAGGTTTTTGTTTTGTTTTGTGCTTGGGTATAGAGCACTATTGTTTAGTCTTCCAATGCATACCATCACCAAAATATAAACTGGACCTTGATTTTTCCAGCAAAATTGTGACTAAGACTGAAAACTGGAAGTGAAATGGAAACTTTAGATTTCTGCGTAACCTGAGGCTAGCTGCGACCAGGCAAAAGCAAAGAGCCATCTAGGCTGAAAGCTAAAAGGTACAATACAAGCAGTTGGTGAATGTGAACGAGAAAATTGGATCTGAGAGTAGAAATAAAGAAAAATAAGATTATTGCTGGTGCTTCAGTGATTTTTAAAGGAAGTGATTAAGCAAAACTAGCCACACATCCATGGGGTATTATTGAAGTTTTGGATAAAGGTGATCCTTGTGGATCATGTGATCAAGACTGTTGTGAGCAGAACTAAGGATATTCTGGAGACCTGCACTACTTTAGGAAAGACTTCGCCCATGAAGCTTGGGTTGTTTGTGTGCTTTGTTGGCTGAGAATCAATTTAAATCATTAAAGAAAAGAAAGTGGCGTCTAACTTTACCAGGTTCAGAACTTGGAAGGGATTATGGGTAATTTAAGATGGAGGATGGGAAATGTTGTGGCTGCAAGAGCTACTCCTTCTTTGAGGTATTTTCAGTGTTGGAGCTAATTTTCTCAAATTCTAGGAGCAGTAATTACTGTTTATTAACATATTACATTGTTTTGGAACTTTAGGAACAAAAAAGAGCAAAATAAAAAAACTTCAAAAAGAATGAAGGGAGAGCAAGCATGAACCAAGTGAGGGGTGAAACAAATGGAACAGTAAACCTGCGCAGCTGTCTGACCAGGCATTGAACGTTCGCCTCTGGACATCGGAGTTCATTCTAAGAAAGATAACCAAACAGCGAAATTCATAGCTAACCTTGGAGAAACCTGAGTGGCAGAGCTCACAGCAGGGCAAGCGCTGAGTGGCTATTTTTAAAGTATAACCTCACTACTTTCTTCTGTAAATCTACAATAGTAAGTAGAGTGTTTTTTTTGGCAATATGTTTTATTGAGATCTATCTCTTGATTAAACTTTAAAATATAAAACATAGGTACCAGGTTAGCCTGGAACAGTGTCCTTAGAGCAGTAAGACTGTGCTTTTTTCTGGGTCTGTAGATTGTTAAGGGGAAAGATGGCCTTTAGTAGAGTGATGTGCTCTTCCTGTCGGATGTGGGAGAGTTTCTGTGTTACTGATGACTATGTCTGCAAGAAGCATTTTTGGTTACAAATGCTGTCGGGTTGTTGGAGGAGCAGTTAGAGGCAATGAGGAATTTATGAGTGCTCAGGATGCAATGGATGGCTGTTGCAGGATGGTAGTACAACTGCAGATATGGTCAGGTGGATGGGTTACTTCCAGGGAAGGTAGAAGAGGTAGGCAGATAGAGCTGGGGTCTCCTGTGGCTACCCCCATCTCAAACAAGTATGTTGCTTTGGAAAATGTAGGCGATGATGGGCTCTCAGGGGAATGGATCCCTCACAGTCAGGTATTTGGTACTGAGAATGGCTCCAATGTAGTGAAGGGTACATAAGGTTCCAAGCAAACAATTGTGATAGAGGACTCTCTAGTCAGAGGCACAGACAGACGATTCTGCAGCCAATAATGAGACATCAGAATGGTGTGTTGCCTCCCTGATGCCTGCAAATGGTACTGGGACCAGCAGGAGATCATTGTACACGTTGGAAGTAACAACGTAGGAAAGAAAAAGACAAGGTTCTGAAAAGACAAATTGGGGAATTAGGCAGGATTTTCAAAAGTAGGCCCTCAAGGGTAGTAGTATCTGGATTACTCCCAGTGTCACGAGCTAGTAAAAGTAGGATTGGAGGATAGACCAGATGAATGCATTGCTAAGGAGCTGATACAAGGGAGAAGAAATCACATTTATGGAACATTGGGATCTCTTCTGGAGTAGAAGTGACCAATTTAAGAAGGACAGATTGCACCTGAATTGGAAGGGGTCGAATAATACTGGTATGGAGATTTGCTACAGCTGCTCGAAGGACTTAAATTAGTAAGAGAGAGGGGTTGGGACCTAGGGAGACAGTGAGAAAAGACATCAGTCTGAGACTGGTGTAGTTGGGAAAATGAGTAAATCAAACAGCCAGGGCAGGCAGGAACAAAGCAGAGAACAAGGTAGGACTGATAAATTAAATTGCATTTATTTCAATGCAAGAGGCCTAACAGGTAGGACAGATAAACTTTGGGCATGATTGGGAATGTGGGATTGGGATATCATAGTGATTACAAAGACATGGTTTAAGGATGGACAGGACTGGCAATTTATTGTTCCAGTGTATAGGTGCTATTGGAAGGATAGAAAAGGGAACATGAGAGGAAGGGTGTGGTGTTTTTGATTAGGGAAAACATTATGGCTGCACTTAGGGAAGATATTCCTGGAAATACATCCAGGGAAATTACTTGCATGGAGCTGAGAAATAAGAAAGGGATGATCATCTTGTGGGGATTGTACTGTAGACCCACTCCCAAAAGTCTGCAGGAAATTGAGAACCAAATTTGTAATGCGGTCTTGGTTATCTGTAAGAATAACAGGGTGGTAGAGGGAGGGGATTTTAACCTTCTAAACATAGACTGGGACTGCCATAAGTGTTAAGGGCTTGGATGGAGCGGAATTCGTTAAGAGTGCACAAGAAAATTTTCTGATTCAGTTTGTGGATGTACGTGGTTCAGAAGGAACGAAACTTAACCTACTGTCAGGAAATAAGGCAGGGCAGGTGACTGAGGTGTCAATGGGAGAGCACTTTGGGGCATATGACCATAATTTTAATAGTTTTAAAATAATGATGGAAAAGGAAAAGCCTGATCTAAAAGCTAAAGTTCTAAATTGGAAGAAGACCAATTTTGATGGTATTAGTCAAGAATTTTCAAAAGTTGCTTGGGAGTGGATATTCTCAGGTAAAGGAATGGCTGGAAAATGGGAAGCCTTCAAAAATGAGACAATGAGAGTACAGAGACAGCATGGTCCTATCAGGGTGAAGGGCAAGGCTGGTAGGTATAGGCAATGCTGGCTGACTAGAGAAATTGAGGTCTTGGTCAAGACAAAGAAGGATGCATATTGACAATAGGGATCAAGTGAATCCCTAGAAGAGTATAAAGACAGTAGCAGCGTACTTAAGAGGGAAATCAGGAAGGCAAAAGGGGTACATGAGATAACTTTGGCAAATAGGATTAAGGTGAATCCAAAGGGATTCTACAAAATACATTAAGGACAAAAGGGTAACAAGGGAGAGAATAGGGGCCCTTAAAGATCAGCAAGGCCGCCTCGGTGTGGAGCTGGAGGAGACGAAGGAGACACGATAGAAATATTTTGCATCAGTGTTTACTGTTGAGAAGGATATGGAAAAGAGAGAACTTGGGGAAATAAATAGGGACACCTTGAAAAATGTCCATATTACAGAGGAGGAGATGCTGGACATCTTAAAATGCGTAAAGGTCGATAAATCACTGGGACCTGATCAGGTGTGCCCCTAGAATTCTGTGGGAAGTTAGGGAAGTGATTGCTGGGTCCCATGCTGAGATATTTGTGCCATCGATAGCGATAGGTGAGGTGCCAGAAGACTGGAGGTTGGGTAACGTGGTGCCAGTACTTAAGTAAGGTGGTAAGGAATGTTCTATGTTCTATGTTTAATGAAAATCCAGGGAACAATATACGGTGAGTCTGACATCAGTGGTGGGCAGGTTGTTGGAGGTTATCCTGAGGGACAGGATTTACATGTATTTAGAAATATGAGGACTGATTAGGGATAGCCAATATGGCTTTATGCACAGGAAATTTTGTCTCACTAATTCGACTGAGATTTTTGAAGAACTAATGAAGAGGATTGATGAGGGCAGAGTAGTGGATGTGATCTATATAGACTTCAGTGGGGCGTTCAACAAAGTTCATTATGTCAGACCTGTCAACAAGGTTAGATCACACAGAGTACAGGGAGAACTAACCATGAGGATACAGAACTGACGCAAAGGTAGAACACAGAGAGTGGTTTGGTGGAGGGTTACTTTTCAGACTGGGGGCTTCTGACCAGTGATGTGCCACAAGGATCGGTGCTAGGTCCACTGATTTTTGTCATTTTTATGTAATGATTTGGATGTGAACATAGGGGCATAGTTAGTAAGTTTGCAGATTACACCAAAATTGGAGTTGTACTGGATATTGAAAGAAGGTTACCACAGAGTACAATGTGACCTTAACAGATGGGCCAATGGGCCGAGGAGTAGCAGATGGGATTTAATTTAGATAAATGTGAGTTGCTGCATTTTGAATAAGTGAATCAGGACAGGACTTATACACTTAATGGTAACATCCTGGGGAGTGTTCCTGAACAAGGAGACCTTGCAGGTTCATATTTCCTAGAAAGTGGAGTCGCAGGTAGAAAGGATGGTGAAGGTGGTGTTTGGTACGCTTGCCTTTATTGGTCAGTGCATTGACTATCGGATTTGGGAGGTATGTTGCTGCTGCTCTACAGGACATTGGTTAGGCCACTTTTGGAATACTTCATTCAATTCTGGTCTCCCTGCTATAGAAATGATGTTGTGAAACTTGAAAGTGTTCAGAAAAGATTTGCAAGGATATTGCCAGAGTTGGAGGGTTTGAGCTAGAGCTAGAGGGAGAGGCTGAAAGGGCTGGGGCTACTTTCCTTAGAGCGTCGTAGGCTGAGGGGTAAATTCGTAGAGGTTTATAAGATCACGAGGGGCATAGATAGAATAACCAAGGTCTTTTGCCTGGTGTGGGGGAGTCCAAAATCTAGACGGCAGAGGTTTTAGATGAGAGGGGTAAGATTTAAAAGGGACTTGATGGGCAACTTTTTCATGCAAATGGTGGTGTGTGTATGGAATGAGCTGCCAGAGGAAGTGGTGGAGGCTGATACAATTACAATATTTAAAAGGCATCTGGATGCATATATGAATAGGAAGGATTTAGAGGGATAAATGGGACTTGATTAATTTAGGGTGTCTGGTCGGAGTGGACAAATTGGACCAATGGGTCTGTTTCTATGCTGTACAGCTCTATGATTCTATGTTACTGTGGCTGAAATTAGTGCCATGTATACAAAGGTGGGACTGTCCAGTAAATCCATAAGATCTCGCTTTGTTGTATCTACGATTTATGAAGTGTAATTTACATTGGCAGAAATTTGCCTATTTATCAATGGATAATTTGTGTTGATTTAAGTTTGATCATTAAAGTGAAAGTTATATTGTCCAATATTTTTCTCATTAAGTCATTTGATTTCGGTCTTTACCAGTTTGTACAGGATTGCAGCTTTCTGTTTGACTTCTTCTTTGAATCGTGTTACTGTGTTTATAGTTTTCCAAATTGCTGGAATCGTTCTAGAACTTTGAGAATTTAGGAAGCTTAAAACCAATGCATCCACTACCACTGTAGTTCCTTCTTTCCTGATTCTAGGATCCAGCTTCATCAGGTCCAACAGGGTTGTCAGCCTTTAAAGCAGTTAGGTGTTAGGTAACTTTACTTTAGTGGCAAGAATTGTTTTAAATTCCTCTTTTCCCTTTCACTATCTACTTTTCTACAGATATTAGGATGCTTTTTATGTCTTCTGCCATGACAACAGTCAGAATATATTTGTTCAAAGTCTGTTTCCTTGTTTTCCACTACTTCCCATTCTTAAATTTACATCTCACAATCTAAGGGATAAAATTTTCTTCTAGCTACTCTATTTATATATATTTGTTCATCACATACCTTCTGTTTTTACATTTCTTGCTAGTTTACTCATAACCTATGTGATCAATTTTTTTGATCATCCTGTGCAGGATTCTAATTTGTTTCCAATCTTCTGGCCTCCCATTCATCTTCACAGAAGTGTGTACCTTTTTTTGTTTTTATTTTATATGATCAATAAGTTTCTCTTTACTTCATTAAGGACTGTTCATCCTTTTTGTAGAGACTTATTTTCTTAATGGAACTATCCTATTAAGATGCAATAAATGTGAAATAAATCATAAAATATCAGTCATATATGTATTGTCTTACATTGTGATGTATTTGCCAAGTTCATTTTTAACCAGCTGTCATCATATCTTTTGTGATTGCCATTATTTGAACTTACAAAAACAAAGCTGCTGGAAAAGCTCAACAGGTCTGGCAGCATCTGTGGAGGAGAAAACAGAGTTAACGTTCTGGGTCAGGTGACCTTTCCTCAGAACTGATGGTGGCTGGGAAAACGTCAGTTTATACGCAGAAAATAGGGAGGTGGGTGGGCTGGGGAGTAAACGATAGGATAGACCCCAAAGAGAGAGAAAGACAGTTGGACAGACAACGGAGTTGCTCGTTGATCGTTAGCAACTCCTTTGTCTGTCCAACTGTCTTTCTCTCTCTTTGGGGTCTATCCTATCGTTTACTCCCCAGCCCACCCACCTCCCTATTTTCTGCGTATAAACTGACGTTTTCCCAGCCACCATCAGTTCTGAGGAAGGGTCACCGGACCTGAAACGTTAACTCTGTTTTCTCCTCCACAGATGCTGCCAGACCTGCTGAGCTTTTCCAACAGCATTTCTTTTTTGTTCCTGATTTACAGCATTTGCAGTTCTTTTGGTTTTTATTTGAACTTACAAACCTAGTTTTAGAATTACACTTCTCCCCTTCAAACTAAATGTGAAATTCATCATGTTATGATCATTTTTGCCTCTCAGATTTTTTACTATGACATGATTAAATAAACCTGTTTTAATGCACATTCAAAGATTAAAATTGCCTGTTCCCTGTTTTGTTACAGAACACATTAGTCTAAGTAACTATCTGAAATATCTTCTACAAATTTGAACTCAATGTTTCCTTCATCCTATTGATTTGCGTAATCTTCTGAAGATAAAAATTGCCCATAAATATTGCAGTATGTTTCTTACAAGGCCCTGTCATCTGTGAAATTATACTTTATCCTACACTAAAGCTACTGTTATCTGATAAAACTTTATTTTCACTATAGACTCCCTTTCATTGTTCTTTCTTATCTCCATTCAAATGATTCTTCATTTGATTTTCTGAACCAAGATCATTTCTCACTACTGTACATTTTCATTTGTTAATAGAATCTTCCTACTGCCTTTCCAAACTGTCAATAACATCTGAATATTCAGCACAAACCTTGATCACTTTGCAAGTAAGTCACTGTAATGGCTGTCTAATCATTTTTATTTGCCCCAACAAGTCATCTTCCCAAATCTGGAGGGCCTCTGGAAGATAGCTCTCGCTTGCTCCTTCTTTTTATGTGTTTCACTCCATTTGGCTTGGTAAAGTACTGCTTCTTGATCTGTGGAAATTCCAACAAAAACCCTTTATTACAGCTTAATTTGCGTAAACACTTTTTTTATACTTACTCAAAACTTCTGCTGCCTTCCAGCTCTCATTGCTCAATCATGTGATTCTCACATCATTTTATTCATCATATCATCATGTTAATCCCATAACTCTACCCTTATCACCTCCTGTGCCAAGGTTATCAACTTTTATGTCACTTTTTGACTTGCCATAACTCCTGTTCAGGATGCCTTTCTCAGCAAGAATGCACATCCGTCTGTACTTCAAGAGATGTCAGCTGGCTAGCCGTTCACAAATGTAGGATGTTTGCGAAAAAAGAAGTCCAAGGATGCAGGTGCGCAATTCATGGAAAGTGGAGTCGCAGGTTGACAGGTGGTGAAGAAGGCATTTGGCATGCTTGCCTTTGGTCTGGCCACTATTAGAATACTGTGTTCAATTCTGGTCTGTCTGTTGTAGAAAAGATATTGCTAAACTTGAAAGGATTTACCAGCATGTTTTCGGGATTGGAAGGTTTGAGTTTTAGGGAGAGATTGAATAGGCTGGGGTTTTTCTCCCTGAAGTGTCAGAGGCTGAGGGGTAACCCTATAGAGATTTATAAAATCATGAGGACCACAGATAGGGTGAGCAGCCAAGATCTTTTCTCCAGGGTAGGGGAGTCCAAAACCAGAGGCCATAGGTTTAAAGTGAGCTGGGAAAGATTTAAAAGGGACTTGAGTGTTAACTTTTTCATGCTGAGAGTGGTGCGTGCATGGAACGAGCCGCGAGAGGAAGTGGTGGAGGCAGGTACAATTGAAAATGCATCTGGATGGGTACGTGTATAGGAAGGATTGAGAGGTTTTTGGGCCAAATGCTGGCACATGGGACCAGACTAGTTTAGAATATTGTGTATGAGTTGGACTGAAGGGCCTGCTTCTGTGCTGTATAACTGTATGACTCCCTATATGTAGCCATTCAACATTTAGCGCAGGGCAGCACACAACTATCTTGAAAATGAGGAGGCACCATCAAGTTTACATGCTTTCTGTTTTGGAAGCAATGCATATTATTTAAACATACATGTGATTTTTTTTGGAATTCATCATATATTTTGTATCTACCAACCACTCAAATTATGGTTAGCCCATCAATACCGGATAAGAATGGGAAAAGTATAATTAGAATAACCATTTAAAATAGCCATGAGACTCTGTATGAAAATGTGAAGTAATGAAAATTGTCCAATGTTATGATCCAATCTTACAATGCTGCAAAGAGTCTAAATTTGCAGAGTTTATGAGAAAAGGTGGTTTCACTTCTGTTAAACTAACCCCCAGAGCAAATTGAAAAATCAATAAAGATCTAGTTCCCTTTAATTCTTTCACCTTTACACTCCTGTATATCTTTGTACCGAGACAATTGCATTAAAACATGATCTGCAATACATCTTTGACCATATAATTAGAGTACAAGATTTTTTGCATACTTCTCTAGTCTGTTGGAACTGTATTTAATTCTAATGCAATGTTCCATTTCAGCAATATTCCAGTCACGCAGGGGAGTGCTACTGTCTCCAAAGTACGTTTGTATCAAGGGTTGTATTTGTTATTTAGTGTTCATAAACTGCAAGCCATTAATGGACGGGCGGAAGTGATTTACTCGCAATAAAATACATGTTAGTTCACTGTGCTTTCAGCTGACAGTCAATGTTTCAGACCGCATATCAGCTTGTTAATATTTCACAGACAAAATCTATTTGTGATATTGGAATTGGAGATTATCAGCATGAAACAATCAGGTCAGCTAGAAGATAGAACTTGAATTTAGTAGAACCACTCAGGGAGGTTGTAAGCAGGCTCGAGTCTGATCGATTAACTCAGACAATGTGATTTTCTCCTATTGTTTTTGACAATAGGTGCTTATTAGCTGAGGATCGAAAGATATGCGCGTAGAGATGAGGAAGAAGGGCTTTTGTGGCACAGTCATCAAATCCCACTGGCTCAAAAGGTTTATAGTAACATCTTTGTATGGTTTGATTTGGAACATTTCTAAAGATAAGGAAGAAGGTCTCTTACAATGTCAGGGTAAGGTCCCTATCTCTGGACGGGGTGACATAAATTCAAGTTCCACATGCTCCAGCGGTGTGTTGTAACATACCTAGAGATAAGGAAGATTATTTGACTCATTTAACTCATTTCCCAACAGAAATCTTCATTTTCCATGTACACACCATGTTGCTGCAGATGAAAAATCTTCAAGTTGGCACGGAGGCTCTGTGGTTAGCACTGCTGCTTCACAACGCCAGGGACCTGGGTTCGATTCCACCCTTGGGCAACTGTCTGTGTGGAGTTTGCACATTCTCCCCGTGTCTGCGTGGGTTTCCACTGGGTGCTCCGGTTTACTGCCACAGTCCAAAGATGTGCAGATTAGGTAGGTTGGCCATACTAAGTTGCCCATAGTGTCCAGGGGTGTGTAAGTTAGGTGGATTAGACATGGGAAATGCAGGGTTACAGGGAAAGAGTAGAGGGATGGGTCTGGGTGGGTGCTTTTCAGAGGTGTAGTGTGGACTTTTTGGGATGAATGACCTCTTTCCACACTGTAGCAAATCTATGTTCCTTCAAAGGCTGAAAGTGAATTTCAAGTTGTACAAGTTTATAATACTAGGCTTTTACAAAGAAACAAAAAGATCCAGAAGCTCATTTGACCCATCATTACAATCTCTGATTTGTTGGTGAAACTACTAAGCATTTTTATGACTCTTTCCCATGCATTGTGGAAGCAGGTAAGGCAGAACTTCTGTGGAGGGTGTTGCACTAAAATTGAGCACTGGTAAAAATAGGTTACTGTCATGTGTGATGCATTTATATCCTCAAATTGCATGGGTTAATTAGAGCATACATGGTTTGTGTGTGTGAGGGTAGTTTCCATCCAGACTACCATGAAGAGTCGTGTAAACATGGAAAATAGGAGTAGGGCATTTGGCCCTTCAAGGCTACTCCATGATCATGGCTGACCATCCAACTCAGATCCCTGTTCCTTTTTTCTCCTTATACCATATGATCCCTTTAAACACCAAGAACTATGTGTAAAACCTCCATGAAAACATTCAACGTTTTGGCCTCAACTGCTTTCGGTGGTAGAGGATTCCACAGGCTCATCACTGTCTGGGTGAAGAAATTTCTCATCATGTGAGTCTTAAATGGTCCACCACATATCCTTAGACTATGACATCAAATGGGATGTAGTGTGTTGTACCTCTGCAACTATTTACAGGTTGTAAGAACAGGCTCTACATTAATAAAAAAAAACAAAAAATAACAAAGAACTGCAGATGCTGGAGGTGTGAAACAAAATCAGAAAGTGCTGGAGAAACCCAGCATCTGTGCAGAGAAAAAGAGAGTCAATATTTTGAGTCCACTATGACTCTTCTTCTGAATGAGGGATCACTGGACTCAAAATATTAACTCTATCTGTCTATGCAGAGATGCTACGAGACAGTTGACTTTCTCCAGCATTTTCCATTTTTGGAGGATCACACTTTCAGTGTGTCTTCATGAAGATCTTACTTCTTTTCTCCCACTAGGTCCTCATAACATTATCCCAGTGGGTGATGGTTATTGCAGTTCGTCAAGTATTCACCCTTTCAGATCCTGCCAGACCCACATGCTACATCTTCCACCAGGCTTTCTTTTTACAACTATTATTGTTATACATGTTTTGATCTCATTATATTTGCCACTACGTTACTTTCACAAGCCCTTGGCTATTCAAATTCAGATAATCAGGAGGTTTTACTATTCTCCTTGAATGAGTTCTTTTCAGAGCTGGAAGAATGAAATATTGTTGATTGTATAATGGTCGGCTTGGACCATCTTCCCGATGGTTTGAGTATTCCTCTGAGCTGGAAGAAATTTAAGCTCTCATTTCTTTGAGGAAGGATACCATTTCTGTAGAAACAAGTCTATTTTTTGTTTGCTGCATTCTGAATCATTGAACATTGCTTGTAGGTTCTGATTAGTAACTTCTATGGAGTTGTATGCACCATATCTTCAATTTGTGTCTGTGGGCTTTACTTCTCAATCCGCCTGTGGATTTGTGGTGAAGTGGCTTTTTACTTCAACTTGCTTTCTCTGTCAATCTTTGAGGTATTCTTCACTGTTCAGCATCATCTCAAGGTTTAATAGCATTCACAGAGTTCAGTAATCAGGAGTAGTTGTTTTTCTTAAAATTGGTTGTGTAATCAGCACATTTTCTACGTTGGAACGGGAGCTGCTAAATTAAGTTTCCAGATCTGGTGCAAAGGACATGTTGGTGTGTACTTCTATCTTTATCTTCTGACTGTTTGTGAGTCCTACATAGTCTAGTGTGTGTGTGAGGGTAACCACCTTCTTATCTAACAAGAAGAGCCTTACAGATGTATTTCACTGCATCACTGCAACAATGTACAGGTTAGAAGGTAGACCTATGCTACTACAAAGATTGTTTGGGGGACATAGCTTTCAGTCTATCTTCCATGCAAACACACTTTTTTGCTCCCACCTAGGCAACATGATATTTTAACTGTGGGTGGTGCTTATTAGGTGCAATCAAATATTAACCCTTCCAGGCCCATATACATGACTCAAACATATACTGAAAATCACTGTGTATTTGCAAACATCGTGGGAATTGTTTTCTCTCCATGACCAGATAATCTAGGTCATTGTGGTTTACTTTGTTTTTGCCCTCAAAATATAGAAAATATAACAAATAGGCTGCAAAAATGAAGTTTTGAAAAGCTCCTTTATTTTACAAAGAAATTCTCTGGCGTTTGCTGTATTGCCATCTTGTGTGGATTTTTGGGTTTAATTGTATTGACACTGAGCAACTCCAGAGAATATAAAATTTATAGGCAGCTGATGGTTGGGCATATTTTATTTCTATGTATTTGTTTTTGCATTCCATCCACTTCAACCCAAAGTGTAATTAGGATGATTTATTTCCACTTTTACTGCCAGTGACATTTATTGTTTCCTGCCCCATTTACTCCTTGATAGCCAGCAGTTCTTGGCCTCTAATATAGCCATACTGATAGAGTTCTCAACTTGTGATTCAATTCATAGTGCCAAATGGATTCATTTTACATTTCAGTACTTTTTTGTTCAGGGGCTAACATTATGCTTGAAATTCCCTCTGACCAGAATTAAACTGTGGCCAAGTTTAACAGTAATCTTTTGCATTTTTTTTTGCAGTTCCTGTTTGTCCAGGCTGTTAGCCGACAGAATGACAAACAGGGTGCTAATATTTGAGATAACAAGCATGGGGCTGGATGAACACAACAGGTCAAGCAGCATCATAGGAGCAGGAAAACTTGACGTTTCGGGCCTAAACCCTTCATCAGAAATCTTTGCCTTGCCAACAATGCACCTTGTTACGTTGGAAAGAAATTGAGAGATTTTGAGGTCAATAAAGTGAGTCAAACTGTAGAATCAAAAAGGCAGCCAGACAAGATAAATAGATATGGAAAGTGAAAGGAAAACAAAAGAAAACGTGATGTTGGAAGGTAAATAACATTACAAAAACAAATGAATGAATTTTGCTGAAGATTCACTAAGTTTACTTTATTATGTCGTCAACTCCAAGGATTGTTCAAGTAATTTTGTTTCCTTTCCTCTATTAGGCCAGTTGGTCCCAACAAAGGTGCAACTGGGGAGGGCACCACAAAGGGCCTTGGTATCCATGTAGGATGAGAGGAAATGAAGCTGGAATATACATCTCTCAATTGTCAGTAATATAAAGTCATTAATCATAAGCAGTTGGCTTTGCCTGTGGAAATGTATCCTGGTAGTCTGATTCCATGCTGAAATTTCTCTTTGTCACAAATCATGATTCAAGCTGCACAGGGACAAACAATCCTAATCCTGTCTAATCTGTTTATTCTCTGGTCATTTGTCTACCTAACCAATCTAAAGAATGTTTTGCATTTCACCTTTCGATCTATGACCACTTGCTTTTGATGTGTCAACTTTTGGAAGTGTCCTGCTTGTATCTATTCTGTCCCAAACTTTCATTTTAAATATTTATTATGTACTTGTTAATTGTGGCTATTTTAAGAAAGGTAGCTCCAATCTATGAAGATTTCTTAAAATTTTATTCCTTTGCACCAGGCTCTGTCCTTGTGAATCTGTGTCATACCCTCTTAAAATTCAGATTATGTTCTATAGTATGGAGTCCAAGACTAAGTACTCTTTAGTGCTCTGACTGAATTATTTAATGTTTTATTCAGAGTCATTAATACCTTCTAACAACCCTAGCTCCATGGAAGCTGCCACACATCTGAGCCAGATGATATTGAGCTCAAACTATGTTCCCAAATTTGAGATGTAATCTGTGCCAACATTGAAATGTCATACTGACAGAAGTGTTTTTGTTTTAAAGCAATTATGCCAGATGGATGGTTAGGGATCCTTTTACACATTTTGAAGAAGGGAAGGAGAGTTCCTATAATATCCTGGGCAATATTCATCCTCAACCAGCATAACCAAAACTGATTATGTTTTTATTTATTCCATCACAATTTGTAAATCTTAATACAAGTAGGCTGTATGACTGAGAATAAGGTGAAGAGAAACTACAATTTCTGGAAAAAAAATTGAACAACTCATTAGCCAATTGAATGTGTTGCTTTTCTTTGAAGGTCCAATAAGGAGCTTCATCAGGATATTGTTGTAGGTAAGCCATGTCTGGATTTTAATAAATTTTAGATGCACTTCCTTTACAAACTGTAACAACTATTCCATAGAAAGTGGGAACCAACTAATGCACTTTATAATGGATATGTTATTGGTTTACTGAAAGAATCCAGGGGAAATGATATGGGAATTTTCACTGCCTGGGAAAATTTTACCAGTGGCAGCCAGCTGAAGATTGTTTGAGACATCCTTACTTAATTACTTTAAGTGATTTAGATCTAAGTGTCAGAAACACAGTGACTAAACTTTGCCAATAATACAACAATGATGAAGATAATAGATTCCAAAGTTGAACGTTATAAGCTTTTGATATTAATTGTTAATTTGTTGGACATAGGGGACTCTGAGTATGAATAAATTTACATCAGTTGAAATGTTCAAAATTTGGCTAGGCAGAATTTTGGTAGCTAATTTAAGGTCTATTGGGCAAATGCGATTAAATAGATTTGTGATATACATCAGCTATGACTTAGTAGAAAGGGAAATTGGTTCAGGCTGAAATTCATATTCCTGATCCTATACCTTGGATATTGATAGAAATGGTTTGCAAAAGTGAAGTTGTAGAAACCTACTACACCTTTTGGCACTGACAGACTCCCAGGGAGTCAGTGCCAAAATCTTTCTGATTTCCAGGCTGTTGATCCAGTTAGGCAGTGAAAACAGGCTTGTTTATGACATAAGACAATGTCTGATCCTGAGAGATTATTGAATCCTGTGAGGTCTGATGTTAGTTTCTCAATATTTTCAATTTTTTGTTATTCTTACCAGCAATCTAATCAATCAGGATTGACTGCAACCACTAACATGGGTATATTAAGTTTAATCAGAGTCGAAGAGAAAATGTGAATCACTTGGATTGAGGTCCAGAACAAGAAAGGAGCAGTCACTTTGTTGGGGGTTTTTTACAGACCCCCTAATAGTTGCAGAGAAGTAGAGGAGCGGATTGGGAGGCAGATACTGGAAAGGTGCAGAAGTCACAGGGTTGTAGTCATGGGTGACTTCAACTTTCCAAATATTGATTGGAAACATTTTAGTTGTGATAGTTTAGATGGAATGGATTTTGTCCAGTGCATTCAGGAAGGATTCCTGACGCAGTATGTAGATAGACCAACATGAGGAGAGGCCACTTTGGATTTGGTGCTTGGCAATGAACGGGGCCAAGTGTTAGACCTGTTGGTAGGAGAGCATTTTGGCGGTAGCAATCATAACTCTGTTACTTTTACAATAGTCATGGAAAAGAATAGGTACATACAGCAGGGTAAGGTTTACAACTGGGGGAAAGGTAATTACAATTCTGTTAGGCAAGAGCTGGGTAACATAAATTGGAAACAGATGCTGTCAGGGAAGAGCACTGTTGAAATGTGGAGATTGTTTAAGGAATGCATACTGTGTGTGCTCGATAAGTTTGTCCCTGGCAGGCAGGGAAGATGCGGTCGACTGAGGGAGCCTTGGTTCTCAAGAGAGGTCGAACGACTGGTTAAGAGGAAGAAGGAGGCTTATGTAAGGCTTAGGAAACAAGGAATGGAAAAGGCTTCCATGGAATTCAATGGAAAAGGTATTCCCCATGCTGATGGCCTAAAGGCCCTCCGCTTCTTCCTGTCCCGCAGAACGGACCAATCCCCCTCCACCGACACCCTCATCTGCCTAGCCGAACTCGTCCTCACCCTCAACAACTTTTCTTTCAATTCCTCCCACTTCCTACAAACAAAGGGTGTGGCCATGGGTACCCGCATGGGTCCAAGCTATGCCTGCCTCTTTGTAGGTTACGTGGAACAATCCCTCTTCCGTACCTACACTGGCCCTAAACCCCACCTCTTCCTCCGTTACATTGATGACTGCATCGGCGCCGCCTCGTGCTCCCACGAGGAGCTCGAACAGTTCATCCAATTCACCAACACTTTCCACCCCAACCTGAAGTTCACCTGGACCATCTCTAACACTTCTCTCTCCTTCCTGGACCTCTCTGTCTCCATCTCGGGCAACCACCTAGAGACAGATGTCCATTTCAAGCCCACTGACTCCCACAGCTACCTGGAATACACCTCCTCCCACCCACCCTCCTGCAAAAATGCCATCCCCTATTCCCAATTCCTTCGCCTCCGCCGCATCTGTTCCCAGGATGAGACTTTCCAATCCCGCACATCTCAAATGTCCTCATTCTTCAAGGACCGCAACTTCCCCCCTACAGTGGTCGAGAACGCCCTCGACCGTGTCTCCCGCATTTCCCGGAACACATCCCTCACGCCCCGTCCCCGCAACAATAATCAAAAAAGAATCCCCCTCGTCCTCACATACCACCCCACCAACCTCCGGATCCAACGCATCATCCTCCGACACTTCCGCCATCTACAGTCAGACCCCACCACCAAAGACATCTTTCCCTCCCCACCCTTATCTGCCTTCCGGAGGGACCACTCCCTCCGCGACTCCCTTGTCCGCGCCACACTCCCCTCCAGCCCCACCACACCCGGCACTTTTCCTTGTAACCGCAGGAAGTGCTACACCTGCCCCCACACCTCCTCCCTCACCCCAATCCCAGGCCCCAAGAAGACTTTCCACATCAGGCAGATGTTCACCTGCACATCTGCCAATGTGGTATACTGCATCCGCTGTACCCGTTGTGGCTTCCTCTACATCGGGGAAACCAAGCGGAGGCTTGGGGACCGCTTTGCAGAACACCTGCGCTCAGTTCGCAACAAACAACTGCACCTCCCAGTCGCGAACCATTTCAACTCCCCCTCCCATTCCTCAGACGACATGTCCATCCTGGGCCTCCTGCA
>JAHRHZ010000024.1:35112421-35181247 GCA_024137785.1 Ginglymostoma cirratum
GGCTCCATCCCCGCCTCTTCGACTTGTCTGCCTCCTCTCCACCTATCCTCTCCTCTATCCATCCTCTATCCGCCTCCCCCTCTCTCCCTATTTATTTCAGAACCCTCTTCCCCTCCCCCCATTTCTGATGAAGGGTTTAGGCCCGAAACGTCAAGTTTTCCTGCTCCTATGATGCTGCTTGACCTGCTGTGTTCATCCAGCCCCATGCTTGTTATCTCGGATTCTCCAGCATCTGCAGTACCTTTTATCTCTCATGGAAAAGGCTCTAGAGGGATACAAGTTACTCAGGAAGGAGCTGAAGAAAGAGCTTAGGAGAGCTATAAGCGGGCATGAGAAAACCTTGGCAGATAAGATCAAGGAAAACTCTAAGGCTTTTTACACATATGTGAGGGATAAGAGAATGACCAGAGAAAGGGTAGGGCTGATCAAGGATTGTAAAGGGAATTTGTGCAAGGAGCCTAAAGAGATAGGAGAGGTCCTTAATGAATACTTTTCTTCAATATTCACAACTGAGAGGGACCTAGTTGTAGTTTGAAACAGGCTGGTAGGCTAGAGGAGGTCGATGTTAGTAAGGAAGATGTGCAAGGAATTTTGAGGAAGTTGGAGATAGATAAGTCCCCCGGGCCTGATGGGATTTGTCCAAGGATTCTATGGGAAGCAAGAGAAGAGATCACAGGGCCTTTGGCAATGATCTTTTCGTCCTCACTGTCCACGGGTATAGTGCCGGAAGATTGGAGAGAGGTAAACATCATTCCCTTGTTCAAAAAAGGGAGTAGGGATAACCCCGGAAATTACAGGCCAGTTAGTCTTACATCAGTGGTGGGAAAGTTATTGGAAAGGGCTCTGAGAGATAGGATTTATGGTCACATAGAAAGGCACAGTTTAATTTGTGATAGTCAGCATGGATTTGTGAGGGGTCGATCATGCCTCACAAATCTTATTGAATTCTTTGAAGAGGTGACCAAACACGTGGATGAAGGTAGAGCAGTGGATGTGGTATACATGGATTTAAGTCAGGCGTTTGATAAGGTTCCCCATGGTAGGCTCACGCAGAAGGTAAGGAAGCATGGGATAGGGGGAAGTGTGGCAGATTCAGAATTGGCTGACCCTTAGAAGACAAAGGGTGGTAGTGGGTGGAAAATTTTCAACATGATGCTCAGTTACGAGTGGTGTACCACAAGCATTGTCCTGGGTCCTCTTCTAACTGTGATTTTTGTAAATGATTTGGATGAAGGAGTGGAAGGGTGGATTAGCAAGTTCGCTGACGATACGAAGGTGGATCACGTTGTGGACAGTGACAGGATGAAGAGCTGGGCTGAGAAGTGGTAGATGGAGTTTAACCCTGAAAAGTGTCAGGTGATTCATTTTGGAAGGACAAACTTGAAAGCAGAATACAGGGTTAACAGAAAGATACTTTGCAGTGTGGAGGAGGAGGGGGTTCTTGGGGTTCATGTTCACAGTTCCCTGAAAGCTGCCACCCAGGTAGATAGAGTTGTTAAGAAGGCGTATGGTGTGTTAGTTTTCATTAATAGAGGGATCGAGTTCAAGAGCCATGAAGTTATGCTCCAGCTATACAAAAGCCTGGTTCGGCCACATTTGGAGTATTGTGTCCAGTTCTGGTTGCCTCATTACAGGAAAGATGTGGAGGTGTTGGAAAAAGTGCAGAGGAGATCTACCAGGATGTTGCCTGGAATGGAGGGGAGGTCTTACGAGGAAAGGTTGAAAGAGCTAGGGCTTTTCTCTTTAGAACGACGAAGGATGAGAGGTGACTTGATAGCAGTGTACAAAATGATCAGAGGTATAGATAGAGTGGACAGCCAGAGACTTTTTCCTAGGGTGGAGGTAGATTTATGAGGGGGCATAGTTTTAAAGTGAGTGGAGGTAGATACAGGGGAGACGTCAGAGGTAGGTTCTTTACTCAGAGTGGTAGAGGCGTGGAATGCATTGCCGGAGAGGGTAGTGAAGTCGGCCTCATTTGGGGCATTTAAGTGGTTATTAGATAGGCGTATGGATGATAGTATAAGATAGGGTGGAGGTTAGATAGGCCTTAGGATGAGGGTAAAAGTTCGGCACAACATCGTGGGCCGAAGGGCCTGTACTGTTCGATGTTCTATGTTGTTCTTTCTACCACTTTCCATTTCTTTCTTGGCATTCCATGGGGGAGTCTTCATAAATTCTCAAACTATTCAAGAGTGTTAGCATAGACCTACTGAAAGAAATGCCTCTGCATTGCCAATTTCATTGTATCTCCCAAATCCCTTAATTTATCCCCTTTCTGAGTTGAACATGGATGGTGTATTGATAGAGCCTTAAAGTCCTAGAAAATGTTGCGTTCCCTGTTTAAACCATGGAACGAAAACCCACCTTAAATGTTACCTGCATCCCACCTTTAACTTAGTGAAACTTTGGGTATACGTTATTTCCTCATTAATTAGACTGTTTCACCATCCTTTCCTTATCCATCTTACATTGTTTTCCTGGTTGGTTTTATGACACCCAAGAAACTTTCCACGTCTAGTCTTTAAAGATTAGATGCTGAAGTTTTATTACTTGTCAATGTGCTGTGTCTCTTTATCCCTAAAGCTGCTGATTAGGCCTGTTAACAAATGGTTCATAATGACTATTCAGTTTTGCTGTTTTTAATTTATCAGAATATAAACAAATGACAATTTGATCCCTGATCTTGAGAGGGAACCAATCATTGGTCCATGGGTTCATTGGTAATTTGGGGGAGCAAGTTGAGAGCAGAGGTGGATCCAATATGAGGAACTTGGGAAGCCATTCCTGCACCTCCTAGCCTCAAGTAGCACTGTGGAGGCACTTGCATTCTTCCCAAAGCCGTCCTTAGCTTGCTTTAGCTGTTGGACTACTTAAGGCCTGAGGAACCCTGACATCCACTATTAAACCAAGGCAAGTTGTATCAGAGGCTGCCAGATTCATTAACATGTTTAAACAATCAATCTGCCTCCTGGGAGTGGATGGTCCACCTGCTATCTGTGCTACTTCAATGAAACTCAGAAGTGAGCAGATCAGGGGTGAAGAACTTTAAAATTTGTAGCCACAACTTCTACATACCCATTTCCCCCATGTTCCTAATCAATCAACAATACACCTTATTTTTACGTAGCTATATTTTTGATACTTTGTTCAAACTAAGACCCAATCGTTGACATTTATTATGATGCTACCTTCTGAAAGAATTACATTAATATTATTAGACATGATTATCTCTTTTGAAATTCAGGCTGGCTACAGCTATTTTGTCTGTATCTACATTTGTGGTGATTTCACACTTAATTGAAGATTCTGCAATGTCGCCTATCAAGGGAACTGGCCTGTAATTACTTGTATTGGCTCGGGCTTCATAATTAAAAATGGATAATATACTGGCTACACTCCAGTCAGCCATACTCAATAGCATCTGAAATATAGTCCCAGATTTTGTGGAGCAGATCACCTCATGATATTGGATTTGGTAATGCATTTTCAGGTTTTAAACCTTGTTTTTCCCCTAAAGTTGCTGGTCGTGCAATCTGATAATGGCACAGTGAGAGCAAAAGGGCACCTCAAATGCAGGTGCACTAAAAAATGAGCAGTGTACCCATTCGACAATGTGATTAATAGATTAAAGCAATAACAGAGGAAGGACTGAGATGAGAGTAAACCATGAATGGGTGAATGCTCAGCAAAATCAGACGCAGAAACAGAAACATAGAAGATAGGAGCAGGAGGAGGCTATTCAGCCCATTGAGCCTGCTCCGCCACACTTCACGATCATGGCTGATTGTCCAACCCAATAGCCTAATCCTGATTTCTCCCCTTTCATCCCATTCACCCCAAGTGCTCTGTCTAGCCGTTTCTTGAATATATTCAATGTGTTGGCATCAACTACTTCCTGTGCTAATGAATTCCACAGGCTCACCACTCTTTGGGTGAAGAAATGTCTCCTTATCTCCATCCTAAATCATCTGCCTGAATCCTCATACCGTGATCCCTGGTTCTGGACACACTCACCCTCGGGAACATCCACCCTGCATCTACCCTGTCCAGTCCTGTTAAAATTTTATATGTCTCTATGAGATCCCCCTTCATTCATCTGAACTCGAGTGAAAACAATCCCAACCTAGTCAATCTCTCCTCATATGTCAGATCTGCCAGCTCTGGAATCAGTCTGGTAAACCTTGGTTGCACTCCCTCCAGAGCAAGAGTATTCTTCCTCAGAAAAGGAGACCAAAACTGCATACACTATTCCAGATGTGGTCTCACCAAGCCCTGTGCAATGGCAACAACAGATCCCTGCTCCTGTACTCAAAACCTCTTGCAATGAAGGCCAACATACAATTTTCCTTCCTTACCTCCTGCTGCACCTGCATGCTTACCTTCAGCAACTGGTGCACAAGAATGTCCAGGTCTCGCTGCACAACCCCTCTCCCAATTTACAGCCATTCAGGTAGTAATCTGCCTTCTTATTTTTGCTTCCGAAGTGAATAAGCTCACATTTATCCAAATTATGCTGCATCTGCCATTGATTTGCCCACTCACCCAACCTGTCTAGATAATGCTGAAGGATCCCTGCATTATCATCACAGTTCACCCTCCCGCCCAACTTGGGATCATCTGCAAAGAGAAGTAAAGAGGAAAAGAAATGTTGGATTGAAAGAGAGAGTTAAAGAAGCAGAGAAAAGATAAAGAAAACATATAGTAATTTAAATGTGATACTTAAAATCTCCAGTAACAACACACAATTTGAAGGAATGTCACACTGCAGTTTAATTGTGCTTTTTTTTATGAGCAAGCGAGCCTGATTGCTAACAACTAGCATACTATTGAAAAAATTACTGGCACAGCTTAAAGAATAGTGATATAAATGCAATAACTTGGTCAATGTTTTGGAGCTGTCAAGGATGGAATTTTGTTTTGGCAAAGCTAATGGCTAATCTTCCTCAGCATAGGTTGCTGGACAGATTTGTATATGATAGCAGTGTACATCATTCAGACCTCACCACTTTCTCATGAAATTCTAGGCTATTATTTCTGGTGTCTCAGCATTTCTCTACCAGGTTCCTCAGAATCTGAGAAGTGCTTTGATGTTACTTCAAGTACTTCAAGATTCACCTGCTGTCCAGTACATTCCAGGAGACAAAGGGAGAAAGAAGTAAATTATAATACCCCAAAGGCAATATATTAGTATTGGTCAATGTACACATGAAATAGGACCAGAAGCGCACCATTCAGCCGTTTGAGCCTGATCCAGTATTCAATAAAATCATGTTTGATGACCCGACCTCCATAATATTCTGACCTAGGGATTTTCAAAGTTGTATAGATTTCTAAAACAGAAAAAAAATTCTTCTCATCTCTCTCCTAAAATGGCAGCTCCTAATTATATAATAGTGCCTCCTAGTTTTGAAATCACTCCCAAGAAAAAAAAAATTCCTTTCCACAGCTACTTTGTTAAGAACTTTCAGAATTTTCATACATTTAAGTCAATTCACCCCTCTTTTTCCTAAACTCCAGTGGAAATAAGCCCAGTTAATGCAACCTTTCCTCATAAGACAACTTGTTCATTCCAGGCATCATATAAACCTCCTCTGAACCACCTCCAATGCATTCACATCCTCCCTTAAGTAAGGAAATCAACACTGCACACATTATTCAAGATATACTCTCACCTATGTTTTGTAAAACTGAAGCACAAAAGCCTTACTGTTATATTCAAGTCCGTTCACAATAAAGTATTCCATTAGCCTCCTTGTTTATATGCTTTCCTGTGGACTATCTTTTTTATGACTCGTGTGCTCGAGCACCTAAATCTTTCTGCACCTCAGAATTCCACAATCATTGTCTACTTAAATAATATCCTGCATTTTCATTCTTCCTGCAAAAGTGAAGAACTTCACATTTTCCCTAATTATACTTCTATGAAATTTTGCCCCCTCACTCAACCTATCTAAATGCCACCTATTTTGGTGCCATCTGTGAAGTTAACTATCAGGCCTTTATTCCCCTCATCTAAGTTTTTGTAAATTGTAAAATGTTGTAAAATATTGTACATTTACAGGTTCCCTTTTATTTATAGCATGTGTTACTATTTAAAAGAACTTCAATAAATTGGTTAAACAATATTTCCCTTGGATGAAACCATGTCATCTACTCCCAATTATCTTGAATTCTTTTCTTAATGCACAGCTATAACCTTTTTAATAGCCAATTCTAACATCTTCCATTTGACAATCATCCAGCGAACCGACCTTTCATTTCTTATTTTCAGAATCCCTCCATTCCTGAATAGAAAGGTTACATTTGTTACTTTCCAATCTGATGGAATCTTTACTGAATTGAAGGAAGTTTGGAAAATTGACACCAACAGGCATCTACAGGCTTGTTAGCCCTACCTTTTAAGACCTTATGAAGTCCATTGGACCCACAGACTTCCCAACTTTCTTGCCTGCTTTGGTATTTTTTTCCAGTCCTACCCTCAAAAGTGCTAATTTTGCATTAAGGTTGCCAACATCCTTCCTTCATATCAATATCTCCTTTGCTAATTGCTAATATTCAATAAGGGAAATAAGTGATCCTGTGAAAGAACTTTATTTTTAACAAAGTTGACATGATAGATAGTACGTCTTTTAGTATTTCACATTTTTTTCTCCCTTCCTCATCAAAATATCTCAACAACAACATTTTGGGTCAGGTATGACTTCTTCAGAATTGGAAGAATTCTACCAGATTTGAATTGTTCACTCTGTTTCTCTCTCCATGGATGCTGTTCCGTACCTGTTGGGTTTCTTCGTTTTCCTTGCATGTTACAGATTCCTGGTAACACAGTATTTTGCTTTATTTCAATAATAGCATTCCCATTTTAAAGCCCAGGATATTGAAAAAATCCATTGTCTGTGAAAATTGCTTTCAATAATGTAACTCTTAAAATGTGACCTGCAAGTAGGTTTTATTTCTAAATGCTTAGACAAATGGATACTAGAGATACAGGCAAGTTATTTCACTGGGACTGCTGGCATATGACTAACTGATATGAATATAAAATTAACGAGTCTGCAGAAATACTTGGGTTCAAATGGTATTTTCTGCAGCTGAAGTAATATTAATTAACATCTTTACGTTGAGTTGGCAGGAACAGAATGGAAAATAATATAGATGCATCCAGATAGAAGTGATCTAGTAGTCTTGTGAAACGTGATAGTTTCTGATGTATTGACACTTTGGAAATGTTAGTCTTAGGATGGGAACTAATCAGAAATAAATAATTCAACACAATGTCGTGCATCGAGAATGTTACTTGTTTTATCTTTCAGGCACAGGAGGTATCTGTGGATTCACCTTCAGCAGGAAGTGAATCAAGAAGCAAGGTATTGAAAATCGTACATAGCATGCAGAAATTGATGCGATGAATTGCCAGCATTTATCTTTGTCTTGTCATCCATTTACAAAATGAATAATTGTTGTTGCAGAATCTGGGAACTGACACCAAGACGATCTAGGGTGAACATGCCTGCAGCAAGTGTTTGCAGCTCGAACGTCTTTGATCTGAGTTGAGGAGCTGGACGCTGAGCCTCAGACATTGTGCCATGTGTGGGAGGGGTGAAGTTACCTCGACACTTTGCTTCAGAAAGTGTGTGTACCTCTAAGATTAAGTAATTCAAATTTGATCTGTGGTTAGGTGATTAAGGTATGGACAATCAATCATTGTCTACCTTTTTTGAAAGACATTGATAGGATTAAGGTTCTACTGAAAGCATATGTGCATTTAAGAACTAAATTTAGTAGCAGTCCTTCCAAACTGTTAGTCTTGGGATTGTAACCTAAGCCATGGTCAAACTGGCATAGGGTAAATAAATTTGAGGAGTTAAGCACATGGCTCAAAGATTGGAGTGTGAGGAATGTGGCACTGGCATCAATACTGGCGTAGAAGGGAGCTGTTCCTGTGAGATGGGCTTCATTTGAACGGTGCTTGGACAAGTGTTTTGGAAAATTAAATCATGAGGCCTCTTAGAGAGGGTTTTAAACCAATTAGAGGGATGGAGGATTCTGGAATGGGTAAAGGTGGGATTACAAATCAAAAAGGGTAAGATATAACTGCAGGACAGCTGTTTAAGTATTGTCACTCAGAGTGGGACAGGAAGTGACTGAATGCACAAGCATAGAAGAACAGCAGTAAATTGGGTCAAAAGGGGACAAAATCATAAAAATGGAAACTTATTGGCTCTTAAATGCATGTTATGTTCAGAACAAAACAAATAAATTAGTGATACAAGTAGAGGTTAATAGGTATTGTGGATGTGGAATGGCTAAATGAATCACTCAACACCCAGAATCCACTTCAGTATCAAAGAGTTCATTGATGTCACTCCAGTGGGAAGATATGGGTCCAGAACCCTCTGGGTCCAGAAACTTCTTCACTGAACAAAGGAAGGACACAAACTTTTTTGAGCCTTTGACTGTTTCAAACAATGTAGTTAATGGCTGTACTCTGAAGATCATTGAAACAAAGAGGGATCTTGTGATTTAAGTCCTTAGATCCTTGAACATGATCATGCAAGTGGGTAGGATAGTGAAGAAGGCATATGGCATGCTTGTCTTTATTGGTCGGGGAATTAAGTACAAGAGTCAGAATGTCAAGTTGCAGCTTTATAAGATTTTGGTTAGGTCACACTTCGAGTATTGTGTGCAATTCTGGTCGCTACATTACAGGAAGGACGTGGAGGCTTGGTGAAGGTGCAAAAGAAGTTTACCAGGATGCTGCCTGGATTAGACGGTATGAGCTATAAGGAGAAGCTAGATAAACTTGAGTTGTTTTCTCTGGAGTGGTGTAGACTGAGGCAAGACTTGATAGAAGTCTACAAAATTATGAGATGCATAGATAGTGTTGACTGTCAGAATTTTTTTCCCTCTAATATGAGGGAACATGCATTTAAGGTGAGGGGGGAAGCTCAAATGTTTTTACAGAGAGTGGTAGGGGGTTTGAAACATGCTGCCGGGGTAGTGTTGAGGTTAGACACAATAAGGGCATTTAAGGGGCTTTTAGAAATGCACATGAATATACAAGGAATGGAGGGATTTGGAACAAGGGCAAGTAGAGGGATTGGTTTAATTTGGCGTCATGTTCAGTACAACATCGTGCGCTGAAGGGCTCAGTCCTGTAATGTACTGTTCTATGTTCAATTTCAAACCAATTGCATTATTAATTGATTACATCTATAGCCAATTAGGGTAATCATGTGACTGTATCATCAGTGATAGATAACTCCAGGTCTTCTCATGATCTCACGACGTTTATCAGACCTGCTTATCACTTATCCATGGGCTTTCACAATGGATATTTTTCAATCACATTCCAATACTGCTGACTTCTGCATCTGTTACTCAATTCTCCCTGCTGTCTAAAGCTGTCTTTGCATAGGAATTCAATTAAATTCCTTAATATTAGTTTGTGGGTTGCATATAATATGTAGTGACAATCACCTAAAAAACCATAACTATTTTGGGATCAGGTCTTTTCTTCTAATCTTTACAAATAACAAACATCAGACTAACTGATAAAAGGGATCTCTATCAAGGTTTTGCAAAGGTGTTCCTTTTCAAGACAATCTCTGTCTACTGCTGACTCTGCAGGAATCCAATTAAATTTCTTAGTGTGACTGCATCTAAACTATTATATTAAAAATATGTGTATGCATGTGTGATTACTATCACCAAAAGGTCCTAATCATTCTGAGTTAAGCTGTTTCCCTTTTATCCCATACAAAGAGTATATTTAAAATTAACTTGCAAGAAGAGCTTCTATCAGTGCTTCCCTTATCAAAACTGTCTTAGTGTAAGCAGTGGCTACATTTTTGCTGCTTCTTAATAAGATCCCATTGTGTGATTTTTATGAGACACTTTGTCTCTTCTTTGTCCATTATAAGTACAAAGGCCACAATGCTGATTGTAAATTATTGCTTCAGCTAACAATTTTCTTCAGCCATTTTAAAAATCACGGGCGGCCATTTTATGTTAGCCAAGAACCCTGGGCAGTCCTAACACTTACAAAGGGTAGGGAAGAATTAGACTGTCAATAACTAGGGAAATGTTAATGTTTAGGAAGTAATGTACAGTGGCTATTCAGAATGACAGTAGTCTCCTTATTTAATTTTATTTCTCACAGTTTTCGTTTCAGTTTTGACCTAATACACTTTGTTTTGACAACAAACAAACAATAAATCAGGTTTAAATCAGATTTTTTTTTCTGATGAATGGTTTAGGCCCGAAACGTCAAGTTTTCCTGCTCCTATGATGCTGCTTGACCTGCTGTGTTCATCCAGCCCCATGCTTGTTATCTCGGATTCTCCAGCATCTGCAGTACCTTTTATCTCTGAATAAATCAGGTTTGTTTGGTTCATCAACCCAGTTTGTTTCTACATAACAACAAATACACAATGTTATCCTACACTCTGTATTTTTCAAAATGGTCTGAAACAAACCTCTTGCCTTTCCCAATTAAGGCTCACCAATGTTGTTGTTTAACTATTGCTGGTTAATCCTCTTCAAAAAACCATTTTCCTACCTAGGATATATCTTCGCTGTGAGTCATGAACTGTTATCTTAAATGTCTGCAGTTGTTTATCAACTGCCTTTGCTGTACACTCCTTTTCAGTCAGCTCTGTCCATATTCATTTTTAATTACCCTTAGCACAATTGTTTCTGACCCAGGTTTCAGTCTAACTGAATTCCAAATTCATGTTGCAGTCATTGTTTCCTAAGGAATTTTTACTTTGATGTTATTTATTACAAAGAACAATACAGCGCAGGTATAGGCCTTTTGGCCCTCCAAGCCCGTGTCCACACATTTTGCCTTTCCGTAGTATTACTGTCTTCACTTACAGGATCAGTATCCCTCTGTTCCCTTCCCATTCATTTATTTGTTCAGGCGCTTCTTGAGTACTTCTATTGTGTCTACTTCCACAACCTTCTCCGGCAGCATGTTCCAGGCACTCACCATTCTTAGTGTGAAAAACTTGCCTTGCACATCTCTTTAAAACTCTTCCCGGTCCCTATACCCCTGCGTCTTGAACCAATGTCCTCTAGTAATTGACCCCTCCACGCAGATTAAACAGTATCATTGTGCATTACCAGATTGATAGAGCCTGATCCCTGGTTGGACCCACAAGATATTGTTCTGGGGAAACTCTCCAAAAAACTCAATCAATTCTTCCTCATGACTATCTCTGTCAATTTGATTTAACAATTTACATGAAAATTAAAGTCACCTGTCGTGAATATACTGCCTTTTTTTACATGCCCTGATTTATTCTCTAACTACAGTAAGTCGACATATATAATTCCTATAGACTACTCCTATCAGTATCTTTTTCCCCTAATTAGTTTTTATCTCCGCCCAACTGGATTTTATACCTTCCAGTTCAAGATCATTTCTTGCTATTGCACTTATTGCACTTCATACTAACAATGCTACTCCACCATCCTTTCCTTTTGAAAAGTCACATATCCCTGAATATTTTATTCCCAGCTTTCATCTCCTTGTACCCATGTCTCTGTAATGATAAAAAGGTCATACCTGTTAGGGCAAAAACAAAATGAAAATTGGGAAGACTAAATTTATGCATTATCATTGTATAATGACAAGTGTTGCTTTAACAATTACCTAAGACAAGACCTTAAACTTGGAAACTCTCAACCTTTTTCATCTATACTGCAAGAACACAAGGACCAGAAGCAGGAGAAGGCCTGTTACATCAACATACACAGGTATTTTAGCACCTTAAATATAATGAATCATCCCACGGCACTTCACAGGAGCATTTTTAAAAGATATAAAGCCAACTCACAGAAGAAGATATTACGACAGATGACCAAAGCTTTTAAGTAATGTTTTAATGGAGGAAGATGAAGAGAGTTGTGGAGAGGGAATTCCAGAACTTAATTAGTTAAAGTCACTAAAGGCATAGTCACCAATGATGAAGCAATGATGATTATGAATGCACAAGATGCCAGAGTTTGAGTAGCCCAGTACCTCAGAATTGTGGGGCTGGGGGAGACATAGACAGAGAGAGACAAAGGCCTTGGTGGGAGTTGAAAGCAAGGATGACAGTTTTAGAATTAATTTTCCTTGACACCGAGACATTGAAAGTCAGCAAGAAGAGAGATGATAGGGATGTTGAACTTTACACAAGTGAAGAACTGGAGAGTCATGTTCTGGCTAACCTGATATTTGCGGATGATAGAATGTGGGAGATCAGCTGGGAGTGCATTGGAGTAATTGGTTCTAAATATAACAAAGGTGTAGATGAGGGTTTCAACAGCAGATGGGTTGAGTGAGGGGCAAAATCAAGAAATGGTACAGGGGTGGAAAAAAATCACTATTAGTGGTGGCACAAATATGAAGTCAGAAATGTGATGCTGAAGCTGCAAACAGATGGGCTTCATCTCAAATAGTTGGCAGGAAGGGGAAGCAGTTGGTAATTAGAGAACGGAGTTTGGAGCAATGACTGAAGCAATGGCACCAATCTTGTCCATTTTAGATTGCTTAACTGAAGAACATTTTATTTGTACATAATTCAAAAGTCTTCATTGTTCAAAACAAACAGAATAAATGCAGAATTGGATCATGAGGCCCATGATATTGCTTCACCAATTACTGTCAGTTTGATTAAACCTCTTCAGAAATTCCGTATTCAACGTATCATTCTCTGCCACTTCCGCCACCTGCAATCCGATCCTACAACCAAAGATATATTTCTCTCCCCACCCCTATCTGCCTTCCGTAGGGACTGCTCTCTCTGCGATTCCCTTGTCCGCTCCACACTCCCCACTAGCCCCACCACCCCTGGCACCTTTCCCTGCAACCATAGGAAGTGCTACAGCTGACCCTACACCTTCCCCCTCACCTCCATTCAAGGAACCAAACAAACCTTTCACATCACACAGAGGTTCACCTGCATTTCTGTCAATGTGGTCTGTTGCATCCGCTGCTCCTGATGTGGCCTCCTGTACATCGGTGAGACCAAGCGAAGGCTCGGAGACAGCTTTATAGAGCGCCTGTGCTCTGCTCATGACAAATGACAACACCTTCCAGTCACAAGCCATTTCCACTCCCCCTCCCACTCCCTGAGTGACATGTCCAACCTGGGCCTCCTCCAGTGTCAAAATGACGCCACCCGATAACTGGAGGAGCAGCATCTGATATTCCGCTTTGGAAGCCTACAATCCAATGGTCTCAATGTGGATTTTACCAGTTTCAAAATCTTCCAACCCCTAGCCTCATCTCATGACCGACCCGCCCTCTCATTCCTGCCTCCTTCACCTGACACAATCTGTCCATCTTCTCTCCCACCAATCTGCTCCTCCCAAATCACTGACCAATCCCCACCACTACCTACTTGCACTCACCTATCACCATCCCACCTACCTTCCCCAACCCCACCCCTCCTCTCTTTATTAATTTCAGAGCTCCCTTCCCCCTCCCCTATTTCTGAAGAAGGGTCCTGACCCAAAACGTAAACTTTTCTGTTCCTCTGATGCTGCCTGGCCTGCTGTGTTCCTTCACCTCCACACTGTGTTGTCTCTGACTCCAGCATCAGCAGTTCTTACTATCTCAGGGTTCAGAAAAGATTTACAAAGATGTTGCCAGGGTTAGAGGATTTGAGATGTAGGGAGACGCTGAATAGGCTGGGGCTGAGGGGTGACCTTATAGAGTTTTGTAAAATCATGAGGGGCAGGGATAGGGTGAATAGCCAAGGTCTTTTCCCCAGCATAAGGGAGTACAAAACTAGTAGGTATAGTTTTAAGGTGAGAAGGGAAAGATTTAAAAAGGACCTAAGGGGTAACTTCTTCATGCAGAGAGAGGTGAGTGTATGGAGTGAACTACCAGAGGAAGCGGTGGAGGTGGGTGCACTTAGACCATTTAAAAGAATCTGGATGGGTGTATGAATAGGAAGGGTTTACAGGGACCTGAAAAGTACGACTAGATGAATTCAGGATATCTGATTGGCATAGATGAATCGTACTAAGGGTTTTGTTTCAGTGCTGTACATCTCTATGACTCTAAGGGCTATTATCGGGAATCACCACAGGTTGCTAATATCAGGAATCACCACAGGTTCTGGGCAGGTGCAGGCAGATGGTGGGATGGCAGTGGCTATTTAACTAATGGTGCTCAACTGAAAGGCTATGCCCAAGACCACCTGTCAGTGGGACTGCAGCTCTGTGGCTTCAGCACACACAGTAATGGAGAACTCCACTGCTGAAGCTACAAGAAGAATGAGATGGCAGCTCCACATTTCAGTGTAATCACAGATAAAGCACCAGATTGTTCTGTTGTGCTGAGGTCTTCAGCATCGAAGGTGTGATACTACCAAGTTTGGAGCCAAAGAGGCAGTCATGTCAGCAAGGGGACAGTGCCCTCCCTTTGGGCCATAGAATCTCCAGACCGAACAATTCTTCCCTGCCCTAGCTAGGAGGCATCTAGGGCAGTTCTGATACGTGACCTCCCACTCTGCCAAGCACTGACTGTTGGCGACCCATGCTCAATGTTTCATTAGACTGGATTTTGCTAGTCACCCTGCCAAATCTAGTGACCACCTGTCAAACACTGAAAACTTTCTTGTGGACTTGTGGATTACAGAAGATCACACAATACTCTAGCTGTGGCCTAACCAACGTTTTATACAGCTCTTAAACTGCATTTGCCTCACCAAATAAAGGGAAGTATCACATCATGTTGTGTGGCACTAAATGGGATGGACTCCAAACTGATCTAGCAAATCATGACCAGGCATCCATGTGGGTCATCAGTAGCAGCAGAATTGTACTCCAGCAAAATCTGCATCCTCATGGCCCAGCATAATTCCCATTCAAACATTACCATCAATACAGGAGATCAACCCTGGTTCAATAATTAGCGCAGAAGGGCATGCCAGGAGCTACACCAGGCACACCTCGTGATTGTGGGTTGTTGGTAGTCAGTCATCTCAACTCCAGGGCATATCTGCAGGAGTTTCTGAGGCTAGCATCCCAGGACCAAACATCTTCAACTGCTTCATTAGTAACCTCCTCTCACTTTACAGCAAAAGTGGAGATGTTTGCCGCTGATTGTAGAATGTTCAGCACCATTTGTGACTCCTCAGTTACTGAAACTGGCCATGTTCAAATGCAAAAAAGTCTGCACACTATCCAAGCTTGGGCTGACAAGTGCCAAATAACATTCACCTCACACAAAGGACTGGCTATGACCATCTCCAATAAGAGGAAATCTAACTACTACCCCTTGACAATCAGTGGTCATCACTGAAAACCCCGCTATCAACATCCTTCGGGTTACCATTGATCAGAAACTCAATTGGACTCATGACATAAACACAATGGCAACTAGAGCACGTGGGAGGCTACAAACGCTGTGGTGAATAACTTACCAATCTGTCCAATCGACAGGGTACAAGCCAGGATGGAATACTTCCCATTTTGCTGGATGGGTGCAACTCCAGCATCACCCAAGAAGCTTGACACCATCAAGGACATGGCAGCCCATTTATTGGTACCATATTTACAACATCCATTCCCTCCACTACTGATGCTCAGTAGCAGCAGTGTGCATTATCTACAAGATGCACTGCAGAAATTCACCAAAGATTCTTATACAACACTTTCCAAACACACAACCACTTCCATCTAAAAGAACAAGGGCAGTGAATGTGTAGGAACATCATCTCCAAGTCACTTTCCATCCTGACTTCAAAATATATCACCATTCTTTTAGTGTCACTCAGTGAAATTCCTGGAATTTCCTCCTTTAGGACACGTGTGTCAATCTACAGCATGTGGGCTCCAATGGTTCAAGAAGGCAGCTCATCATCACCTTCTCTGGGGTATCTAAGGATGGGCAATAAATGCTGGCCCAATGAGCAATACCCATGTCCCCTGAGTGAATAAAAAAAGTCTTGTATACCTCCTTAACCACTTTATCCACATTTAGGTACCAATATACGTGCACACCCAGGTCCCTCTGATTCTTGGCGCTTCCCAAGATCCTACCATTCATCATGTATCCTCCCATATTATTTGGTTGTCCAAGTCACCTCACCTCTTATTTATACGGATTGAATTCCATTTGCCACTGATCAGCCCATCTGACATGCTTGCATATATATTCCTGTAATCTAAGTCTATCCACCTCACTATTTATCATCCAACCATCTACGAATTGACTGATGACTGACTGCAACGTGCTTCTACTGGATAGAATGAAATATATTAGTGGTGTGTGTCCTTCTTGGTTCTTTAGCCGTCAGTGCATGTAAACTGTGGGAAGTAGGTATGACATTTGCAGCAGTGCTAATTTTGTGAAAATGAGGTGAAGCTATGAATATGCATATTGAGTCATGGTTCATGGAGACTGGTAAAAACTGAAAGAACTGCCAATACTGTAAATCAGAGACAAGAATAGAAATTGCTGGAAAAGCTCAGCAGGTCTGGTAGCATCTGTGGAGAGAAATCAGAGTTAATGTTTTGAGTCAAATGGCCCTTTAGGCCTCTTAGATCCTTCGGAGGAAGGATCATTTGACCTGAAACATTAAGTCTGATTTCTCTCCACAGGTGCTGCCAGACTTTAGAGCTTTTCTAGCAATTTCTACTTTTGTCTCACGGAGACAGGAGTTTGCCAATTGAAGATTGGGGCGAAATAATAATGTATAAGGCCAACGATTCAGATGTACCAACATAATGATGAAGATAAAATCACTGTGACATTATCCAATTTTTTTTTCCAACTGTGTCTAGATCTTTGACATTTACTGGCATTTATCATGATATCATCATGATAATTCACTTCCATTTTAGTGTATGCCCAGAAGGCCATCTGCTCTCTATGTTGTGCGAGAACCTTCTTTTCCCTGGCCGTCTCCTGCACCAAAACCTGAGTTGGAGAGCCTTGGAGCTTTCTCGCTGCTTGGAGAATGTTTGCTATTTATACTGATTCTCTCTCAGATATGACTTCAAAATATTCATTGACATTCACTATATTGACATATACTGACTGTCATTGGGGTACATGTCCCATACAAAAATTGACTTTCACTTGTGTCTGTGTCCCACATGCACAGACTCTCAATTGGGGGAAGGATCCCACACAAACTGACACTTACTTGGGTACAAGCCCCATACAGATTGACACTCACTGGCATAAGGGGCCCACACACACTGACTGTCAGTGGGATATGGTTCCCACATATACTAACACTCACAGCGGTACATATCCTCCTCACACTGATGATCAAAGGGATACAGATCCCATGCCCACTGACTCTCAATTAGGGTACAGGGCCAACACACACTAACTCTTACTGACATACAGGTCCCATTAACAATGACTCTCGCTGGCAAGCTGGTCCCACAAGCACTGACTGTCACTGGGGTATGAATCTCACGTGCTCTGACACCTACTTGAAGTACAGGTCTCAAACACACTGACTCTCATGGGGATACAGACCACACACGCACTGATACTCGCTGGGGTACAGGTCCCACACATACTGACTATCAAAGGGGTACAGAACCCATACATACTGACTCTCATTGGCGTATGGATTTCTTTTTGGGCCTGTCTCGCAGTGCCACTTGGGTATAGGTTCCACACAAACAGGGGCAACGTTTTCACACAGAGGGTGGTTCATTTGTTAAATGAACTGCAGCAGAAATAGATAAATACAGGTACAGTTACAACAATTAAAAGACATTTGGATATGTAATGAATAGGAAAGATTTAGAGGGATATGGCCCAAATGCAGGCAACGGGACTAGTTTAGTTTAGTAAACTTGGTTAGGTCATAGAATCTCTACAGTGAGGAAACAGACCCTTTGGCCCAACAAGTCCACACTGATCCTCAGAACATCCCATCCAGACCCATCCCCCTAATCTACAAATCTCTGAACACTACAGGCAATCTAGCACAGACAATCCACCTAGCCTGGTAACCGGAGCACCCGAAGGAAACCTATGCAAACATGGGGAGAATGTATAAACTCCAGACAAACAGTGGCTCAAGGCTAGAATTGAACCTGGGTTCCTGATGCTGTGAGGCAGCAGTGCTAACCACTGAGACACCGTGCCACCCCATAGCGTAAACAAGTTGGACCAAAGGGTCTGTTTCAGTGCTGTATGACTCTGTGATTTCATGGCTTCCACTGGGGTATGACTCTCACATAGACTCTCACCAGGATATGAGCTTCATATGCATTGACTCTTTTTAGGTATGTCACTGTCACTCTGGTATGGTCACACACCCACGGTGAGTCTGACTCTCACCGGGATATGGTTTCCAGATATGGTTAATGAGCAGTGTAGACATGAGAACAAAGCAGTAGGAATGTGGGTTTGAGGTTTGACTGGGTATGTGGTTCACACTGCAGAATTTGTGTCAGTTCCGTTTCCAATTGAGTCAGTGGCAGTGATCAGTGTAGGAGAAGAAGACCCAATCTGAATCAAGTGACTGTCAGTAGGCCTGAGCTGGCATTGGAGCAGTGATGGGTTAGGTGAGGGAGCTTTGCAACATTTGGACAAGTGATGAGGTCCACGTCGTGGGAGGATGGAGATGGAGCAGAAGATGAGGTAATGGAGGCTGAATGGAGATAGAAAGAGGTTAGTGAACAAATAGCGGCTGAATGGAGATAAGAGTTATGGACATGACTGGGTGTGATTGGGAAGGAGGGCATGCATGAGTGTAAGTTTAGGGAGGTTGTGTTGGGCTAGTAATCACATTTGATGCCTTTAATGTTTTTTGAGTGTGTTTTTTTTATGGACAGCTAGTGCCAAAAGATAACATTTCAAAACTTCTAAAGACTGAGGAAACAATCCACCCAAGTTACGTCTTTGGTGTCAAATGAGCGTGCAAATGATACAAACTTTTTCTGGTAAAATCCCTTCCTACTTTTAAATACCTTCCCTTTCAGTTTGACTCCAGCTCCTCTGTTTCTTTCTTGCATGTATTCAATATTCACAGAATTTTCTTCCCTCTATAAAGCACTTTAACATACCTTCTGTTTGAAATGCTTGAAAAATTCATGGTACCACTACCTGATGGTGTATTTTCAGAATGCAATGAAGATTTATCAATGAGGGTTTCCTTTTCTGAGTTTTTATGAAGCAACGAGAATGTTCATAACTATGCTAACCATGGAAAAGATGTCTTTCAACCAGTAGTAACAGTGAGAATGCCAGAGACGTTAATGATTTTTGGGTTTCAGATCCCATTTGAGAACATGCGAACAATTCCATCCCTTGCAATTTCAAAGCATATATTGCCAATTTCCTGATTTTCTCTTTTCTCTGACCCCTTTCACCACACACACAATAGAAGTGATTTTATGAAGCAGCAGACAAAAATGTCACCCTACATAAATCATTGGGCCACAAGCAGAGCGTGATGTTGTCACAAGAACGTTAAATACACACAACTGTCCCCAGTTGTGTAATTTTCAACTCTCCTCATTGAAGCATATGAAAGACAGGCCAAACATTACTCTCTGTGAGTACACATTGAGCTGACGAAATAGTTGACAATTGATTCATAAACCAATAAATCTTTATTTCCCTCATAGACAAAATTAGGAAACTGGAACTGCATTTAACATAATGCTTCATCACTGGGGTCTCGAAGGGCAGACATGTTTAAGAGCCTCATTAACATTATTTTTGCCTTTTATTACTGCTGCAGTATTGGATACTAGAGGCAAAAACAGAATATAATTCTCATCTCAACATTGTGGCTTATTTTAATTTTGTGTCATAAGTCAGCAATAAGTAGCTTGTAGCTGCACAGTGAAATAACTCGATTTTAATGGAATCAATTATTATAATTACTTATTATTTTCCTGAAATATTTGCAGTTGAATCCCTTTGGGGGCCCATAGCTGGAACTTATGTAATGTGAAAATAATATGAAAATAATATGGTAATTATTAAATCGGCAATGATTGTACAAACGATTCGGGATCTGCTCCAATGGGACAGTTTTACAGATTTTCATAATGTGCTAGTGAGGCGATAAAGACTTGCCACAGAAAGCTTCAGATAACCTTCTGCTTCCAAAACGTTCAAGCAGTTCATGATCTCCTTTGCAAACTAATTTGTAAAATCTGTACAGGTTCCAGAGGATACCACCTTCTTTCATTGCTTTTAAATTGTGCTTCCAGCACCTTGTGGCATGGCCATTCTTTAGGAGTAAATGAGGATTTTACATCAAATGAGTTTGGAATTATAGCTAGGCTGTAAATGCAGTGTAAAAAAGATTAATCTAGCAACAAAAGATTGTGTGCTTCTGTGAACATGCTCAGCTGCATAGAGAGTAAATTGGCACAGCAGATTTTCATGTAATATTTTGTTCTTTCATACCTTGTTAGCAGTAGGTTGAGTAATATTGTCATGCTGCTGATTGAAATCAAATCAACACAGATTTTCCACTTTGCTGTCCCACACATCCAATGTAGGTTCTGACTGCCAAAATGATGCAACCCTTTGTCTGCAGTTTTTTATATGGAGCAATTGGCTGGAATGGCTACTTGCCTGTGTGCAAGCAGGGCTGATGACTCCTGTTGCTAGTGACAGGTATTACTGGACCAAAATGCATCTGCACATGCATGGTTGCTGGTACTACATTCCACATGTAATAATGTCACTGGCTATGCATGTGAATGCTACCTCACACCAACACACACACATACTCTCTCAGTCACTCACTCTGAATTAAAGCTCTGAGGCTTCAGCAGAATTAGATAGTGCAGATCACTGGGTACAAGACATTGCAGCTCTTCCCTTTTCAATTTGGTGACACTGAGCTTTTTTTCTCTGTCATGGTTGGCGTGTCCTCTGGCCCCTTTGTAAGCCAATGGTTGGTGAGGGACTTTTCCTCAGGCTGGTTTGTGTGAGCCTGGCCATTTCCTGAATGGCTTCATCACCCTCCTTGACACAAAAGACTGTTAATAGGGAGTCAGCAATGCAATTTCCCTTTGACACCCTGATGAACACCATCAAGCAGTCACTGACCAGATCCTAACAATTGTACAGGCAACTTCGATCGATCTCTGACCCTTGTCTACTGCAGCTGGAAGGTGACAGGGCTGGACATAACTGAAAATGTATATATTTTTTAATGATAAATTGATCTGGTTGTTATGATTACACATAATGGAAATTTTTATGATGCATTTCCATCATTTACAGGATGCTTAGATGTCATGCCCGTGCTTGAGTGAATTTCTGAAAATGTCAGAGGCAAATGGAGCAGTTTTTTTGAACAAATGTTCTTACTCTTTGGCGATACATTGAGAAGCAATCTAGACCCACTCCATACTAAAATATGTCAACTTCATTTTTGTAAACTATTGCCCTTTTAAAATCTATCCATATACCTTCCCACACAATAATGTTGGAAAAAAAATCTAATATTCTGAAAAGGTTGTCCACGCAGCAGTAGATTCATTTTCACAAGACGGGATAACTTATCATTGGCACAATAGGGGCAAATTTAACTTCAAAAACTTCACAGCTTGCTTTATTCTTGGTCAAGTGCACCATTTAATAATAAGCTTAAATGCTGTGATAGTCACTGTACATTTGTCCATGCATGCTGTGTTTAATTAACTGAAGAAAATATGAATGTGTAATAGACAAGCCAAAAGAAGGCTGACTGCCAACAGAGCTATTCCAAAGTAAGTAGTAAATGCCTAGTAACATTCCTACTGATGTTCTATCTGGCTTGTTTAATTATGACTCTGAAGTGTGCTTTTTGAAGTTATAGGGCTATGAAACAATAGTATGAACAGTGATGACACTGAGTAAAATTCATACATGTGAATGACTGCTATAAATATATGACAGCTACACTACACAGATGGATAATTTGGATATAAATTTTCTCCAGCAGGTAATTTCTAATGTTGGAACATGAAACAATATTTAATCCCCAATCTCCCACATAGATACAATATTCGTATAACTCATAATTCTAATTAATAAGACTATACAGTCCATTAAACTTTCATTCCATATAAATTTGTTGAATTCATGAGTAATGTTGTTTTAAAGTATTTATTTTGAAAATAGGAGCAATACAGTTGTGTTAAATCATATTGAAAGATATATTAATATTTTATAAATAATTTTGTCAGTCGAGCTTGTAAAGTCCCAATAGCATAACTAATTCTAACCTTGATGTTCTTGGAGGTATTGTGAATTAATATTTTGGAGATTAAATAGCTATCGTAGTCATGTATTCATCATAAACACTGTATATGCTTATATAAAAAAAAAATTTGAGACCAATTTTTTGCCAGTAATTATGGGGTCAACTTTTACACACGTGCTTTTGAGGGATTGACATAAATGCTTGATTTGGACATTAAGAACCACTGATGCAATGGAACAAAATAAATCCAACAATACTAAATAATTCATATTAAGTCTTTATCATTTATTTATTTCATGACATTAGGGTTACGAATGTGAAACCTTTCAGGAAAGTTGTGTTTTTAAAGTTTCCTTTCACTGATGAAGGAATAGAATGTGTTTTGAAATAGACGGGTGATGATTATGTTAAATGTCTACCTGGAGATGGGCTTATGAGATCGACAGAAACCTACTGAAAAACAAGTGATAGTTTTCACACCTTTGAAATAACTCTTCAGAGGCTATCTGCCATTACCAATCACCCTTTATTTACAAATGTATAGCCTTTGACAATAGCAATCTCTCACATGGAGTCAGGCCTTCAGGGCCTCAATATCCCTGCCATTCATCGTTTAATGTCAACAAGGTCTCCCTGATTAGACCAGATTAACAACTTGTATCAGCAAGCTCATATTTTAGGTTTTAGCTGACAGACCTTGTTACAGTCATTACATTCTTACCCCTCTCCCAACACCAAGTGGTCCGATTTCTTTGTCAGTCTCCTGGGGGCACTTTAAAACTAGGTTATGTTCCTCCATGGATTCGACATTAGGGAGTGTGTAATGAATGAGAACTCGCTTCTTATGCCTGGAGTGCATTGTACTTCTTTCATGTCCATCACTGATTCAGGGTGTGGAGGTGCTGGTGTTGGACTGGAGTGGACAAAGTCAAAAATCATGCAACATCAGGTTATAATCCAACAAGTTTATCCAACAAACTTTCGGAGTGCAACTCCTTCATCAGAAGCAGGAGAGAGGGCACACAGTTAGAGTTTATAGGAGGGATCAAAGGATCATACAACTGGTGTGAGTAGAGTGGACAAAACTAAAATAGCTGATGGAGAACTCTGTTAGAAACGAGACTCAAGTTTCAATTGATTAAGATGCAAATTTCAGAATCTATTTCAAGTCTCTGCCCTGAGATAATTAAAGGTTTTATCAGTGTCTGCCTAACTTTCCAAACTTCAATCAGGTAGAAATACAAAAGGTGACATCTCAGGTCAAATACTGAATTGGAGATCTGAGGCCCGATTCAGAATCTGTCTAAGACTTTTAACCTGAAATTGGAGTGGTTTTATTCAGAAAGCAGGAATTTATAAAATGCCCCACCGGCTGACTGTGTCTACAAATTGTGTTTTTGGAACAAAACAGATTGTCTTTGCAAATTGACAAACATCTTGGATAATATGACTCACCCCATTTGTGTGTGTTTGTGTGTGTGTGTGTGTGCACGCAAGGGTGTGTCAGAGAGAAGGAGCAGTGATGCTGTCAAAACAAGACAGTCCGGACGATTTTAAAGATGCAGAACAGTGTAGTGGGGTGCCCTGTAGTGTGACATGAACCTAAGATCACAGTTGAGCCCACCTTCATGAGTACGGAACTTGGCTATCAGACTCTGCTTGGTGATTCTGCTTGTTGTGTATCCCGAAGTCCTCGGCGATTCTGCGTCATTGTGTATCTCAAAATTCAATGGGACATGATGCTCAACTCGCCATCGCCAGTTCCGATGTGCCACACCAAAAACCCCACGGCACCCTTAGAAGACAGACACGGGATATGACCAGTAGTGTACCTTTCATCGTCCAGTACTTGCCTGGAATGGAGAAACTACATCATGTTCTACATGGTCTTCAAAATGTCATTGAAGATGATGAGTACCTTGCCAATGTCTTCTCTATGCTTCCACTTCTTACCTTCAAATAACCACTAAACCTTAAACAGACCAAATTTTGCAGCAAACTATCCAGCCTTCAGGACAACATTGACCACAATACCGCACAACCCTGCCATGGCAGCCTCTGCAAGACATGTCAGATCATCGACATGGACACTACTATCACACGTAGAACCACCATGTGCATGGCAGATACTTATGTCACTTGATCAATGTTGTTTATCTCATATACTGCAGGCAAGGATGCCCCAAGGCATGGTATATTGTCAAGACCATGCAGTAGCTATGAAAACAGATGAATGGACACCACACAACAATTGCCAATCAGGAATGTTCCCTCCCATTCAGGAAACACTACAGCTGTCAAGGGTATTCAGCCTCTGACCTTTGGGTAAGTGTCCACCAAGGTGCACTTTGGGATACACATCAACACAGATTCGCCAAGCAGAAACTGATAGCCAAATTCCATACCCTTCATCAAGTCAAGTGAGAGAGAAGCAAACAGAACATAGAATTTATAGGCAGATACATTAGGGGCAGAGAGATCAAATGGTGTGTGTGGAGTGTCAACAGCTGAAAAACAAGCGAAGGGATGACCTAAAACCAGATTAAATGAGCCAGAGAGATAATTACAAAAATTTTAAATTAAGGTGGTGCTGAAGACAAGCCAAATGACTGGAATGACATGATGGGGATAACAGTCGCGTGTTGAGGTCTAACCAAAGTAATAAGCTATCCAAAAATGTACAAATTAATTAAGGTCGAGAGGCCATAGCAATTTAGTAAGGTGATGGTGTCAAAACAGGACAGTATGGAATACTTTATAGATACAGAACAGTGTGATGGGGTCACATGTAGCGTGACATGAACCCAAGGTCATGGTTGAGGCCATCTTCATGGGTACGGAGCTTGGCTATCAGTTTCTGCTCAATGATTCTGCGTTGTTGTGTATCTCAAAGGCTTCCTTGGAGGACACTTACCCTGAGATTGGAAGCTGAATGTCCTTGACTGCTGAATTCTTCCCCGACTGTGAAGGAACATTCCTGTCTGATGATTTTTGCATGGTAATAACCGAAAGAACTGAGGATGCTATAAATCAGGAACAAAAGCAGAAGTTGCTGGAAAAGCTCAGCAGATCTGGCAACATTTGTGAAGAAAAAGATCAGAATTAACGTTTCTGCTTCCCTCTGGACCCAATATCGAGTTCAATAATTTTAGGGCCTAGACTCTCCCATGTCCTAGCCCCCTACCCCTCACACTAGGCCTTATTATCACATAGCCTGCCATTACACACTCAATGTTGTTAGTCACTAACAGTCCCCATTAACATCTATTCACCCTCCTAGCCAGATTGTTATCAACTACTTTGTCTATCCAACTGCTCTTCTCCCTCTTTGGGCTCTATTCTTTGTCCTATTATTTACTCCCTACCCCAATTCCTTCCCGATTTTCTTCATATAAACTGACATTTTCCCAGCTACCATCAGTTCTGAGGAAGGTTCACTGGACCCAAAACGTTAACTCCGATTTTTTTCTTCACAGATTGTTGCATGGTGTCCATTCATCTGTTTTCATAACGACTGCATGGTCTCGTCAATATACCATGCCTTGGGCCATCCTTGCCTGCAACGTATGAGATAAACAACGTTGACCGAGTAACATGAGCATCTGCCATGCAATGGTGGGTGGTGTTCCTACGTGTGGTAGTAGTGTCCATGTCAATGATCTGACATGTCTTGCAGAGGTTGCCATGGCAGGGTTGTGTGGTATTGTGGTTGATGCTGTCCTGAAGGCTGGACAGTTTGCTGCAAATGCTGGTCCGTTTAAGATTTGGTGGTTATTTGAAGGTGAGAAGTGAAGGCATAGAGAAAACTTTGGCGAGGTACCCATCATTTTCAATGACATTTTGAAGACCATGTAGAACATGGCGTTGGGATGATCTTGGTGAGATGCCCTTTGTCATCAATGACATGTTAAAGGTTGTGATGAACACAGTGTAGTCTCTCTGCTCTGGGCAAGTACTGGATGCTGAAGAGTCTCTATCAGTCATATCCTGTGTCTGTCCTATGTGGAGGTCATTGTGGCTTTTCACTGTGGCACTGTGGCACTGGCAATCAAAGAGTTGAGCATCGTATTCCACTTTTATCAGGGTGTCCTTCAAAATCATTAGGTTTCCGTCAAGTTCCTCCTCATCTAAGCAGTTACTTTGTATATGCTGGGCTTGTCCTTGGGAGATGCCTTATTTAATATGTTTAGGATGGAAGCAAGAGATGTGCAGTATCATGAGGTTATCCATGGGCTTGTGGTAGAGTGAGGTACTGAGGTGTCCGTTCTTGATGGAGATGCCTATGCCCAAGAAGAAGACTGAATCTGAAGAGTAGTCCATGGTAAGTTTGATGGTGCGATGAAACTTGTTGATATCACTATGTAGTTGTTTAGTGATTATTCACCATGAGTCCAAAGGAAGAAAATGTTGTCGATGTTTCTGGTGTATAGCCTTGTTTGGAGGTCCTAGGCAGCAAAGAAGTCTTGCTCGACTTGTGCATGAAAATACTGGCATATTGGGGTGCAAAATCGGTCCGCATGGCTGCTCCGTGTGTCTGGATAAAAAACTGGTTGTCAAAGGCAAAGACGTTGTGGTCGAGTTTGAAGCAGATGAGTTGTAGAATTACATCTGGAAATTGTTAGTTGTTGGTGTTGAGTACTGAGACTGTTGCAGCAATGCCTTCATCGTGGGGGAAGCTGCTGTAGAGTGTTAAAACATTCATTCTGATGAGGAATGTTCCTGGTTCAACTGATCAGTGGGTGCTAAGTTTCTGTAGGAAATCTGTAGTGCCATGAAAGAAGCTGGGGGTTCCTTGTACAATGGGTTTCAAGATGCCCTCAACAAAGCCAGAGAGGTTCTTACACAGAGCCCCATTGCCTGAAACGATGAGACTTCCAGGTGTGTTGGCTTTGTGTATCATCGGAGGGCAGAAAAAGTCTCCTATGTCTATTCAGTTGACGGATGTGTTCTTTGGTCAGATTGGCTGGTAGTTATCTGTAATGTTCCTGGTTGTTCAGTTGTCAGTATGTTTCTTTGCAGTAGTCCGTTCTATCCTGTATGACTATGTAAATTCCTTTGTCCTTGGTCTTGAGAGTATGGAGAGCATTGCATTGTTCATCGATGTCATTCTATGCTATCTTGTGAGGGCAGCTGATGAATCTGGTGTTAATACATAGCCTGACAGCTTGAACATACATATCAAGCCTTGGGCAACGTCATTCTGGAGGCGTCCAATTCTTTCTTTTGTCTCTGTACCAAGGATCTGTCTGTTGACTGTTCCGGTTCATTGGTTGTCTCATTGGGCTTGCTGCTAACATGTTGGGGTTTGTGGATGAATTTCCAGAGCCTCGTTCACCTGATTAATTCTTCTGTGTCTGTCATGAGACCAATGGGATCCATTTTGGTAGTGGGGCAGAATTGGACCCTTAGTTGAGAGCTTCAATTTCGCTTGATTGAAGGATGTGGTCTGACAAGTTGATGATCAATTTTCCTGTGGTGGTACCAGTTTCAACTGTGGTACCAGACAAGGCTCAGTTATGGTTGGCAGTGATGCGCAACTGTTCACTCTGTGACACTCTCATCAGCTCTACACTTCCCACCAACCTGTCCACCACATGGGGTACCTTTCCCTGCAACTGCTAGAGGTGCAACACCTGCCCTCACACCTGCCCTCACACCTCCCCTCTCACCTCTATCCAAGGCCCTAAACAATCCTTCCAGATCCAGCAGAGATTCACCTGCACTTCATCCAACCTGATCTATTGTATCTGTTGCTCCTGATGTGGTCTCCTCTACGTCGGAGAGGCCAAACGCAGACTCAGGGTCTGGTTTGCAGAGCATCTGAGCTTGGCACACACCAACCAATCGGACCTTCTGGTTGTTATCCATTTTAATTCTCCCTCCCACTCCCCTGGCGACATGTCCATCCATGGCCTTCCCCACTGTCAGAATGGGACCAAACATAAACTAGAGGAACAATACCTGCTATTCCATATTGGGAGCTTACAGTCCAATGGCCTCAATATTGACTTCACCAGCTTCAAAATCCCTTCACGCCCAACCTTATCCTATGTCCAGCCCTCCCCGTCCTCTTTGCGCCTCTGACCTGATCTGACCTAACCTGTCCATCTTCCTACTCATCAATCCACTGCACCTTTCTGACTGAGCAATCAGATTAACCCTCTACTTGTGTCCACCTATCACCACCCTACCTACCCTTCCCCCAGCCCCACCCCCCATTTCCTCTATTTACTTCTGGGCTCTCCTCCCCAGTCCTGAAGAAAGGTTTCAGCCCGACACGTTGACATTCCTGCTGCTCAGATGCAGTCTGACCTTCTGTGCTTTCCCAGCTTCACATCTATTGACAAGCTCCTGGACAGATGTGGGAACCAGCTCTGAAAATCCTGTTTAAATTAAATTGCAAGTAAGCGTGGCTCATGTCAAGATTTGTGAAAGACTGACCTTCTGCCAGCTTTGTGTATGAAACCTCTAACCAAGGGTTTGGGCATTTACTGAAGTGCATAAAACAGTTTACTGTTTGTTTAAAATCCGCACAAAAGGGAACTGACCCATCAGGCTTCAAAATTAGTATGACCGGTGCTGCCCATTCCATGAACTGAACTGGTTTGATTATTCCTTCACTTTTCAGCCTTCTGAGTTCTCCTTCTACTTTTGCCCGTAAGGCAAATAGTACTCTATAGGCCTTGCAGAATCATGAAATTGTTTCCTGGTCAACATACAAAGTTACTCTGGCTCCCCAAACCTTCCTGGAAAACTTCCACGTATTTAATTACGATTTAACTCAGGCAGCCATTTTATAATTGTAATATGTTGAGCTAATCTAAGTGAATCCCTTGCAAGCAATTTCACCCTATCAGGCTTGGGCCTGAGCCTTCTAATACAACCAGTATTAAGTTACCTAGATGCCTTTCATCTGCAAAGATTGCCCAGTATAGGTTCTTAGCTTAGCTGAAGTCTTGCTCAAATTTAAGGGAGACCAGAGCGAATTTGATTAAAAACTAGTTCTGTGATAGATACAGCCTTGCTGGTATTGATTTCCATGAGAGCCAGATGGCCATTTAACAGATATTTATCTTGATTGATTCCAATTTCGATGTTACTAACTATTCCAAACTAAATGCAGGTGGAGTTTCCAGGGTATGAAATCGCCTGAACACACTCTTGGATATAAGTTATCTTATTCTATACAAGTCCAGTGGGCCTCTGTTGCTGTCCCAAATTTGCATATTGACAACAATTAAAGAGTCTACCAGGCTGGATCCTGAAGAAAATTGTAACCATTTGGCTGAGACTTGGTTTTGTTTTAACATTTTGTTGTGGTCCAATTTAGCAGGATACGTTCTAAGCAAGGCTATGGCATGCCTGCACTCAAGTGGTGTTCCCCAAACTGGCAAGGGTGTCCTCTTCCATTGAATGCCTTGCAACTCAAGATCCACGAGCCGTATTTTCCAATGATAAAGTCAATTGTAGCACCTGTTTGAAATCCAGTTGAGTTTTAGTCAGTAGGCACTTTTGCATAGTCACACCATTAATCCCACATACTCGGTAGTCTTTAAGCATCTCAATTAGGTTTAAACCAAATTCATAAGCCTTTGCCAGTCATCTTAGCCTAGTCAAAAATGCTAATATGCATTCCCTGGTTCTCGAATTTCCTAGTGAAAGCGACAGCATCTGAGAAGTAAAGGTGGATTGGAGTCATAATAGTCTTTAACTATGTTAATCAATTGTTGAAAAGTTTAGGTATCTGATACTCAGGATATGTTAGGCTTCTAATGACAAAAAAAGCTGCAGCTCCAAAGGCTGTCAGGAAAATTACTTGTTGTTCATAGTCTGCCACAATGTTTTCTGCCCGGAAAAAAGAATGCATTCTTTCAACATGCTGGACCTAGTCCTCGATGGCAATATTGAATGAGTCAAGCTTCCCAAACAGAGGCATGATGTATGAAAATGCTTGATCCCACGCAACCCCCCTACCCCATACAACTTCAAAACTACTGTTACGAATGCGTTTCGTTGGGATTGTGCTTTACTCTTGTCGCCACTGAAATAACTCACAGGCTGGTGACCCATCACCAATCATCCTTGGCTTACAATGCATGCCTTTAACAATAGCACTGTCTGGCATTAAGTCAGACCTTCAAGGCCTCAATGTGCCTAACATCCATCCTTTTACGTCAGCTATGTTTCCCTAATTACACCAGATTAACAGCCGCAATCAAGGAACTCTTATACTATGAGGTCCAGCTGGCTGACCTTGTCACAGTCATTGCACCTTGACAATGAGAACAGTGATAGCTGCTTTTAGGAGAAAGTGTGTGAGAGAGCGAGGTAGAGAGAGAGAGACATGGGAATTAATGTTACGTGTTAATACTGCTGCTGCTTTGAAAAGCAGGATGAAGTGTACTTTTCTTATAAACTAAGCATGTTGCTTGCAAAAATTGATTCCCTGTTCAAAAAGTAATGATTATTACTTGTGGCTCTTTCTCAGATTTAAGGAATACAGAGTACTATGTTTCCCCACCAGTAGGTGGCAAGGAGGGAAAATTATTGGGAGAGTTACTCATCATGTTTCTGCCACCTCAACAATTGTGATTTGAGGAAGAATGACCAGGGATGACCTTGAACCTAATACAGAATAGTGTGAGGAGATGCACTTTGGCAGAAGTGATGTGGAGCAACATTCCCTCCAATCTGTGTGGCTGCATAGCTGTGTAGTTACTCGAAAGATCTGCAGATGCCAGTAGGTGAGCCGATTAATGGCCTCTACTTCTGGAGGCCAGCACCGTGGCAAAATAAATTACAGGGAACATTGATAGGGAGAAGCAATATTGACTTAATTGCACAATTCTAAAGAGTGTGCACAGAACAGCGGAAACTGATAATAGGGGGAGACTCCAGTGCATTGATCTTTGAAAGTGACAGGAGTTATTGAGAGAGTGGTCAGCAAAGCAGACAGAATTGTAAATAAATATACCGAGTGGAGATGCAAGGAGCCTAGGTTAAATACCCAGAAGGCTCTAGTTAGACCAACAACAGAAGTGGTAGTAGGAACTGCTGATGCTGGAGAATCTGAGATAACAAGGTATAAAGCTGGATGAACATGGCAGGACAGGCAGCATCAGAGGAGCAGGAAAGCCGACGTTTCGGGTCTGGACCCTTTTCAGAAAAGTTCAGACCTGAAACACCAGCTTTCCTGCTCCTCTGATGCTGCCTGGCCTGCTGTGTTCATCCAGCTGCACACCTTGTTATCTCAACAACTGAAGTAGTGTGTTCAGTTCTGCTCACCACACTTTAGGAAGAATGTACATTTCCTTGTGAAGGATGTAGAGGAGATTTACCAGAATATTCTAGGAGTGAGGGGTTTTAGAAACAGGGTTAAGTCATAGAAGATGTGGGTATTCTCCTTGGAATAAGGACTGAAGAGGAAATTATATCTAGGTGTACATGATTATGAAACAGAGAATTAAGGAATATAAAGCAAAATCCATTCCAGACAGACTTTACAGTCACAGTTTTAGGTTTTGAGCAAGTTATGCAGAGGGAATGTTAGGAAGAACCTATTTCAAGCAACAAATGTATTGACTGAAACTTGCTGCCTGCCAGGACAGTGGACGTGCAGATGATAAAGAATTTCAAACAGAAATTTGATGGACCAATAAACATAACATACTGCTAAGATAGAGAAGGGAAATGGAATTGGCTGGATTGTTCAATAGTGGGCTAATGTGCACTTGATGGGTTGAATGGCTTTTCTATTTTGTTATCACTCTATGAATACAGCTTAAAATGTGCAGCCACATTAGTGCATGAAATTAGACCTTTATTATTAGATCTGAACCTTATTTTCGATATTATATAGAAATACTTAATAAAAGTTACTATGCAAACTATAAAACAACCATATAACCATATATTAACTCCTCCTGGTTCGGAGCAGCACTCCCTGTGTTTGCATGGCAGTGTTCGTTGGGCAGCAGTCTTCTTTGACTGGAGGATGGACCAGAAAAGATGGAAGAAGGCCCAAAGGTGATTCCCAAACCTGTCTGGTTAATGTGCAGCATACTGCCTTCATAAGCTACCGTAATCAACCCATTTTGTGCCAACTATCACTTTGTCCTCTGGTATCAATGAATATCCCTCAACCATCACGTATTGTACACTTTTCCTGACTGTTTTGCTAATATATTGTATTTAAACTGTTTCTTAATAAATTTAAATAAACGATCTTAAAATTACTTCAGAGCTGCCGATTGCCTATTTTAGGTGATCCCAAAGATCCCAAATCCTACAACAGCCTTTTCAATGTAACCACCTGAAATATTTACTTTTCTTTAGATATTTCAAACATCAGGTAACTAAAATGCAAAAAGCAATGCTGGTGATTCAAGTATCAGCGATATTTATCAAAATACATGGCAACTTTTAATGTATAATAACTCCAGATGTCCTAAATACCGAGTCACTTACAGGGAGTGGGTGATCCTGTCAGACTAATTTAATTGATTTTTTTGAAAAGGTGACTGAATGTATTGATAAGGGTAGTGCAGTTGATGTGGCTTATGTGGACTTCAGTAAGGTCTTCAACAAGGTTCTACGTGGAAAACTGTCCGAAAGGTGAAAGCCCATGGGATTCAAGGCAAGTTGGCAAACTGGATCAAAAATTGGCTTACAGATAGGAAGCAAAGGGTGATGGTGGAGAGTTGTTTTTGTAATTGGAAGCCTGTGACCAATACTATACCACAGGGATTGGTGCTACACCTTTGCAGTTTGTTGTGTACATAATGGCTTAAATGTTAATGTAGAAGGTAGAATCTGTGAATGTAAGTTTGCACAAGACACAAAAATTGGTGTTGTTCATCGTGAGGAGGATGGTCTTAGGCTACAGTCTGATATTGATCAGTTGGTAAATTGGGCAGAGCAATGGCAGATTAAATGTAATCCCGATAAATCCAAGGTGATGCACTTTGGGAGCACTATTACGGGAAGGATCTATGCAATGAAATTGTAGGTCCTGAGGGAGTACTGATGAACGAAGGGACTTGGTGTGCAAGTCCATAGGTCCCTGAAAGTGTCAGCACGGGTAGACAGGGTGGTGAAGAAGGCATATAGGATGCTTGCCTTTAATTAGCCACACATAGAATATCAGAGAAAGGAAGTATTGCTAGAAAATTATGTAAAATTGTTTAGGCCACAAATAGAATATTGTGTGTACTTCTCATCGCCACACTACTGGAAGTATGTGATTGAACTGGAAAGTCTGCAGATGACTTTCACCAGAATATTGCCTGGAAAGAAAAGCCTCAGATATGTGGAGAGATTGGAAGGGCTGGGTTTATTTTCTTTGGAGCAGAGGAGGCTGAAGTGAGCAGTGGGGAATCTGAATGAAGTATGAAAAATTATGAGAGGTAAAAACAGATTAGATCCATGATCATCTCCTCCCCATGGCAGACGTTCCAAGTCTGCTGGCATAGGTTTAAGTTGAGGAGCATGTGGTTTAGAGGAGATTTGAGGAAATATCTTTTCATCCAGAGGGTGATAAATATATGGATCATGCTGCCCGAGAGGGTGGTTGAGGAAAGTATTCTCACAATAATTAAGAAGCATCTGGATGAGTTCTTAAAATGCTGGGACATAGTAGACTATGGGTCAAGTGCAGGTAAATGGGATTAGTGTAGTTTGGTGTTTGTTTGTTGGCACGGACATGGTAGACTGAAGAACCCGTTTTTATGTTGTATGACTCTATGAGTACATTTTAAACAGTGGCTCAAATTTTCCAATAGCTTAACAGTTGGTATTTCAGTGTAGATGGGGCTTGTGCATGGGGACCTTGTTGAATCCTTGTTGTAACAAATTCTGAAGGGATTACCCATGAAATTCATTTTTTCACTCACCAATTCCTTAATATCAGGAAGCCTCAAAGTCTGCACTGAAAGCAGATAATTCAGATGCTTTAGATGAAACTAAGTACAATGACTACTCAGGGAAAGTTAGACTCTTAAGTACATCCATTCCACTGCCCATGTGGATCCAATTGCTCCCACCCAACACCAAACACAGCAGTGCTTACCTGGCTGCCCTGCCAACTTAGATCCTAGTGCTCTTTCAACTTGGCACTTTACCAGTACTCAACTGGTATCCTATCCCTGGAACTCTAACCCCCTCCTCAGGTGGCACCATGGCTTCCGAGCACACTAACCTCACACTTGCCTTATGGTATAGCTGTGAAAGTTGCTATCAAGACCTTTACACTTCAGAACACAGCAACTGTCTGCTGTGAAAAGGGGTCATGGATTGCCTTCTTCTAATAGTTCTAACTATGAAAGAACAGTCAGAATGTAAGTATAGCTCTGCATTTCTGAAGGATCTCTGATCTGAATCTCTTTTCAGAAATGCGGAACTTCCTTCTTTTGTAAAGCAAAAACATCCAAAGGTATGAGATTGCCACTCTTCAGAAATATCAATCCAATGAGCCTATGATTCATACTTCGTGAAAGTCTTCTTTACAAGTTATTGTAAAATCTTAAAAAAATTGCACCTGACTGATGCTATCTGTACTATTAAGAGACAAAATCAGAAGAAAACTAATTGACTGTGTGCATTTAATTGAATATTGCTTTTATATATGTAGGAAGTTTGATACATCCCAATCCTGTGAACCCCACTTGATATTAAAGGTTGTGGTTAACATTACATCCTTGTGGATTCACATATATGTAGATATAGCATATAAAGTAAACTATTTCAGAAGTATAAATTTCCACAACTTTTGAATACAGATTCTCCAGCATTGGCAGTTCCTACTATCTCTAATGTAATGTTAAGTCTACTTTGGCTGACTACGAAGAAGCCCCTGTCAAAAAAAAATCACAGAGTGAACTAATTTTCCTCAGATGTCTTGTTGTTTTCTCTCGGAGCAAATCTACAGGGACAGAACAATAACCTAGCATTGGATGTTATATCTGATCCAAACTCTATGTAAGTGATTATGTAATAAAACAATAAGTTATGGAGCATGGGGTGTGAAAAGAAAAATACTAATGTCATCTTCTGGAATAGTTTTTGTTAGATCAAAAGGGTAAAGGGAACCAAATGATAACAGGCAATGCATTTTTTACCATGAAGTTGCTGTATATTTTGAAACTGCGTAATGGAAAACTTAGACCTACAGACAAGTTGATGTACATGATTAATCACATATTTGGCTATTCCCTGGGTACTAAATTCATTGATTACAGACTAAACCTTCAAGGCAAGATTTGTAGTGAAATTGTGAAAAGGTCCAGAAAGAATGTGTAACCCATCTTGGTATGAATATTAAATTGAGAACATCTTTCCCTTGAGTCTTCTAAAATAGTTAATTTATTCAAAACCTCTTTTTAAATGGACAAAAAAAGTGATAAATAGAGGATATATGCACACGGTACACACACTGACCTTGCAGTTAATTTACTGGATGCTACCTTAGGAATACAGAAAACTGATCTAAAATGAGTTAATACCTTCATTAAAATGGTAGTTGAAAGTATTTCATATCAACATGCTAAGCATTCTGACCCAGGTAATCCACAGAGTTGTTTTGGGGCCATTGATTTCTCATTTAAAGGGTGAAGACCATTATCAGCAAGATACTGAGAAAAGGCTGCCTGAAGAAAAATGTTTGGTTAAGTGCCTATCTTTTTTGCAAACGCGCAATGCAAAAATATAAATAATTTCAAAGTATTTAATGTTGGCATTCATATTTAACGAGTAAAACGACACAGTTTTCTTCCAGTTCTGTGTCCAGGAATGAAATAAAATTATTATTCACATGAAATAATGTGCTTAATTAAGGTCCTTTTTCCTGACAATATAATAATGCTGCTGTTTAAGGAATGAAAAGAGACATTGGTATATTTGGTGTTGACTATTGCATAAAGAAGAGGTCATAGTCAGAAAGGTTATGGTCTTTGTAGAGACTGTTAAAGTGGTCAGCCAGGTGGACATCATCGAATATGAGTTCTGTAACTGGGGGTGTTAGTCTGTTAATCAGGGAGCCCTGGCTGCCAGATACAAACAGGAGTATCAGACATCCTGCTCACTCTGAGACCTAGCTCTGAGGGAGCTGGATCAGTGTTAAGATCTCTCCACATGTAAATAAAGGCTGACACAGTGACAGGATAATGGCCTCTGTGGAGTTATTTCAGTCTTGAAAGACAGGAATGCCTATTTCTGTAGCTTAATGAATCTTTAGTTCTGTTCCATCGTTCATGATGTAGAAGCACATGAGTAAATGAGCTTTTGGAACACAGTGGCAGGATTGGAGACAGTTTTACATGGATTTACATGGAGACATGGATTTACAAAAGGTAAGTAATGTTTGATAAATCTACCGGAATTCTTCAGGAGTGTAGCTAGTAGATTTGATGAGGTGGTGAATGCGTATGTGGTTTATTTGGGACTTTCAGAAGGTTTTCAACAAAGTTCCACATAAGAGATGAATGTGTAAAATCAAAGTGCATTGGTTAAGAGGTCATGTATTAAGATGGGTAGAAAAATAGTTGGAAGACATGAGACCAAGATTAAGAATAAATTGGTCTTTTTACAAACTGCAGGCAGTGACTCGTGGGTATAGCAGGAATCTGTCCTAAACTCCAGCTAGTCACAATATATATTAATGATTAAGATGAGGGAAAAAAATGTAATGTCTCCAAATTTGCATATGACACAAAGCTGGGTGGAAGGATGAGCTGTGAGCAGGGATGCGGAGATGCTTCAATGTGATTTGGACAAGCTAAATGAACGAATGGCAGATGCAGTATAATGCAGATGAATGTGAGGTTATCCACTTTGGTAGCAAAAACAGGAAGGCAGATTACTATCTGAATGACTACAAAGGAGAAGGAGAACGTTCAACCTCGTACACCAGAAGGTGAGCATGCAAGCGCAGAAGATGGTTAAAAAAAAAGCGAATTTTATGTTTGCTTTTATAGCAAGAGGGTTCTAGTATAGGAGCAGGGATGTACTGAGGTATTTATACAAGGCTTTGCTGAGTCCATACCTGGAGTATTTTGTGCAGTTTTGGTCTCCTTATGTGAGGAAGGATGTTCTTGCTATGGATTGTTTATCAGACTGATTCATAGAATCATAGAATCATACAGTACAGTAAAGACTATACTGTCAACTTTTGCCTGTCAACTTTTTCTCATACCCCGCTTTGTTCTCTTAATTGCTTTCTTGACTTCCCTCCACACTGCATTTTTGATACTCCTCCAGTGCATCCCTTGTCTTGCTCCCTTGTTATATGTCTCTCTTTCCCTTATTCCAGTCCTGAATATTCCTAGACATCCATATTTCTTTGGGCTTGTTGGCCTACATTTCACTCCAAAGGGAACACGTTGGGCCTGTACTCACCCCGTTTTGTTTTTTGACTCCTCCTGCCGTTCTTCTTTAGATGTACCCTCAATTAGCTGTTGCCGGTCAACTTTGGCCACATCCTACCCTATTTTCACAGAATCTTCCTTACCCCAAACTAAAACCCTTTTTACTTAGGACTTTGGAGTCTGAGTTCAAGATTCACTTAAGGTTAAAATGCAGGTTTGGTTGGCAGTTAGGAAGGCAAGTGCAATGTTAGCATCTATTCCAAGAGGACTATAATACAAGAGCAGAGATGTACTGCTGAGGATGTATAACACTCTAGTCAGACCATATTTGGAATATTGTGAGCAGTTTTGGGCCCCGTATCTAAGGAAGAATGTGCTGATATTGGAGGGGGTCAAGAGGAGGCTTAACAGAATGATCCTGTGGATGAAGGGGTTGAAGTATGAAGAGTGGCTGGGGACTCTGGTCTGTACTGGATGAAGTTTAGAAGGATGAGAGGGGATCTTACTGAAACTTACATAACACTGAAAGGCCTAGATCGTGGATGTGGAAAAGATGTTTCCACTATTAGGAGAGACAAAAACCCGAGAGCACAACGTCAGCATGAAGGGATGATTCTTTAGAACTGAGATGACAGGGATTTTTTTCAGCCAGAGGGTGGTGAATCTGTGAATCTATTATCAAAGGAGGCTGTGAAGGCCAAGTCATTCAGTGTATTTAAGGCAGGGACAGGTTCTTAATAAGTAAGGATCCAAGGAGAAGACAGGAGAATGGAGTTGAGAAACGTACTTGTCATGATTGAATGACGGAGCAGGCTCAATGGATGGAGTGGCCTAATTCTGCTCCAACACCTTATGCTGTTATATATCTTATGGTAAAAGACTAGTTAGAATTTCTTTTAAGAAAAGAAATTACAAATTAAGAAAATAAAATAAGGATGTAGGTCAGATGATGTGTTGTACATACATGACGTGAGAGGTGGTGGACCCTATTGTAGTTCATACTGACCAGATCAGGATCAAATGTTGTTTGTTTGAGGAACTTTGACTCAGAGTGATTGAGCTGGAATCTGAGCTTTCAACACTGTAACACATTAAGGAGAGGGTGAGTTACATAGATACTGAGCTTCAGGAGGCAGTCACACCCCTTAGATGAACTACCTTGAATTTGATTGGTGGTCAAAGAGCAGAGGGTTTGACTTTGATTGAGGGAATGTAAAGAAACTCAGGAGCCTCAGCCTTTAAACTTGTTCAACAAATCTGAGATCCTGTGCGGATGAGAACCAAGCCTATTGGGAGGGTGAGCAAGTTGACCGTTGCATGGTACAAGAAGCCATTAAAGAGGGGAGAGAAAAGAAGTTTGAAGGGACAGCCTGTTAGAACTGAGATGAGAAAGAATTTCTTCAATCAGGGGAATTTGCTACCATAAAAGACTGTAGGCCTAGACATTGAGTGTATTTAAGACAGAGGTATTAAGGGAACCATGATCAACCTTTCTGCACCAGATTGCAGATCGAGAGGGTGAGAGCTGTACAGGGCAAATCGGACATTTCCTTTCAACACTGACATCCCAATGGCTAATGGAATGTCGTCACGGCTGGACATAGGAAATGTCACTTACAGCAAGCCCTGACGAGCAGCAATATCAACAGTGTAGGTGGAGGCATATTGATGTATTTGGGCTGCTACCCTGCCAGGAAAAACTACACAATTCTAAGTTTAAAAACTACGATCCTACCAGCTCCTGAATAGCCCAAGCTGCGCAACTGGAAGAAAAGTTGATCATGGTTCCCTTAATTTGCACCAGATCTCAGTTAGCAAGGGAATCAAAGGTTGTGGGGAGAAAGCAGAAGAATGGGCTTGAGAGCTTGTTGGTCATAATTCAATAGTAAAATAGACTTGATGGGCTGAATGGCTTAATTCTGCTCCTATACCTTATGGCCTTACATGTGGTTAAAGCAGGCACAGGATATTGACTTTGATGATCATGATGAATTGTGAAACAAGCTCAGTGATGACTGGCCTAATTCTGCTTTTCTTTGTTTCTAAATATAGTGCTACATGATCATAAATGTTCTCTTTGGTGATGCCACATATCTTCCTATCAATGATTGTAACAATTTTTTTACATGTTTTCATGGGCATCCCTGGCAATAGCAGCATTTATTGCTCATCCAAAGTTGCCGAGAGGGCAGTTAAGACTCTACCACCTTGTTGTTCTGGAGTCACAGGTAGGTTAGGTTGGGTAAGGATGGCAGATTTCCTTCTCCCAAAGGGCAGTAGTGAATCACTTTTTTTTTAAAATGACTATTGGGTGACCTCATTTCTGATTCCAGATTGTTCCTGTCAAATTCAAATTTCTCCAACTGCTATGGTGAGATTTGAATGGATGTCCATAGAACATTAGCCTAGGTTCCTGGATTACTAGTCCATTGACATTACTATAAGGCAATTTAGACAATTGCAGTTATCCTCTACATCTATAGTGTATGGCGTTCCTGTCAATGTCAAGACTGTTACTGAGCAGAGGTATAATGAGCTGCTGGTTTACATTCAATGCATCACTGAGCACATCATCAGTGTACTGTATGAAATTACCTGCACAAATCTTATAACAACAGTCAATACTTTTGTTCAGAAGGAATAACTATAATCAGCATTGGTCTGCTATCCCCCAAATGTATGTCATTACAGAAGTGAAATAAGGGGAAGAAGGCATTTTGAGGTAACTTGTAGATATCCAACATACACTAGCTACAACTGACATAAAAAATTGTTCAGCAAAACCACAGACATTGAAATATTGACTTACAGTGCCTAAGGACAGCTGTCCCTGTAAACTTTAGATCAGCAGAGATCCTGATGTGAGGATTTGTCCTTGTTGCAAGGATACACACTGCAACATGAAAGCAAGATAGAAATAAATAAAGAAAGAACAAAAAGAAACAAAAATGTTTTATTTTGATTGAGCAGTTTTACTTATCTCAGGATCTTTTGAAATTAATTTGATGTCCTCCCTGGGGTGAGTTTGGAGGTAGAATTTACCAGAAAGCGCGAGCAGAAAACTTTACGACCTTCCCAACTCCAATCCAATAATGTTCATGGATGACCTTCAGGACATTCCCTCCTTATTCCAACGACAACGACAAGAGATGTAGATGCTGTGGTGTTCATGAACCCTGGCATGTTTAGTTGTAGACTCCCAGTTCCCATTCCAAATTGAGGGACCCAGCATCTAGATGGGAGGGCAAAGTGTGGCTGCTGGGAACAAGTCTCCTCCTCTTGGAATTGACCACATTCCTGCTCCAAACTCTCTTTCCAAGTGACTCCCCATCCCAATCTCACTGTCCTGTGGCCTAAGGTTTTTCTTTTAAGTGATCTGGGTTTCAGGTGAATGCATCTCCAATGGCTGCTATTGTTTCTGCTGGAACTGCCTGCAATGGACGGCTGCCAGTACACAAATATGGATACACTGCAGGAAAGAGCATCAAAGGACAAAAAAATGGTGAAATGGCAAAGCTAACGTCTCTTTACTTGAATGCACATAATATTTGGAACAAAATAAATGAATTATCTATGCAACTGCAGGTGAATGAGTAGGATCTTATCATTGTCATGGAGACAATCCAAGGAGATTAAAGCAGTGAAGTAATTATTTAGGGATATGTGACTTTCCAAAATGACTGGCAGGAAAGAAAGAATGGTGGAGTAGCTTTGTTAGTACAAGATAGAATAATTACAAGACCAAGAAATGATATTGGATCAAAAGATGTAGAAATCTGTATGGGTGTAGCTAAGTAATATCAAGGAAAGAAGGAGCAGTCTGTAGCCCTCCTATCTTTGAGTTTGAATTTGATTTATTGTTGTCACATTTACCAAGATACAGTGAAAAGTATTGTTTTGCATGCTATACGGGCAAATGATACCATACAAAGAGCAGAATACAGTTGACAGCTGTTGAGAAGGTGCAGAGAGGTCCATTCAAAAGTCTGATAATAGCTGGGAGGAAGCTGTTCTTGAATCTGTTGATACATGTTTTAAAACTTCTATATCTTCTGCCCGACAGAAGAGGGTAGAGGAGATTATAACCAGTTTAGGAAGGATCTTTGCTTATGTTGGTTTCTTTCCTGAGGCAGCAGGAAGAATACATGAGTCATTGGATGGAAAGCTGGTTTATACAATGGACTGGGCTGTGTTCATGAGTCTTTGTAGTTTCTTGTGGTTTTGGGAAGGGCAGTTGCCATACTGTGCTGTGATGCATCTATATACAATGCTTTCAAAGAGAATCAACATAGTATCCCTACAGTGTGGAAACAGGCCCTTCAGCCCAACAAGTCCACACCAACCCTCAGACCATTCCACCCAGACCCATCCACCTATAATCCACGTAATCTACACATCCCTGAGCACTATGGGCAATTTAGCATTGTCAATCCACCTAGCCTGCACATCTTTGGACAGTGGCAGGAAACCAGAGCACCTGGAGGAAACTCACACAGACTCGGGAAGAATGTGCAAACTCCACACAGACAGTCACCCAAAGGTTGAATTGAACCTGGATTCCTGGCGCTGTGAGGCAGCAGTGTTAACCACTGAGCCGTATCTACAAAATTGCTAAGAAATAGTAATGGGGAATCAGGAAATGGCAGATGAGTTAATAAATATTTTGCATTAGTCTTCACTGCAGAAGACACTAGTGCCATTCCAGAAATGTTAAATAATCAAGGGTTGGGAGAAGAGCAAAATAAATAAAATGACTATCACTGATGAAAATGTGCTAGGGAATTAATAGATAAACACTGATAAGTACCATGGACTTAGATAACAAGGTGTCGAGCTGGATGAACACAGCAGGCCAAGCAGCATCAGAGGAGCAGGAAGGTTGATGCAAAATGCATTTCTGAAGAAGGGTCTAGGCCCAAAACCTCAGCCTTCCTGCTCCTCTGATGCTGCTTGGCCTGCTGTGTTCATCCAGCTCTGCACCTTGTTATCTCAGATTCTCCAGCATCTGCAGTTCCTAATACCCCAGTACCATGGACTTGATGGGATGCATCCTGGGATATTAACAGAAGTAGCTACCGAGATAATGGATGACATAGTAATCTTCCAAGAATCCTTAGAAAAGTGCCAACTGCCATTCAAAAAGAGAAGGAAATAATAAAAAAAAGTATTTATAGGCCAGTTAGCCTAATACCTATTATTTGGAAAATGTTAGAGTCTCTTATAAAAGAATAACAACGGTACATTTAGAAATACATAATACTGCATAATAGAGTCAGCATGGCTTCATGAATGAGAAATCATTTATGATTTTTCGTGATAATTCTAAGAGAATTGTAAAGTGTATTTCAAAGACAATGAAGTTGTAAACTATGGTAGTCTTTTTAAAACTCCAGAAGGCACTCATTAGATGGCAGCTCAAATTCTGTGAAGAGTTTTGCTTCCCATATCTAAGAAAGGATATACTGGCATTAGAGGCACTCCAGAGAAGGTTCACTGGATTGAACCTGGATATCGAGGATTTGGTCTTATAAGGAAAGTTTGAGTGCACTAGGCCTGTGCACATGGAATTTACAAGAGTGAGTTATTTCCTTATTGAAACAAAAAAGTTTCTTAGGGGGCTTGAAAGGGCAGATGTGTTTAAGCACCAGGGACTCAGGTTTGATTCCATCCTCGGGTGACTGTCTGTGTGGAGTGTACATGTTCTCCCTGCCTCCGCGTAGCTTTCCTCCGGTGCACTGGTTTCCTCCACAGTCCAAAGATGAGCAGGTTAGGTGGATTGGCCATGCTAAATTGCCCATAGTGTCCGAGGATGTGCAGGCTAGGTGGATTAGCCATGGAAAATGCAAGATTCCAGGGATAGAGTAGTGGGGTGGCTCTGGATGGGATGCTCTTTGGAGGGTTGGTGTGGACTCAATGGGCTGAATGGCCTGCTTGCAAGCTGTAGTGAGTCTGTCGTATGATGATTCAGATCTTTAAGACTTTATTGTTAAGGTTTAATTGGACATAACAATGAGAAATTGCAGAAAATGGAAAAAAACACATGAAAATAGGCCTTGCATAATAAAACATCCTGTTTTGACTGGGAGGTAACTGCATAAACTGATTGTCAATTGAACCATTCTTTCATGTAGTTAATATGATCTACTTGGAGATTTTTTTTCAAATTGCTTTCTGCACAATCGAATGTCTAGAATAGTACATAAAGTACTTTTCTTTCAGGGTGTAATGAATCTGGAGAATTCTTAACCACGAGGACTGTAGAGGTTGTGTTTTTAGAATTGCTGCAATGCAGAAAGAGACCATTGGTCCAGTCATGTCTGTAACCATGTCTCGTCAGTCGAGGCATTGAGCATAGGATTGGGACGTTATGTTACAGTTGTATAAGTCATTGGTGAGGCCGCACTTGGAGTATTGTGTACATTTTTGGTCAGTCTGTTATAGGAAAGACAAAGTTAAACTGGAAAGTGTGCAAAGAAGATTTACGAGAATGTTGCCAGGACTAGTAGGCCTGAGTTATAGGGAGAGGTTGGCCAGGATAGGACTGTATTCCTTGGAATGTAGGAGAATGAGGCATGACCTTATTGGGGTGTATAAAATCATGAGGGGCATAGATAGGATGAATGCATATAGTATTTTTCCCAGGTATGGGGAATTAAAAACTAGAGGGCATAGGTTTAAGGTAAAAGGGGAAAGATTTAAGAAGGACCTGAGGGGGAACTTCTTCACGCAGAGAGAGATATGTATGTCAAATGGGCTGCCAGAGAAAGTGGTTGAGGCAGTTACAACAGCAAGATTTAAAAAAACATTTGGATAGGTACATGGATGGGAAGGGTTTAGAGGGATATGGACCAAATGCGGGCAATTGGAACTAGCTGTGTGGGCACCATGGTAAGCATGGACCAGTTTGGACCGAAGGGCCTGTTTCCATGCTGTCTTACTCTATGACTGTATGACTCTAAATATTGGCTTTGACTGCTACTCCCACATCCATTGACAAAATAAGTGAAAAATGTGCCTGAAAAAGTGTTTTATACAGGTTTAACATAACCTCCAGCTTTTGTGTTCCATGCTCTTATTGACTCATGACTCCAGCATACAATATGCTTTTTAAACTGCATTCTTGACTAATCCTGTCACATTATGTACATATTCATCCAGGTCCTCTGCACCTGCACCTCCTTCAGGTTTTATATTGTCTCTTCGTTATTTTTGTACCAAAATGAATCTCTTCGCACTTCTCATTCTATTGGATTGAACTTCATCTCTCTATACCTGACCCCTCACCTAAGGTGACCCTCAAATGAGAGAGCAGCATGATGATCTTCTGCTACCTTGGCAACTTTACCTTTGGGTTGCATTAATGACATCATATTGGGAAAGACGCCCAGACAAAATCACCAGCAGATGATAGGATCAATCTTTATAAACAGTAAAGGTTTATTAACATCAATAGTGGGAAAAACGTGTGGAGGCCATAATATGGGACAAGTTACATATACGCTTAGAGAAAAATATGTTAATACCAGACAGTCAACATAGCTTTGTCAAGGGCAGGTCATATCTGAGAAATTTAATTAACTTCTTTGATGAGGTGATGCAAGCAGTGAATGAGGGTAGTGCTGTGGTTGTTGTATATTTAGATTTTCAAAAAGCATTGATACTAGTGCCACATGGCAGTTTTGCTAGCCAGTTAGAGAGGTTTGGGGTTGATGGTTCCTTGGCAGCATAGATTCGAAGTTATCCAAAATATTGGAAGCAAAGGGTAGGTATGGATGGGCGTTTCTCAGATTGGAGACGAGTTAAAAGTTATGTTTCCAGGGATTGGTGTTGGGATACTTGCTTTTTCTGATTTATATAAATGATTTGGAGGTGAGTATTGAGGGCAAAATATTTACATTTGCAGATGATACTAACCTCGGGAAAATAATGAATTGTGAGGATAATTCTGGCACTTCAGAGGAACATTGACAAGTTAGCCAAATAGGCACACACCTGGCAGGTTTTTATGCAGAGAAATGTTTGGAATGCATTTTGGTACAAGGAACATGGAGAGATAATGCAGGGTCAATAGTACAACTTTGAAGGGAGAACAGGAGCAGAGGGACCTCGTGCATGACTCCGAGAAGGTGGCCATCAAGTTGAAACAGTTGTTATGAAAGCTTATATGACCCTTGTGTTTATAAATTGAGGCAGAGAGTATAACAGTAAAGAAATCATGCTGCACCTTTACAAATCATAGAATAGAATCATAGAATACCTACAGTATGGAAGCAGGCCACTCAGCCCACTGAATTTACACCAACCCTCTGAAAAGTATCCATCCAGACACATCCCCTACCGTATCTCTGTAACCTTACATTCCCTATGGCTAATCCAAACCCCTGGAAGCTATCGGCAATTTAACGTGGTCAGACCATATTTGGAATATCATGTTCATTTCTCAGCATCTTATTTAAAGAAGGATGTTAAAGGCCTAGAGAGAATTAAAAGGAGCTTTACTAGAATGGTACCAGCAATGGGGGATTTTACACCTAAGGAAATTGGGCTTATTTTCCTTGGAGCAGGGAAGATTAAGAGGTGACCTTATTGAAGTGTTCAAAATTATGAAAAATTTTGACAGGGTAAAGGAGGATATTCTGTTTCCACTAGTTGGTATGTCAGTAACCAGTGGATACAATGTCAAGATTGTTAGCAAGAGAGCTCGGAGTGAGATGAGGAGACTTGTTAGGATTTATAATGTACTGCCTGGAAGAGTGGTGGAGCCAGATTCCGTAAAAGGTTCCAAAAGAGAGCTGGATATATATTTGATTGTGATGAACTTAAAGAGATTTGGAAATAAAGCTGGAGAATGGGGCTAGTTAGATAGTTCTGGTAGCTGGTGCAGAAATGATGGGTTGAATGATCCCCTTCTCTTCTGTAAAATTCCATGATTACTAGCGCTTAATAACTAATAACATTAGTCTAAGATGCATAATGCTGTTTTGTGAAACATAAAACCTGACTTAAGTGTAAGTAGACATTATTATTAACTTGGGGTTATTTATTACCTTGGATAATAACCAACAGAAAGCAGAGTTAGGATAAATGTTTCTTTTTCTGGTTATCAAGATATAACTAGTGGGGTGCAACAGGGTTTGGTTCTTGGCCCCAACTATTTACAATCTATATTAATAACTTGGATGCAGCGATAGGAAGTACTATAGTCAAATTTGTCGATGTCACTAAAGTAGAGGGAAAAGTGCTCGCTGAAAGCCCACTCACTAAAAAGCTGGTTATGCAGCAGCCATATTCAATGGGGTGCAACGTAACAGGGTGAGATCTTTGCCCAAATCTGGAAGGCACTCCCATGTTAGAGAGCTGCCCACCAGCATTCTGTCTAAGCTTCAAGGCAAATTCCATGCATGCCACCTGGCGGGCCGACGCACTGACTTTTTGTTCCAGAATCTGCAGTGGTATACGAACCTTGGACGTCTGCACACATGGAAAGAAGAATCGGGGGAATGTAGCTATTGACTAATCTGAGCAGCCAGTGTCTTTGTGGTTCCAGCAGTGTCAGGTTCAAACAATGACCACTACTGGGACTGCTGACAGGTCCTGAGAAGAAGGAATGGAGGAAAATAAATGTCGAGGTAAGCAAGGGATATCAGCAGGGACTGGCTGGCAGACACAGTAAGGGGCTGAGGGGATGGGAGGCCTGGGTACGAGAGACTATGGGAGGAGGGTTGAAACTCGGGAGAAGAGCTTACAAAGTTGGGCCGGGGTGCCTCCAAAGGGCACAAGGCAATCGCCCCTCACCACCAGCCACAACCTGCTCAGCGAAAGCTGTCAGCTTGCCCATCTTGCCTCCAAAATCACCTGCCATGGATAAAATAGTGGCTGATGTGATTGAGGAATTTAAGTGGCAATTACTTGGTCCTTTAAAGGCCTCCATTGGCCCAAGGTGGGAAAAATGCCTAACACCTTCCCCACCTACCGTAATATAGGAGACAGATCAAAAAGCAAAAGAGATGAGAAGGCCACACATTATTTTATGAACTAGTCTTCAAAAAAACCCTGCAAGGTAAGGGTCAGGGGGGTCGCCATAAAATCCAGACCATAATGAAGCTAACCTTATGTGATAAATGGAGGACTTCTCATCAGAAATGATGGGTTGCCAGATTGTGCTTTTGTGAATGTGACGATGATTACCCAAGGTCAGACACTTGAGAAATAAATCTGATAAGCAGCTGTCCACAGTGATATAGTTTCAGTTTCATGCTATACCTTACTTCAGCTTCAATTTATTTCATATTCCAGACACTCACCTAACCATTTTTATTCACTTGTCCGAAGGAACAACTATTAATTTAGCAGCAATTATAGGTTGATACAATAAATCCCTTGAAGTCTGACCGAAATCATGTTGAGAAACAGTTCTCCTTTATTGTACTGAGGAACCTCTTAGTGACAAATAATGGCCAACTACAGGAGTTATATCCCAATGAGAGGGAAGTTTATTTATTGAGGACTATGTATTCTCAGTTGATGACTTATTGTAATCATTGCTAATGTAAGAACTTCAGGTCCATCCTCATGCTGCTTGATGTTGAGTGCGACTTTGTCAATTTTTTCTCATTCTAATCCCACCTTCTGCATATTAATGATTCAATTGATTAATCTAAAAAGTGAATAGAACATTGAACTATACAACACACAGCCCTTTGGGCCACGATATTGTGTTGAACATGCACCAAATTAAACAAATCCCTATTGTCTGCCCATGGTCTATATCCCTCCATTCTCTGCTTATTCATGCGCCTATCTAAAATCCTCTTAAATACACCTACTGTATCTACCTTCACCATTACCCCTGGCATTATATTCTTGGCACCTGCCACTCTCTGTCTCAAAAAAAAACTTGCCCCTCACATCTCCTTTGAACTTTTCTCCTCTTACCTTAAATGCATGCCCTCTTGTTTTAGACATTTCAACTCTTGGGAAAAGATTCTGACTGTCAATCCTATGAGTGCCTTTCGTAATTGTATAAATTTCCATCAGATCCCCCCTCAGCCTCTGCCGCTCCAGCAACAACAACCCTAGTTTGTCCAGCCTTTCTTCAAAGCTCATACTCTCCAATCTAGGCAGCATCCTTGTAAACCTCTTCTGCACCCTCTCCAAAGCCTGCACATCCCTCCTGTAATGTGGCGACTAGAATTAAATGTAACATTCTAAGTGCAGCCTAAACTGCAACATCACTTCCTGACTGTTGTACTCAATATCCTGACCAATAAAGGCAAGTCTGAAGACAATATGCCTTCTTTACTATCCTAACCACTTTCAGGGAACTATGGACTAGACCCTTCTGTGCATCAATGCTGTTAAGGGGCCTGCCTTTAACTGAATTCTTTCCCTTGACATTTGATCTCCCAAAGTGCAATGATGGACTTCTGTACTTTCCGAGCGGTACACCAGAATGAAATGCATTTCTGAAAAGGATGCTATGGCATTGGTTGGTGCTGAAAGGCAGTGACAGTATTCGTAAAGGCCATGCTACTAAAATAATGTCAAAAATACAAGAGATCCAATTGCAGGGTTTTCTTGAATGAAAGAAAACTCAACATCAAACAGTTGCAGCTCATGCAGATAAGAACTCTATAAAGGAAGAAGGGATGAGGACAGTGCCTATCCAGACAGGAATGTGCAGGCACTCTCAGATCCTTGAGTTGTGTTATGACCAAGGCTGGAGAATTGCATTGTCACTTTAACTCCGGCACTCCACAAGACAGACCATAAAGCAAAAATGCATTTCCCAGTTACAAACACAACAAATTAGATACCTATGGCAGAACTTTATATCAGTACACATTGCTGGGGCCATGTCAAGATTTGTGGAAGAATTGCATGAGAAGTCCAGCAAGGCCTAACTCGACGTCAGGAACAACTCACTGCATCTTTTGTGGAACTGCCAAGCATTTGGGTGAGTTTCTCACTGGACAGTGGATAGTTGCCAATCTAGAGGGATTAAAGTTTGTTAATTGCTTTGTTAATGCCACAACTTGCCTTATTAATATTCAGCTGTTGTCTTACAGACTTGTTGAACAAGCTATGAACCAAGAATTCATGCTTGGAAATTGGACCAGATATCTTGTGACAGTGGCTCACTGCTGGCTGTCAGCAACCTCTGTGCTGCTCAGCATCTCAAGGCATGGCCCAGTGGCATGAGCTGCACACACAGCTTGTCCACTGAGCGTCTGACATTTACCTTTCCAACATGAACCTAATAGCACCTCTCCGATTCACGTACTAAACCCTTTGGAAGTATAGACCTGCATTGCAGGATACATCAATAACCAGTATCGAAAGGCTGCTGCAGAGATACTTTGTGCACAGGGACAGGCAACAGCTTATGGATTGGACCAGGCATCTCAGGATGCTCAGTTGCTTTCTTAGCCATTCCGGGCCTGTTAATGCATTGGCACTTCAAGAAATTTAGGTGAGAGCACTAAACAGATAACTTTCTCTTGGTGATATTTGTGTCCTTGTTTTTCCTTTTCAGGGCATTGGGATTGTATGTGGAGAGATAAGTAAAATCTCACAGATATTTTCACAAGATCATACAAGAGTCAAGAATGCGTCACGTGGTCTTTGAATACCAATGTAAGTGAGCAAAAGTGATCGCTACCTTGGAAGTAACACACATAACATAAGGTAAAGAAAAATTGCACTAAAGAATGGGCATCAGACATGTAAACCTGTTTAACAAATGGATTAGTGTGGCTTGGAAAAAACACAAAAGCATAGTTTAAACGATAAGACAATGACATAATCCATAGAGAAACTGACTTTAAAGCAATGATACTTAGCTGAAGTGAAAGGGCCCAAAATAATGACGTACAGATACCTCTGAAAAACAGAGGGGAAGCATAAGCTGAAGGTATAGCCTGATGAATGCACCATAATTTGTTAAGGCTGTATTATTTGATACCATGTACATTGCAGACCTGAGGGAGTAGTTGTATATGGAGGTAGTTACCACTCAATGACACAATCATTCATAAAATTAGTGAAGAAGGAAAAATATTGAAGAAGTATCCTCAAGATGGATACAGATAAGAGAACTGGGGAATCTTGAGTCCATGCATGATGTTAATAAACAAACAGTAACTGAACTTGAAGCTTGATAAGAACTATAACATTTGATCTAAAATGTGTAAATTGAAGATACTCAGGACTTTAACACAAAACCGAAAGGATATGCAGAGTCAATGCTCCCGAGAGTGAAAATGGACTTGGATTGAGGCAGGAATTAAACTGTGTGACAATGGTGCCTGGAGATAAAGAGAGACAGACAAACCCATTGTCCCAAAGGCATTAATGCCCTTTTTGACGCAACAGATCCACTCATGGGGACATTTGTATCCACAACAAATGATGGCATGATTTCAGAAGATCTGCTGGGTCAGGGTTTTAAAAAATACATGCCCAGGTGGTAACAGACTGTTGCGTGACCTGCCTGAAGAACAACCTTGGACTCATCACGGCCATACCCCAAATGAGGCCCTCAGCCCTGCAGGACTGTTTCAACACCTACAATTTGATTACATATCCCTCCCACCATGTCAAGACTATACTGAAGTCCTAGTTAAGTTGACAAACTCTCCAAATGGGTAGAAGTCTCTCCAACCCAACGCGCCATATTCAAACATACAACTAAAGTTTTGTCGAAGGATTACATTCCTTGATGACGAGTCCTGACCGGCATAGACTCTGACCAAGGGACACACTTCACAAGTGCTATCTGCCAGGAAGTTTGCAGGTTGATGAACATTAAATGGGACTCCATTGCTCTCAGCACCCCCTTTCATCATGGCATGTGAGATGAATCAAACGGGTGATAAAACAAAGGCTCACTAAGCACCACCAAGAAGGAATGCCCTGGCCACAAGCCCTGTCAATAGAACTACGTAGCATCCTTGCAAGCCCCAACCGAACAACAGGACTAAGCCCTTTTGAAGTCATCACCAGAAGGCCTATGTCACTACCAGGAACAATGGATTTACGTAAAGCCAATTGCCACTTAATGAGTGATGCACTATTGAAATATTGTCAAGATCTAACCAATGTTATCAGGTCTGCTTCCCTACAAGTATTGGCTGCTTGGGGTGATCCACCAGAGGGAGGACACAGTATCATTCCCAGGAAGGGAATGGGTCTACATCAAGGAAATACAGAAGCAACTATTGGGAGCCAAGTAGTAAGGACCCTACCAAGTCTAAGGGAAGAAAGGTTGGATATGCGCCACGTAGATTAAACGAATATCCAGTGATGGAAAATGAAGCTTAATAAGGACTATAACATTTGACGCAAAATGTGGAAATTGACTGTTTTACTAACTGTGTGTATTTTGAATTTGCTTTCTAGTAACTTACCAATCGGGTGTAACAAAAGGGAGATGAAGGAAAAGGGGTTACAGGTAAATACCTTTTTGTATATGTCCTGAATGTATGCCAAACCAGTTAATGTTTCCGGTTGTTGGGTATGCTCCCACATACCCATCCTCTTAAAACAGGGATCTCCTTAAGACCCATGCCTTTTAAAGTAATTGAAATGGCAGAATGGGTAATTCGCTAGAGTGCCTCCTCAAAGAATCCAGTACGACTGGTACGGCAGTCATCAGCAGGGAAAGAGGTGTAATGGGCACGCACGAATGACCCCTAGAACAGTGGGACTCAGTAGGTTGCAACCTGACCACTTTTGCGGGGTGGTATCAGCCAAATTACGACACCTCACAACAACCCCCATTCATGACCCTTGTTAACACCTCTGGAATGGGGAGACTAGCAGGAAGAATATGTTTATGTAAAACCCAGAAGGGAGGGCAGGAGATTGATACAACAAGTGTTTCCAATATTGGAATGTAACCCAGGGTTTTGAATTCACCCTCTGGACATTCCAAAATCTCACCAGTGAAGGTGATATCCCAAGATACATACTTTGTACTTAATTTGTTTGCAGCCATAAGGCCTGTGCCTGGTTACCCTTATCATGGGCGGGATCATGTTACTTGAGTTATGTTGTCCCCTTTGTCCAGTACTCATTCTCCCTCCCTGAGATACCTCACTGGCAAAGATCTAAAAGGGCCATTAAAGAAATGGAGACATTCTGTTCCATTCTGTTCCCCTGCATGTAATTGCTAAATTATCAAGAGAATCCATTAGCATGGCAGTTATTCGAGAACAGATGGCTAATGATACTGCAGAGGCCTTGGATAAAATAAACGCTGAAGTGGTAGCCACCTGTAAAGCAACGTTGCAGAATAGAATGGCTCTTGATTGGATACTGGTGGAAAGCGAGACATTTGTGCCCTAATTAGAGCTACATTTCAGATAACACTGAAGCAATCACCGATTTAGCAGCACATATATGAAAAGAGATGGACAAACTAAAACAACCCCCATCCCCCACACTGTGGAGTTGGACAACGGGCTTGTTGGGAACCTTGAGAACCTCACTGGTGCAGGTTATAGTGTTATTTGTTACAGTAATTCTCATTTTGTATTTCTTGTATTTATTAATCAAATGTTGCTGTCAACAGGTGACTTCTTCGATAGCCCCACAGGTTAGGCTCCTGAAAGCTAAGCAACCTTTAAGGCAATCATTCTTGCATAAAAAGCCAATCTCATATGTGTAACTATATGCTTGTATGTTTTGTGATTCACTTAAGGGGGAATAAAAGAGGGGATTGATAGGGCCAGCTTTCACTGAGTAGCACAAGATGGCCAACGGCTGTCCATCACTGAATAGCACAAGATAGCTGCCCTCAACTTTTGCTGACAACAACATTTTTCCTCAGTCAACTAAAGCCATAAGATAATAAAATTAACATTCCCAAGATAACAATATCTTAACAAAGGAACTGTCATAGCTTGCACATACATTTAAAGAATATATGTAAGCCGTAGATAAAACAGTGGCAACTTTTGAGGTCAGAACTAACCATATTTGACATTTGATTCAATTCTGCAAACCATAGATAAAACAGTTCTAGATCTCACATTGATAATTGTTTGATCAATAAATATAGAACCAAATTAGCTCATAAAAGGATTCAAACCAGACCACAAATGGTTAATGACAACCACAAATGTTTCTCTCTCTCTCTTTCTTTCTCTCTCTCGCTCACTCGCTCGGCTAAGATATTGAAATTTTAATTGGAATGTGCTAAACCACATACTGTGTTGGAGCGGATCAAAAGTTAATATTCTTTTGTTTTACCTGTGATGAGACATTTCTAATTAATTGTCAGTTCTGGTAAAAATTACTTGGACAGAAAACAATGTAAAAATTCTCAGAAACATAATTGTAACTGTGATTGACCCACGAGCCTGTCTATCTACAGAGTCAATAAAAGTTGGGAGGTGGGGTGGGGGGGTGGGCATGCGCATTCTAACTTAAAAATGTATAAAGAAAGACGTTTTGAAACCTGTAGATTTTTGTTGTTCTTATTAGTCTGATTTTCTGTTCTGACTTTTTTCTCTATAATTCTGTTCTGAATTTTTTTTGGTCCTTTGTTCTGTTCTGGTTCTGTTCTGTTTGTTTTATATATGCCTTCGTAATCTTGTGAGTTTTTGTGCTGTATGCAACAACAGTACAATAAAGGTCATATTCCGAGTCTACTTTCATAACTCAGACTCTCAGTGAAAGATATGAAATCTAACAGCAACATTCAGCCCTATCGGATCATTACACATAGTCATGGGAATTATTAATCATCAGCTGGGCTGGTCAGTCATGACAAGATGTTTGTCAAAGTCAATTGGAGATCTGGGATGGATAATCTGGAGGAAGGGGCGGGGAGGGATGAGTCTGTCAATTATAAAGGAGGTTCAAGGCGTGTAAATTGAAGATACTCAGGACTTTAACACAAAACCGAAAGGATATGCAGAGTCAATGCTCCCGAGAGTGAAAATGGACTTGGATTGAGGCAGGAATTAAACTGTGTGACAATGGTGCCTGGAGATAAAGAGAGACAGACAAACCCATTGTCCCAAAGGCATTAATGCCCTTTTTGACACAACAGATCCACTCATGGGGACATTTGTATCCACAACAAATGATGGCATGATTTCAGAAGATCTGCTGGGTCAGGGTTTTAAAAAATACATGCCCAGGTGGTAACAGACTGTTGCGTGACCTGCCTGAAGAACAACGCCTGTAGGGGCAGCAAGGAATCACTGCCAGGAAGACACGTGGAAGTAATACTAGGGGAGGGAAGCAGAGGGAATTGTACAGGTGGAGACAAGGAAGGTGAAGGGGAATCTTAAGGTGAATGGGTGGATTGGAGGAACAGCAATGGAGGACATGGTAGACTAGAGGATGGGTTAATTGACACTGACCACCATCATGACCTCCATAGCAGGAACATAGAGGACCAGTGTGGGTATCATCAATGTGTAATGTTGGAGCTCAGGAGGCAGGAAAAACACTTGGAAGTGAAAGTCAATTAGTTGGGCCTCCACATGGGCTGATAAGGGGATGGGAGGCAGTGGATGGGTGGATGGCGTGAGTTAATAAAAAACATAGAGGCTTGACTAAGTAGGGGTTGGGGGTGGGGGTTGGAGAAGCCTTGCAACCAAGTAGAGCCCAGTGCTGACAGTGTTTTTGCAGCAAGTTGTTTTTCCTGCCATCCTTTGTCATTATCTAGATGTGAAATGACTGGGAAAATGCTAAGCATAGGTAGAGTTAGTATCAGTTTGATGGGTGTAAATGTAGGATCTATGTTCGCTGGATGCTAGAACATTAAAACAGCAAATATACAAAGCATGTATTTTCAACTTCTACCTACATACAATTTGTAATCATGTCAATCTTCATTTGTACTGACAGAAAGTGAAGATGTTTAGGGCTTAAATGCTGATGGTTGCAAACCTAACATTGTCATCTTAATGATGCAGAAGGTCAGTGACTTAGGAAGAGACAAATGCTGGACAAAAAGGTACCATCAGTTGTGAAACTTCCAAGTGTATTGCGTTGGAAGGGGAACATTAGTCCACCATATGTCATGCAAGGTTGATGAGGGGCTCTAGTGAACAGGATGAAAAGTTGAATGATTAATCTATGCCTGGATTGAGAAAGGAATCAGAGCACAGCAGGGCACTCCTTTCTAATGTGATGTGTTTGTCACTTAGCTGGTACAATATCTTCACCAAGTTGGTGGACATGCTGTGACCAAGACCAAGACCGAAGCTTGGATGATGTGGCTGCTGAAGATATGGTTCCGCTATCTGAGGGATCTCTTTAACCCATAGTCCATACTGAATGTGCACTTTCATCCTATCCCTCTGATCTCTGCACAATTGGTACAGATGACAAAAGATTTGCAGAGCAGGGAGAAAGACAAGGACATTGAGGGTGAGGAAGCTGTCCTTGTGCATGAAAGAGTTCAGCTGAGTGAGGCGCTACATGCCAAACAGGAACCTGATTGACACTTGGTTCCGGTAGATGGGAGCTGGGTGCAGGAGACCATCATAGAATGTTCAATAGTCACTGGTCATCATGGAAGCATTTGGTTTACATTGTGGTATGAACTCTATTTGTGTTTGCCTCTTCTGTCAGTCAATAATAGCTCATGTTTTGAATTGTCTTATTGTTTGCCTGTTTGTGATGTCCCTTATTGGACAATAACGAGATGTGGCTGTCCAGTGGGCAATGGTGACTGGATAACAGTGACCTAGAGAGGGTGTATGGCCAGGATGGATTTTAGGACAGGTAAAGTGTAGGCCTGGTGGTTAAACAGTGACGAAGAATAGGGTTGGCAGTATGAGAAAGTGTCAACCATGTGTTTATTGCATTTTAAGGGGGTGGCACGGTGGCACAGTGGTTAGCACTGCTGCCTCACAGTGCCAGGGACCTGGGTTTGATTCCAGCCTCGGGTGACTGTTTGTGTGGAGTTTGCACATTCTCCCCGTGGCTGCATGGATTTCCTTCGGGTGCTCTAGTTTCCTCCCACAGTCCAAAGATGTTCGGGTTAGGTGGATTGGCCATGCTAAATTGCCCATAGTGTTCAGGGAGGTGTAGATTAGGTGGGTTAAAGGGAGATGGGTCTGGCTGGGATGCTGTGAGGTTTGGTTTGGACTTGTTAGGCTGACAGGCCTGTTTCCACACTGTAGGGATTCTATGATTCTTCATGCCCTGGACAGTATGGCATTCTGGCTGCTGTACTAGTACATTGTCAGTGAAAGGCAACACTAGATTACCAACATTTGTCCACATGCACAGCAGTCTTTCCAAGATGGTTTGGGTACCAGGGAGAATGGTCTTTTGACAGATATCCAGTGAGTGGCAAGTCGTTCCTGGAACAGTGTGTGGTATGACGGGCTGTGAATTGACCAAGTGAGATGCCATATGGTATGGCATCGGTAATTAATGAAGTGAATTTGGTAAGACATAGTAAAAAAAACTTCTAAAAAACTCATCACAACTGGCATTTAGCCAAAAAATGTAACACGCAACCCCAGAGCTATATCAGGTTTTAAATAACAAGAAATATCAACAATATTTCTTAATAGAGAAAATTACAGATTTTATTTTTATTAAATGAAAGCCGAAACTGAGGAGTGACCTTACAGAGGTCCATAAAATCATGAGGCGCATGCATAGGGTGAACAGCCAAGGTCTTTTTGCCAGGATGGGGGAATCCAAAACCAGAGGGCATAGATTTAAAGTGAGAGGAGAAAGATGTAAGAGAGACCTACGAGGCAACTCTTTCATGCAGGATATAGTGCATGTATGGAATGAGCTGCCAGAGGAAGTGATGAAGTGGGTACAATTACAACATTTAAAACAATTCTGGATGGGTAATAAATAGGAAGGATTTAGAGGGAAATGAGCCAAATGCTGGCAAATAGGACTGGGTTCATTTTGAATATCTGGTCGTCTTGAATGGGTTGCACCGAAGGGTCTGTTTCTGTGCTGTATGACTCTATCAATAATTGGTTCACATACACAATCAGTGACATAGAAGTAAATACTTATCCGTCCAAATATCACCAAAAATATTTACTCTTCCGAAAAGAAAATAAAACCAATTTCCCTTCAGAGACTGACTTTATTAAAGAAAAAAAATGGGTAAGTACCATAAACTTCTCTCTCCGACCACTCACCAGGCCATGACTCATTCCGGCTCTGCTGTAGCACATGCCTCTTGAAAAACACACAAACTACATTCTCATTATTGGCCTTGGCATGTCCACTCAATGGTTTTCACCCACCTCATTGTCCCAAACTAGAAACTCTCCCTGCGCTCAGTGTTTGCTATTCACTCAATGAGCTCAACTCTCATCTTCTGTTCATGTATCACCACAACATCCATTGGCATCATACTTAGTCCCAGACTTTAAATCATTTGATTGATGTACCTGTATTCCCTGGATAGATCACACTTAACCTGCAGCACTGACTACAGTCCAATCCCTTGACTGCAAAGACACTGAAGTCCAGACTTTGGTAAGAGTAAACACCTGACTGACTATCCCACTGGAGTGGATTTAGATATGCTATTTGACTTAGCATGTCCCCAATCCATGACTGATGCCATGACTTCTTTAAGGAATGTTCCCTTTTGAATTTCATACATGGTCATTAGCTTGAAGCAGATGGAGTGTGTTTGATGTGTAAGCTGCTGGCACATGTCCTGGCAGAAGCACACAAGTTCTAAACAGCTTGTAATTCCAGAGTGGAGTCCTGAAGGGCTGAAATGGTACTTAAGTTGGTCCAAGAGCAATCATGATACTGTATTGAGGCTGGTAGTTTACTGTTGCCCACTTGCTTGGATGAAAGGTTGAAGATGATGATATCCATGAAGCTTTCAGGGAAGTTGTGATGGAGAAGGAGTTGGATGAACACTTGGACAAACAAATAACAAGATCCTGCTGCTAGGTCATTGCTTTGACTTTCACATTTGGAATTAGCACTATCTAATTTCTTGGGGAAAAGAGAATTGGAAGTTGCATGGAAATGAGGTCTGATTAGCTAGTAATAGGATGAAAATACATGGAAATTAGGTGGTCTGTGCTCATTAGCAGGACTCTGAACTCTCCATTTAAACATTGAGGGGAAAATTGGAATTCATTTTTTGATGGTGAGATGTTGAGATACTAACTTTTTATTCCATTTTCTTTTATTGCCTTTACTCACATCACTTAAAAGGATTAGGAAATTCTGTACATTGTTTTAGTCAACAGTGGTCTGCTCAATTATTTTTTGTGCGGCAAATGGCGACACATATGTGTATAGGTTGTGCACCAGCCATTTGTCATGACATCAATGGATGTTCAAGTCAACAATTACTCCCTGAATAGTTGGAGCTAATAAGGACATCTGCTGATAGCTCTTCTCCCCCTCATTCTTCTCCCTTTTTCAGCAGTACACCCTGCTGTGTGTGACTTCTGTCCATCCTCCAAAATATGTTGTATTTGAAGGGAAATGTGCACTGTTGCCTGAGAACTGGTTTAGATTCAAAAATTCATAGACATCTACAGCACAGAAAAGGACCCTTTGGACCATCAAGTCTCTGCCTACCAAAAACAACCACTTAACTATTCTAATCCCATTTACCACCACTTGGTCCATAGCCTTATGTGCCTTGGGATCACAATCTCCTTTGCATCCTCTCCAGTGCAATCACATTTATTCTATCATGATTATTTCGGAACTGCACACAATTTAGCTGCGGCCTACACAGCTTCAGCATAACTTCTCTGCACTTACTCTCTATGCCTCGATTAACAAAACAAATGTCCCATATGCATTCTCTATCACTTTATCAGCATGTCTTGCTACCTGAAGGCACTAATGTACATGCACACCAAAATTTCCCTGATCTTTGCTGTTTCCCAGGGTCCTACCGCTCATCATGTATTCTCTTGCCTTGTTTGTGTTGCCCAAGTGCATCACCTCACACTTATGCAGATTGAATTCCATTTATTATTGATCAGAGCCCCTGACCAGCCTATCTTTATCATCTAGTAATCTAGGACTATCCACCTCATTACTTACCACTTCACCTCTTTTTGGATCATCTACAAACTTACCAACCCACTTGCATTCAAATCTAAATCATTTACATGTATGACAAACAGCAAAGGCCCCAACACTGATCCCTATGGAACCTCACTGGACATAGGCTTCCAGTCACAGAAACATCCCTTGACCATCACCCTTTGCTTTCTGCCACTCACTAATTGTGGACCTAATTAGGTAAATTCCCTTGGATCCTCTGGGCTCTTGACATTCCCATGTAAGACCTTATCAAAGCCTTGATGAAGTTCACAAATGCTATTTCAAATGCAATGCCCTCCTCTATGCATCTAACCACCTCTTAGAAAAATTCAATCAAGTTAGTTAGACATGTCTTCCCTTACAAAACCTTACAGACTATTTTTCATTAATCCCTATCTCTGTAAATGCAAAGATCAAAAATCACACAATACCAGGTTATAGTTCAACAGGTTTATTTGAAAATGCAAACTTTCAGAGCTCAGCTCCTTCCTCAGGCATAGTGTGAGCAAATGCAGATTAATTTTGTCCTCCAGAATTGCTTCTAATAGTTTCCCTACCATTGAAGTTAAACTGATTGGCCTGTGCTTCCTGGTTTATCCCTTGGTCCCTTCTTGAATAATGATACCACATTGACTATTTTCCTTTTACCATTAATGCACTTGTAAAATCTTTCTTTATATTACCTGCCGTTACTCTTCCATACCCCCTCTTTGCTCCTGAAAAATGCAATCAAATTTGTTAGGCACACTGTCTCCCTCTGAGGAAGCCGTGCTGACTGTCCCTGCCACTGATGTGAGACTCACTAGCCTGTAATTCCCTTGTTAATCTTTATCACTTTCTTGAAAAGGAAAGAATAGGGATATTTGACCAAAACGGGCAAATACACCCAGCAGAACTCATTGCCCTATATATGCCGTGTTCACCTTGCTTCTATTTGCTGCAGCAGGCTTTCAGTACAGATATCAATCCACATTACATCCGATCTGAACATGGAGTTAGATATCACACTGGCACAGTGACACTCTGGGCTGCACAGAAACTCAAATAAACAGTAACATTTATGGAAACACATTTATGGAAAAACAGTAACATTTATGCAAACATGAGACTTTATATACGATATGCATCCACTGTGCCACCAATGTGATCTCAGAAGTTTTCCTTTCCTTCCCACACACTACATCTCAATGTAATCCCAGATTCTGCAACTTGAGTGGATGTAGAGTGGATGGTGCCTGCTCATTAATGAAGTCTGTTAGCCTTGTAGGTTTGGTTTGGTAACCCCAGGGGCAAGTGGACCTTGTTGTCTTGAACTTCCACGTGTTGGAAGAGGACATGCAAGTTGGAGACAGTGGGACCAGCCTGGAGTATCCTGAGAGGAGACTTCAGAAAGGCTTCTGGGTGGTTCCTCCTCTGACTGGGTGCCTCCTTGCATTTTCCTGTCTCCTTGTGATAGGTGATGTTCCCCTTCACCCTGCGTGTTTGATGAGGAGGTCCAATGGCTGAGACAATAGATTGTAGGTGTGTGCGTGCAGACTTTGACGGTTCTGGACCTGGCTCTCCATGGCAGCTTCCATGGTGCTCATCTTGTTCACCATGTCCATGGTGGAAGCCAAACGATCACATGTTTGGGGTAATTGGGTCCCCATTGCATCATTGCACTAAGTCTTCATTCAAACCAACAGCCATATTATTATATGTAAACATTAGAACAATTAAAACAATAATAGAAAACTCCAGATTATTTTGGAATTATAGCCAATGAGGGATAAAATCCACAAATAATTAATGTCCAAGTAGTTGATAAACACTTTAAATAGCATTCATCATTATTCCTTCATGTTTTCGGATGTGTATTCTGCAAAGCAGTGTGAAGCAAATGCATTGACTAGAACATTGAACACTAAAATAGCAGCTCAGGTGTCAAGTCAGCATTGCACGCTGAGCCTGTTTAGTCAAATTTCACTGCGTGCATGCTTGCACCAGTATGTCATCTGGTATAATCTGCTGCAAAGTACAGTATGCATGAATGACATAATTTATTGCTGCTCAAAGGGCACTCTAAGGAGACTAAGTACTCACCTGTTACATTGAGAAGGAGGCATCAAACAGAGGACAAGATTGTCCTGTAAGGCAGACATAAAATATTACAAGGCACCATTTTAATGAAGGTCAGGAGTTGTTTCCAGATCAGTCAATATTGATTCCTGAGCTGATATCACTAATGAAATAAATGTTCTGCCTGTTGATGACTGCAGTTTGTGAGACCTCAATGAACACAAAATGGATGCTGCTTTCCTACATTATAACAGTTATTACATGTCAAAATTACTGCATTACCTTTCGAGCACCATGGGACATTCATTAGCCACAAACGATCCTGTATAAGTGTATGTTCTTTCTTTTATCTTTGTTATTTTTGGCCATTTCCCCCTTGAATTAAAAAAAATGTTCAGAATGCAAGGCTTGTCATCATTTAGAATGTAAACTTGGTGTGAGAAAGGATTCCCTCATGGGGAATGAGAACAGGTAGTAGAAATATGCAAATGTGTTTTGTCAAAGACTTTAATCATATCCTTCACGTGAGTCTGTAACTTCAGAAACATTCGCAGAATATAAAAGGAAGTAAGACAGGACCTGCTGGTCCTTTGCAGTTATTTCAGAGAAAGACCTGATGATTTTCAAGAAAGAAAAGACAAGTGGAGATATGCATCATAATTCTAACACTGCTTTAAGTTAAGACTCCTTTAAAGGTTTTAAAGTTCATGCAGCACTGAATAGTTACAAAGGTCCTCTGTAAGTGGCACTCTGCCAAGTTTGCCTCTTTCTTCTGAGCTTCATTCACATCTTTCACAGAGCTCCTTTCCTTTGGTCCAAAAGCTAGACACGACTTTGCCAAATTTCCAGTAAGGTCATCTTTGGAGATTTGGTGCCTTTGCAGAGCCATCAACAGGAGTGCTATAAATTGTTGCTGCTAGCATACCCGTGATATCACCTCGAGCAGTTGCTGTTGCTTTCACGCGTTTGTTATACACAAATGACACTTTGTCTCCATAGAGGTGGAATTCAGACAGAGGTGAAAATAGCATTCTGGGACTCTTCACTTTATAATTGATATTCTGTGAGAGAAATCAAATGGGGTCACTCTGAGATCTCATGGATAATGATGACAGACGGGGCTCAATTTTTTGTATATATTTATGTCAGTTCTATATATTTGACCATCACAGGCAAGCTATCATGAGTCATCGAATATCCATAAGAAAGTGATGGTGAGCCTCCATCTTTAAATTTCCACATAATAGGCACATTCACAGAGTTTTGATCTAAAGTAGTTTTATTCCAGAAGATGGTTAAGTGTCAACCATATTGCTGTAGGTCTGGAGTCACAGCTTGGCCAGACCAAGTAAGGATTTCCGTCCCTCAGAACTTTGGTGAGCCGGATGGTTTTATTTTAATGAAAGTCTGCCAGCCTCATAATCATTATTACCAAAAATTGTGTTTTGTTTCAGATTCATTAATTAAGTGATCTTAAAACTAATATCAGATATTGTGGTGGGATTTGGTGTCATGGAGCATTATTCTGCATCTCTGGATACTAGTCCAGTAACACTACCCGTACACTACTATCCCCTTGGTGGTGGCCCCATGTGAAGAAGCATATGGCTTTAATGTCGTTAGTGTGGTTATAAATCATGTTCATTCAGAACTACATACACACTGAAATTTCAATCTTTACGTGCAACACAACAGAGGAACAAAAGTGTTAATGAGCTAAAATCAGAACTGTTTAATTATAAGCCGTCTGACTCATCTGAGTGATTTTTCCCTTCTTCAAATTGAGAGAAAAAAACTGCTAATTAAACTGATGAGGTGAGGGAAAAGGGTTGTCAAGGTTATAAATAGAATGATTTTTGCATATAAATTATACATTAAAGGAGTGAGGGTAATTCTTGTAAAGCTCAGAGACACTGTGAATAAGTTGGTGGTTTAATCACTAAAGGAGCAAAGAGGCCTTCTCTGATATAGTCTAGTGTGAAATGACAAGAAATAGAAAGATTAAAAATGTACATTGTTTCAACATGGCTTCAAGGAATAAAATCCTTTAAGCAATATTTGAAAGCTAAATTCAAACCAATGTAACAAAAGAGGTGTAATGCCAATTAACCTTATCAAATTTTTTTCACTTTCCCGGGTTCACAAAGATGTTAATAAATGTAATGAGCCCTAATAAGAATGATATTTAAATATCTGAATTCCTAATGAGATATTTGTCAAGACAATTGAAGCAATAAGTGAGTTTTATGATTCAAAGAGGAATACAGGAAATCTGTTGATAACATCAAGAACACACAGAAAGAAACAAAATTTATAAAAGGGTAACTAGCCCATGTAAAATATTAAAGCCTGAAAAGCTGTTGGGACTACATGAATTTTTGGTTTTTTGGAATCTAGTGAACAGGCTGATTAGCTAGCAAGCACTAAATCTCAAGTTCACAGTCTAAGTTTATGGGGTAGGCCTTTTAGGAATGAGACAAGGAGAAGTTTCTTCACAGTGGTGAGCATGCGGAATTTTCTGCCACAAAAAACAGTCATAACCAAACCATTGAATGTTTTCAAGAAGGAGTTAGATGTAGTTCTTACAGCTAAAGGGATCAAAAGGAATGGGGAGACAGTAGGAATAGGGCATTGAATTGGATGATCAATCATGATCATATTAAATGGTGCAGCAGGCTTGAAGGGCAAAATTGCTAACACCTGCCCCTATTTTCTATGTTTCGAACAATGTGGGACCTTCAGAAGATATTTTAACTGCTACATTCTGAAGAGTCATTTATAATTCAAACAAGTGTTACATGTGACAGAGTTCTTAACAAATGATATTTTCCCTGAAAGTGCAGATTTTGTTTTAGCTTTGACCTAATTACTTAATCAGACTTGTGTTTTCTTGGGTAGAATTGACATATTTATCCCAAGGCAGGCACAGTGCAGCTCTCTATTTCTGTGATTAACTGAAGGAATCTACCATATTCTCGAAGCTATTGGACCTGCTGGTTACATTCCAACATTAACAGCAGACAATTTTTCAACTTTTAAAAGATCAGAATACAGTCATATTTTGCTTGGGGACCCTGCAGGCCAATGGTATCAATGTGGACTTCACAAGCTTCAAAATCTCCCCTCCCCCAACCGCAACCCAAAACCAGACCAGCTCGTACCCGCCTCCCTAACCTGTACTCCCACCTATCCACTTCTCCCACCTCAAGCCCCACCCCCATCTCCTACCTACGAGCCTCATCCCGCCTCCTTCACCTGTCTGTCCTCCCTGGACTGACCTATCCCCTCCTTAACTCCCCACCTACACTCACCTTTACTGGCTCCAACCCCGCCTCCTTGACCTGTCTGTCTCCTCTCCATCTATCTTCTCTTTTATCCATCTTCTTTCAGCTTCCCCCTTTCTCCCTATTTATTTCAGAATCCCCTTCCCCTCCCTCATTTCTGAAGAAGGGTCTAGACCCAAAACGTCAGCTTTCCTGCTCCTCTGATGCTGCTTGGCCTGCTGTGTTCATCCAGCTCTACACCTTGTTATCTCAGATTCTCCAGCATCGGCAGTTCCTATTATCTGAGTACAGTTTTGTTGCATTTTGTTTCTTGATGTTGCTATGTATGTGATGAATGTAAATTGACAGGAAATAATGAAAACACACGTTAACCTTTCTATCAAGTGACAGCTCAGATACGAACCTGACAATATCCAAACTTTTATCCTGTGAATAACATTTCTGGAGTAATGCAGAGTTTAAAGCTCACAAGAAACCTTTATTTATGCCATGTGTTACTTGACCTATTTGTCTCGGGCCAGTTGTGGTTTGTGTGAGGTTTGCTAAAGCTTTTGTCAGAGTTTGATCAGTTTCAAATGAGAACAGCAACATGGTTTGTGTCATAAAATATAGATTTGACAATATAATGGCAGAATGGATCCATCTTTGATTGGCCAGTGCTTTAGCATGTATGTTTATGAAATCGAACATTGTACAGATGTTTCAAATTGGAAAATCGGAACATTGTCCTTTAAGTTTTCCAACATATATCAATGGAAGTCTTGCTGCCAGAGCTTACATTGTATGTAGCCCTGGGACACTTGTTCAGCTGCCAAGGCTAAAATGGCTAGATTACCAGTCATCACAGATTGTTGATCAGGATTTTATGTGACTTGCTGGCCAGTGAAGAGGTGGCAGGAGGAGGAAAACCAAAAAATTGACAAGAGGAGAGAAAGAAGGCTCACCTGTCACTTTGGTTTTGCAATTTTCTAGTTGCAGGGAAGAGGGAAGAGGCCTCTCATGCAGAGACTAATTGTGCCTCTTAAGTAGCCAATTAAGGAACCCTTTCTGCCATAGCTGATATTTTACGGGCAGTTTGTCTGGTGGGAAGCACTGGTGTCAACCCTGCTGGTTAAATGTGGTAAGACCCCCTTCCACCATGTTTACTCTGTGAATCATAGATACACAGAGACACCTTGTACCCACTTTCCAACACCAGTCTGGCCCCTCACCAGTCATCGTCACACTGCCACTGGCTCTGGTCAACTCCTGGCCGCACTAACCTCCCTGCCAAGTTGTCCTCTATTGATGACCCTCAGAGACAAGTACAGCCTCTCATGGTTGCCACTGCTCCCTGTGGCACTGCTGTGTCTGAAGATCTTCCATTTGATTGACGAGCAAGCTCTTGGTTCCTTCATCCCTTCAAGGAGTGGGAGAATGATATGGCAGTTCTCAACTGCAGAATTGGCAGAAAATGTGGCTGAGCCTTCACCAAAAGACTTAAAGCCCACACTCCCGCGTCCATCGCTGCCTCGACAACATTCCGCCATTGATTTCATGCTTTATTGATGAATGGAGATCGTACAGTAACATGGGTTCTATGAATGTCCCTTGGAATCTGTACATTTGCATGGTTAGTGATTTTGTTAAAGCCAAGAGTCATCCCACATTGTGCAAAAAAATCCATTTCCATGTTAGTATATTTGACTCTTCTTTTAATAATGAACCTTACAGACTCCGTTTACATTATAGTTAACTGAAAGAACTGCAGATGCTGTAAATCAGGAACAAAAATAGAAGTTGCTGGGAAAGCTCAGCGCGTCCGGCAGCATCTGTGAAGAAAAAATCAGAGATAAAGTTTTGGGTCCAGTGACCCTTCCTCAGAATTGATGGTAGCTGGGAAAACGTCAGTTTATATGCAGAAAATAGGGAGGGGGCTGGGGAAGGGAGTAAACAATAGGATAGACCCGAAAGAGAGAGAAGAACATTTGGACAGACAAAGGAGTTGATAATGATCTGAGTAGGAGGGGTAAATAGTTGTAAATGGGGACTGTTAGTGACTAACAACAGGTGGTGTGCAGTGGTAGGCTATGTGATAAAAATGATTAGTGTGTTGGGGAGGGGGCTAGAACATGGAAGGGCTTAGACCCTAAAAATATTGAACTCGATATTGAATCCGGAAGGCTGCGGGGTCCCCAAGCGGAAAATGTGGTGTTGTTCTTCCAGCTTGCATTGAGCTTCGCTGGAACGCTGCAGCAAGCCAGAAACAGAGATGTTGGCCGGGCAACAAGGTGGTGCAGAGGCTGAGCGCCAGGTCTCAGATACCTCCTCCTATCTCCCCCTGGACCATGATCCCACCAGTACTCATCAGGCCATTGTATCTACAATGGTAACTGATCTTATTTCATCCAGTAATCTCCCCCACTCTGCTTCCACTCTGATAGTCCCCCAGCCCCATACAGCTCGATTCTACCTCCTCCCAAAAATCCACAAACAGGACTGTCCGGGCAGACCCATTTCTTCAGCCTGCTCCTGCCCCACAGAACTCATCTCTTCCTACCTCGACTCGGTCTTCTCTCACCTGGTCCAATTCCTGCCCACATACATCCATGATTTCTCTGACGCTTTACTCCGGTTTCAAAACTTCCAGTTTGCCTGGTTCCAGCTGCTTCCTCTTTACCATGGATGTGCAATGCCTTTACACGTCCATTCCCAACAGGAGGGTCATGGGGCTGTCTGCTTCTTCCTGGAGCAAAGACCTGAACCATCCCCACCCACCACCACTCTCCTCTGCTTGGCCAAGCTCATCCTCATCCTCAACAACTTCTCTTTTAACTCCTTTCATTTTCTTCAGGTAAGAGGGGTGGCCATAGGTACTCATGTGGGCTCTAGTTATGCCTGTCTCTTCATGGTGTACGTGGAACATTCCTTGTTCCAGTCCTATTCCGGCGCCCACCACAACTCTTTCTCCGATACATCGATGATATTATCAGAGCTGCTTCCCTTTCTTTTCTGGAATTGGAAAACTTCATTAATTTCGCCTCCAATGTCCACCCTGCCCTCACTTTCACGTGGTCTATCTCTGACTCCTCCCTTCCCTTCCTCGACATCTCTGTTTCCATTTCTGGGGCTAGACTGGCCACTAATATCCATTATAAACCCACCGACTCTCACAGCTACCTGGACTGTACATCCTCACACCCTAATTCCTGTAAAGACTCCATCCCATTCTCTCAGTTCCTCTGTCTCCATTGCATATGTTTAGATGAGGCTAACTTCAACAAGGGAGCCTCCAAAATGTCCACCTTCTTCCTCAACCGAGGAGTTCGCAGCTCTGTTGTCGACAGGGCCCTCAACCAGGTCCAACCCATCTCCCACACTTCCATTCTCACCCCTTCTCTTCCCGCCTGCAACAGCGATAGGGTTCCCCTTGTCCTCACCTTCTATCCCACCAGCATCCACATCCAGAAGATCATCAGGTGCCATTTCTGCCAGCTCCTGCAAGATGCCAGCACCAGACACATATTCTGCTCCCCTCCCTTGTCCGCCTTCCGCAGGGGCCGTTCCCTCCGGGACACCCTGGTCCACACTTCCTTCACTCCCACACCTCCCCACAGCCCTACAGCACCTTCCCCTGTAACCGGCGAAGGTGCAACACCTGCCAATTTACCTCCTCCCTCTCCAGTATCCAAGGGCCCAAACATACCTTCCAGGTGAAGCAACACTTCACCTGCACATCTCAGAATCTAGGCTATTGCATTTGCTGCTTACAATGTGGTCTCCTCAACATTGTGGAAACAAAGCGTAGACTGGGTGACTGCTTCATAGAACATCTACGTTCTGCTCGGAAAAAGGACCCTGAACTAGCCATTGAGATAACAAGGTGTAGAGCTGGATGAACACAGCAGGCCAAGCAGC
>JAHRHZ010000024.1:35181647-35211274 GCA_024137785.1 Ginglymostoma cirratum
TCCAGCTCTACACCTTGTTATCTCAGGTTCTCCAGCATCTGCAGTTCCTACTATCTCTGAGCTAGCCATTGCCTGCCACTTTAATGGACCACCCTGTTCACTGGCCAACATCTCTGTTTCTGGCTTGCTGCAGTGTTCCAGCGAAGCTCAACACAACCTGGAAGAACAACACCTCATTTTCTGCTTGGGGACACTGCTGTCCTCCAGACTCAATATCAAAATCAATAATTTTAGGGTCTAAACCTTCCGATGTCCTAGCCCCCTACCCCACACACCAGGACTTGTTATCACATAGCCTGCCACTACACACTCCTGTTGTTAGTCACCAACAGTCCCCATTAACAACTATTCCCCGTCCTAGCCAGATCATTATCAACTTCTTTGTCTGTCCAAATGTTCTTCTCTCTCTTTCGGGTATAACCTATTTTTTACTCCCTCCCCAATCCCCTCCTTGTTTTCTGCATATCAGCTGACATTTTCCTTGCTACCATCAGTTCTGAGGAAGGGTCACTGGACCCGAAACGTTAACTCTGATTTTTTCTTCATAGATGCTGCCAGATCTGCTGAGCTTTCCAGCAACGTCTGTTTTTGTTCCGTACTCCATTTGCATCTTGCAGTGCACTGTAGATTGTCATAAGAATACATGTAATTTATGAATGAATGCTAAGGAAGGAAACCTGTGCTTTGCAGGTCGACATGTAACTCTAGACCAACAACAATGTAGTTGACTCCTAACTGCCCTCCGAAATGGCTAAGAAAGACAACCGTTAATTTCATAGTGATAGCTCATTACCACCTTCTCAAGGGCAATGACAGATGTACAATAAGTTAGAACCTTGTCAGCAGCACCCATATATCATAAATCCACGCTACCTTTGTAAATTCCTCCTTGGCCTCCATATTGAAAAGGAATTAAGAGATTCTGAGGGGAATATCATAGCTACCTGGATTTCTGACAGTTTTACTGAAGATGGGAGACTGATTCAAACATTGATCACTGACTTTTAGCTGTAGGTCCTATAAAGAACATTTAGTTTTTCAGCTTTTACTGGGTAGTTTTAAGTTGAAATGTGTCAGAACCCTCCCTATGTTTAGCCTTTAAAGGATCTTTTTCAGAAGGCCTCAGTGTATGTGCCCACTGGATGTTCCAATTTACTGAGCGATTCCAATGTGTTTGGAATACCACATGATCCCGATGTGTAAATCCACACTGCTCCAGTGACTATCTAGCAATTGGGTTACCCATGCCATCCTTATGTTGAAAGTGATTTCTTGTATTTATTTGGCTAAAGCTGCTTGGCTGAGTTTTAAAAGATTGAAATGACATTCTTGTGACTCCAAACAGCATTACATTCCTGTACGTTACAACTTCTAAAACTGTTAAAATGGAGTCAGTCTATCCAGAAAAATGCATCAAAGTATAAATGAACATACTCTTGACTCATTCACAAAACATCCAGAAAATGACCTGTATATTCATCTGAGTTTAGAACAAGCATCAGACAACATGACTTTGGCTGCTGGCATTCTGGCTGAGAACAGAACTCCTCCAATATATTCTAGTCATATCTAAATCATGGACTATAGTCAATTTGCTATGGCCATGTTTGGATAATTAGTTATTTGGTGAGAGGGGATCATATGATCTACTACCTGCTTTTATGCTTTAAGAAACAACTTAGACCAGGATTTGATCAAAAGACAGATATACGCTGAAGAAGTAGGACCTTAAACAGAAACATTCTCTTTTCCTCCCTCTCTCTCTCTGTCTCTGCCTCTTCCTCTCTCTCTCCCCGTCCATCCTATAAGCTTGAGTCTTGCCTATTTTTTGACCAGCCAAACATCACAAGCAGTGTTTTAAGAATTAGCCTTGCAACTGGAAAACAGATATAAATTTTTGATCAGTGTCTTGAAATTATCTTTATATAGCATTGTGAACCTGAAATTGTCCAAGTTATCAATCTGCAAGATACATATTCCATTAGTTTTTATTGGACGTTTAAAAACATTACTTATTCTATTTGCCCATTTTGTCATTTTTGTGTGCGGGCATGCATGTGTGAACTTATAAAATCATGTGCATTAAAATCAGTGTATTTCATTGTTTTTGTTTCACCAGGCATTAACTTCCATAGAAGCGTTGTCTTTGCTCTTAAAACAAACTCATAAGGATATCTGAGATAACAATGTGTAGAATTGGATGAACACAGCTGGCCAAGCAGCATCAGAGAAGCAGGGAAGCTGACATTTTGGGTCTAGACCCTTCTTCAGAAATTTCTGATCTTCTGAAATTTCAGATTCTCCAGCATCGGCAGTCCCCACTATCTCATAAGGATATCTGTCTGTTTGTGTTTTATTAATCATAGCGCATAAACACTCACTGCATTTTCTTTTAAAACAAGAAATGTGGAGAAAGAAAAACCAGTCCAACCATTCACATTTGATTTTTACACTGTTTTACATAGCCTGGTAACCAAAGCAGCAGCGTGATAGAAATCACAGTGAATTTTGTCAGATCTCATTTATAGCACAACTGTCATGAAAGGGGAAATAATTCTGCAGTATTGTTGTATATAGAAAGGAAAACGTCAGTGGTAGGTGATTCTATATTGTTTGGTACATCTTCCTTGAAAACCCAGAACATTCTGTAAGAACTGTTAGTCAGCTATGTATTTATCTCATTTCATAGGGTGTCTCCATCCGGGATGTGAGTTGCTGACTAAGAGTCATAGAGTTATAGAGATCTGCAGCACCAAGAAAGGCCCTTTTGCCCATTGCATCTGCACTGGTCAAAAACAACCACCTAACTATTTTAATCCTATTTTGCAGCACTTGGCCCATTGCCTTTCATAATTGGCATCATAAGTGCACATATAAATATTTATTAATTCTAACGAGGGTTTCTGCTTCTACCCCACCACAGGTTGCGAGTTCCGGTTTGTCACCACCCACTGGGTGAAAAAGTCTTGCCTTACGTCTCCTCTAAACCTTCCTTACCTTAAATCTATGCCCCTTCTTCATGGATCCCTTCATCAATGGATTAATTACTTCATGTCTATCCTATGTATGCCCCTCATAAATTAATACATCTCAATCATGTCTCTTCACAGTCTCCTCTTCTCTAAGGAAAACAGTATCAGTCTGTCCAGTCTCTCTTCATAACGGAAATACTTTCAGCGCAAACAACATCATCTGCCTCCTATCCAGTTTTATACCAACCCACTTGTAATGTGGATTTCAGAAATGCACTCAAAACTTTAGCTGTGGCCTAACCGACATTTTATTAAGTTCCAGCATAACCTCCCTGCTCTTAAACTGTATGGTTTGGCTAATGAAAGCAAGTGTCCCTTATGCCTTCTTAATCTCTTTATCCACCTGTCCTGACATGTTAAGAGTTTGGTATACATACACACTAAGGTCCCTCTGATCCTTGGTGTTTCCCTAGGTCCTACCATTCATCATGTAATGTCTTGCCTTGATTGCAGCAGATACGTCCATCTAACAAGCTTCTCTGTATCCTCCTGTATTATGGGGCTATCCTCACGATTGACCACTCCACTAATTTTTGTATCCACTAAGAACTTTGTGATCAACCCTTCTCCATTCTAGTCTATGTTATAATGTAAACCGCAAACAGCAAGGGCTGCAACACGCATTTGATCATAAAATCTGCAAATGAATTGAACTGTATAAATAAATGTTGACAAAAATAGGATAAGACTGGATGCAGGGCTGGTGTCATTAAATGTTTTATACTTGTATATCTCTTGGCTCAGTGGCTCAGTGGCTAATACTGCTTCTAAGGTTTTGGAGTAGATCTGTAGCTCAGGTTGTGGGTGTTGAGGTTGGTTGACTAGCCGAGCTGGTTTGTTGTTTTGCAGACGTTTCGTTACCATGCTGGGTAACATCCTCAGTGCAGGCTCTGATGAAGCGTCGGTGTGTTTTCCTGCCTAGTTTTTAAACTCTGGGGTCCGTTGAGATGGATTGCCTCACTTCCGGTTTTCCTTCGTAGTGGAATGTATATGGGGTCGAGTTCAACGTGTTTATTAATAGCATGCTTCGTGGAGTGCCATGCTTCCAGGAATTCTCATGCTTGTCTCTGCCTAGCCTGTCCCAGGATCATGGTGTTGTCCCAGTCGAAGTCGTGGTTCTCCTTGTCCATATGGATTGAGATGAGTGATTATTGGTCGTGTATTTTTGTAGCCAGTTGGTATTTATGTACTCTTGTTGTTAGTTTCCTTCCTGTTTGTCCGATGTAGTGTTCCTCGCAGTCTTTGCAGGAGATTTTGTAGATGACATTAGTCCTGTCCATGGCGGGGGATGGGTCTTTAGTTTGGGTGAGCAGTTATTGTAGGGTTAAAGTGGGCTTGTATGCCACTCTGATGCCCAGCGGTCATAGGAGTCTTGTGGTGAGTTCTGACATGTTCCTGACGTAGGGTAGTGTGATGAGTTTGGTGGGGAATGTAGAATCTTTCTGATGCTGTTCGTGTAGGCATCTTCTGACCCAGTTCTTTGGATATCCCTTATCTTCGAACACTTGGAAGAGGTATTCTTCTTCCTCTTGGCGTAGCTCCGTGTTGCTGCAGTGTGTTGTTGCTCTTTTAAATAGTGTTCGCACGCAGCTTCCTCACAGAACCAGGGACCCAGGTTCAATTCCAGCCTCAGGCAACTGTCTGTGTGGATTTTGCACGTTCTCCCCATGTCTGCATGGGTTCCCTCTGGGTGCTCTGGTTTTCTCCCACAGTCCAAAGATGTACAGGCTAGGTGGATTGGCCATGCTAAATTGCCCGCGGTGTTCAGGGATGTGTAAATTAGATGGGTTATAGGGAGATGGGTCTGGGTTGGATGATCTGAGGGTCAGTATGGACTTGTTGGGCCGTAGGGCCTGTTTCTACACTGTAGGGATTCTATGAATAATTTATTAACATCTATCCGACATTCAAAGTTGATAGTTAACATGTGAAGGAAATAATTAGCATCATCATACTATCTCCAGAATCTGAACTTATTTTTTCACATCTCTGTTGTATTATAAATAACTTATCAAACAACATTTCTGTGACATGAGCTAGCAATAAGCGCAAGTCATATCTAGTGACTGATCACTGCAACACCTTATTCCAATATCCTACACTGTTTCTTATTGATTGATTTTGGGATGTTCTACTTCTGGGGCACAACTTCACTTGGGACAAAAGAGATTTGGAAATGGTGCATTTGTTAGATTTAACATCTCTTCCCACTACTGTATCTTGGTGTTGAGCTCAATCCTCTGAAATCGGGGCATAAATAATCCTTTGACCTAGTTTTTCAAGCGGAATTTGTAGGCTGCAGTATCACACTAACTTTAGTGTCACTGAAAATCAGTTATTGCCTAGATAGCGCAAACCAAAAACAACCGATTAACCTGGTTCATGGAAGCCTAGTTGCAATGCTTGACACCAAGAGTTATGGAACCTTTGGTGATTTCAGTGTTATAATGCAGTCATTCACTGTCATGCAGACACAGACAGCTGCATATTGGCACTGAATGACTGATGGTTGACAGGGATAGAAACAGAAAAATGAAAACAAAAAGCTATAGTAAAAATCTAATATGTTCTAATTAGTTATTTTCATTTGAATTACGTGAAAATTATTGATTGATGCTGCAAAACGACCCAAAACAGTTTTAATGTGATGCAACTACATTCACATAATTTTACAAATCACTAGGGAGTCTGATTAAATCTTGAAGATTTCAAAACCCTGCGATTAAATGTAATCTCAGAGTGATTCACACTGAATACAACCAAAGGATTATGAAAACATTGCAGAAGTGAAATTAAGGCTTCAAAACAAAATTGGATATAGCTTTGTCTTTTAGCTTTAATATTCCATTTTATCTTGAGCCACTTGTTTCTGCTAAAATTGTTTCATTTTGAATCAAAGCTGCTGACACATTAAGGAGCCATTGGGCTAACATTTCCAAAGAATTCCAATTTGTCACACTCCCTGGCAGTCTCTCAAAAACCTGGATATTTATTTCTCTTGAATATGTATCCAATTTTCTCTTAAATGTTATTATTAATTACCCCTCATTCAGACCATAGATTAGAGATAACTCGCCGTGTTAAAAAAAACTTTCATTTTGTTCGAAAGAATTTATTTCATTAGTGTTGAATAGAGATCTTTCTTGTTAAAAAAAAAAGGAGCAGATTTCAATTAATGAACCTTGTACCAGGTAAACCTTATGCATCTTAGATGTTAGTGTGTACACAAGGTAAATAAGCAACCTTGTACAAATAGACATCAATGTTAACCAAAGTAAATAGACGCCTTGGAGTCAAGATAGATTTGGAGACAGGGGAGTGACAGACACTGATAGGGAATGGGAAACAACAATAACATTGAGGATAAAATTAGTTGTTCCCTGACTGGGTGAAGGAGATTTTTACGTCATTAACCTATGACCTAGAATAGAAATCTGGTCCCTCGTTTTGTTTGAACCAAGTTTGGAATTTTGATAATTCGGTTCTGACATGATCAAAAATGGTTTAAAAATATTCAGGTTTTCTTTATCCTTGGAGCACTGATCGAGTCTAACCTAAGTGACACTTCACTTGCATCACTTGAATGAAACGATTGAAGACCCCTACACAATCTCCAGGAGTCAATTATCAGAAGTTACCACAACTCATCTAACTTTGCTCCTGTTGTAAATTAACTGAAGTCTGTGTCGTATGGCAGACAGCCGTTCTGCCAGTAAAATGTGTTGACACTTATTTACTCAATCAAAGCTTTTCATGACTTGGATTGCTGCAATGCTCAGGATTCTGGGAACTGTCTACATAACTGTGGTTCATCAGCCCTGGTGCAATTTTTTTTAGTAAAATCCAAATGCTGAGGATAGGAATTTCATTGCAGATTTCAATAACGCTGCATAATTTAAATGCAGAAGATGATAGACACAGATGAAATGAGCCATTCTTTACCCTAAACTAACAGACTCAGTCAGGCCTTGCCTTTGGTTCTTTCTTCGTCATGAAGGGTCTAACTGCTGAGTTCTGTGAATTGTTGGATGCCAAGTTGCAGCCAATTGACCATATCTTAGACATGTCGCCTTCACTGCGAGTTTAATCATTTATAAAACCAGGGCCTTCCCAGGCAGCATCAGCATGATTTGTCAATTTAGAACATAGAACATAGAACATAGAACATAGAACATTTCAGCGCAGTACAGGCCCTTCAGCCCTCGATGTTGCGCCGACCTGTGGAACCAATCTGAAGCCCATCGAACCTACACTATTCCATTATCATCCATATGTTTATCCAATGACCATTTAAATGCCCTTAAAGTTGGCGAGTCTACTACTGTTGCAGGCAGGGCATTCCACGCCCTTACTACTCTCTGAGTAAAGAACCTACCTCTGACATCTGTCCTATATTTATCACCCCTCAATTTAAAGCTATGTCCCCTCGTGCTAGCCATCACCATCCGAGGTAAAAGGCTCTCACTGTCCACCCTATCTAATCCTCTGATCATCTTGTATGTCCCTATTAAGTCACCTCTTAACCTTCTCCTCTCTAATGAAAACAGCCTCAAGTCCCTCAGCCTTTCCTCATAAGACCTTCCCTCCATATCAGGCAACATCATGGTAAATCTTCTCTGCACCCCTTCCAATGCTTCCACATCCTTCCTATAATGCGGTGACAAGAACTGTACGCAATACTCCAAGTGTGGCCGCACCAGAGTTTTGTACAGCTGCAACATGACCTCATGGCTCCGAAACTCAATCCCTCTACCAATAAAACCTAACACACCGTACGCCTTCTTAACAACCCTGTCAACCTGGGTGGCAACTTTCAGGGATCTATGCACATGGACACCGAGATCTCTCTGCTCATCCACACTACCAAGAATCTTACCATTAGCCCTGTAATCTGTATTCCTGTTACTCCTTCCAAAGTGAATCACCTCACACTTTTCCGCATTAAACTCTATTTGCCACCTCTCAGCCCAGCTCTGCAGCTTATCTATGTCCCTCTGTAACCTGCAACATCCTTCTGCACAATCCACAACTCCACCGACTTTAGTGTCATCCGCAAATTTACTAACCCATCCTTCTCCGCCCTCATTCAGGTCATTTATAAAAATGACAAACAGCAGTGGCCCCAAAACAGATCCTTGCGGTACACCACTAGGAACTGAACTGCAGGATGAACATTTCGCATCAACCACCACCCTTTATCTTCTTCCAGCTAGCCAATTTCTGATCCAAACCACTAAATCACCCTCAATCCCATGCCTCCGTATTTTCTGCAATAACCTACCATGGGGAGCCTTATGAAACACTTTACTGAAATCCATATACACCACATCAACCGTTTTACCCTCATCCACCTGTTTAGTCACCTTCTCAAAGAACTCAGTAAGATTTATGTGGCACAATCTACCCTTCACAAAACCATGTTGACTATCCCTAGTTAAATTATTCCTTTCTAGATGATTATAAATCCTATCTCTTATAATCCTTTCCAACACTTTACCCACAACTGAAGTAAGGCTCATTGGTCTATAATTACCAGGATTGTCTCTACTGCCCTTCTTGAACAAGGGGACAACATTTGCTATCCTCCAGTCTTCTGGCACTATTCCTGTAGACAATGAAGACATAAAGGTCAAAGCCAAAGGCTCTGCAATCTCCTCCCTAGCTTCCCAGAGAATCCTAGGATAAATCCCATCCAGCCCAGGGCTCTTATCTATTTTCACACTTTCCAGAATAGTAACACCTTCTCCTTATGAACCTCAATCACGTCTAGTCTCATAGCCTGTATCTCAGCATTCTCCTTGACAACATTGTCTTTTTCATTTAGCACCTCTCCTATCTCTTCGGACTCCATGCACAACTTTCCACTACTGTCCTTGACTGGCCCTAATCTTACTTTAGTCATTCTTTTATTCCTGACATACCTATCCAAAGCTTTAGGGTTTTCCTTAATCCTACCCGCCAAAGACTTCTCATGTCCCCTCCTGGCTATTCTTCGCTCTCTCTTTAGGTCCTTCCTGGCTAACTTGTAACTCTCAAGCGCCCTAACTGAGCCTTCACGCCTCATCTTTACATAAGCCTCCTTCTTCCTCTTGTCAAGAGATTCAACTTATTTAGTAATGGTTCCCTCGCTCGACCACTTCCTCCCTGCCTGACAGGAACATATTTATCAAGGACACACAGTAGCTGTTCATTACCCAGTACCAAATCCAATGTTGCCTCATCTCTAGTTGGCCTATCTACATACTGTGTCAGGAAACCCTCCTGCACACGTTGGACAAAAACTGATCCATCTAAAGTACTCGAACAATAACATTTCCAGTCAATATTTGGAAAGTTAAAGTCCCCCATAACAATTACCCTTCTCCTTTCGCTCCTATCCAGAAGCATCTTTGCAATCCTTTCCTCTACATCTCTGGAATTTTTCGGAGGCCTGTAGAAAACTCCCAACAGGGTGACCTCTGATTTCCTGTTTCTAATCTCAGCCCATTCTACCTCAGTAGATGAGTCGTCATCAAATGTCCTTTTTGCCAACCTAATACTGTCCTTGACTAACAATGCCACACCTCCCCCTCTTTTACCACCTTCCCTGATCTTACTAAACATCTGAACCCTGGAACTTGCAACAACCATTCCTGTCCCTGCTCTATCCATGTCTCCGAAATGGCCACAACATCGAAGTCCCAGGTACCAACCCATGCTGCAAGTTCACCCACCTTATTCCGGATACTCCTGACATTGAAGTAGACACGCTTCAAACCACCTTCCTGCCTGCCGGTACACTCCTGCGACCTTGAAACCTTATTCATGAACTCACTACTATCAACCTCCTGTTCACTGGAGCTACAATTCAGGTTCCCATCCCCCGGCTGAATTAATTTAAACCCTCCCAAAGAACATTAACAAATCTGCCCCCCAGGATATTGGTACCCCTCTGGTTCAGGTGTAGACCATCCCGTTTGTAGAGGTCCCACCTACCCCAGAATAAGCCCCAATTATCCAGGTATCTGAATCCCTCCTGCACCATCCCCGTAGCCACAAGTTCAACTGCTCTGTCTCCCTATTCCTCACCTCGCTAGCACGTGGCATGGGTAACAAACCAGAAATAACAACTCTGCTTGTTCTAGGTCTAAGCTTCCACCCTAGCTCTTTGAATTTCTGCCTTACATCCCCAACCCTTTTCCTACATATATCGTTGGTGCCTATGTGGACCACGACTTGGGGCTGCTCCCCCTCCTCTTTAAGGATCCCAAAAACATGATCCGAGACATCACGGACCCTGGCACCAGGGAGGCAACACACCAACTGCGAGTCTCTCTCGTTCCCACAGAATCTCCTATCTGTCCCCCTAATTATGGAGTCCCCAATGACTAATGCTCTCCTTCTCTCCCACCTTCCCTTCTGAGTGACAGGGACAGACTCTGTGCCAGGGACCTGTACCCCATGGCTTACCCCTGATAAGTCCTCCCCCCCAACAGTATCCAAAATGGTATATTTGTTATTGAGGGGAACGGCCACAGGGGATCCCTGCACTGCCTGCCTGCTCCCTTTCCGTCCCCTGACTGTAACCCATCTACCTTTTTCATGTACCTGAGGTGTGACTACCTCCCTGTAACTCCTCTCAATTACCCCCTCAGCCTCCCGAATGATCCAAAGTTCATCCAGCTCCAGCTCCAGTTCCCTAATGCGGTTTCTGAGGAGCTGGAGTTGGGTGCACTTCCCGCAGATGAAGTCAGTGGGGATACTAGTGGTGACCCTTACCTCCCACATTCTATAGGAGGAGCATGCAACTGCCCTAACATCCATTCCCACTGTTCTGAATTCCCAAATAGACTATTGAGAGAAAAAAAAACTAGTAACCTTACCAAATCGGAGCTCAGAAACTTTTTCTTTGGTTAGAGGAGGAGGATGGGTGGGAGACACTACCTAAGTAGTGTTTTGGGTAAAGCAACCACCCAAATATATTACCTCACTTACTCAGACGTCCCGTGTCCGCTCCTACTAAACCTTCCCAGCTCGCACTCTCTCCCGACTCCCGCCACTGAGCAAACGGTGGCCGCCGACACCACGAGGCAAGTCCCTCGAAGTGATAAGCAGCAGTCCCCTCGCACTCTCTTGACTCCCGCCGCTGAACAATTGGAGCTTAATCCATAGATGGATCTTCTGAACTTAAATTAAAAATTTGTAAGGGCCAAATGATCTTTCTGTTTTGATTCCTGCTATTGTGAAGGGTTAATTTGCTCCTTATTGCCCAGTAATGTTTTGTGTGAGTTACAGGTGATATTTCTGACAGTGTAGGTGGGCTTGGGAATAGTCCTCAAGCAGATTGTACGCAATGACTTTTAATTTCAGCTGGCTTATCCACTGGAGAAAGGTCAAACACCGAGTCTTCAAAAATTCTGCAACATATTTCCAATAGGCAGAGGGATCTGGGTGTATAGGTATACAGATCACTGAAAGTGGCAACGCAGCTTGAGAAGGTAGTTAACAAGAAATGGCATGCTTGCATTCATCGACTGCGGCATTGAGATTAAAAATTGGCAGGTAATATTGCAGCTTTATAGAACCCTAGATAGGCTGCATTTGGAATATTGTGTTCAATTCTGGCCACCACACTACCAGAAGGATGTGGTGGCTTGGGAGAGGGTACAAAAAAGATTTACCTGGATGTTGCCTGGTATGGAGGGCATTAGCTATAAGGAGAGGATGGAGAAACTTGGGTTGTTCTCACTGGAACGATGAAGGTTGAGGGTCAACCTGATAGAGGTCTACAAGATTATGAAGGGCATGGACAAAGTGGACAGTCAGAGTCTTTTTCCTAGGGTGGAAAAGTCAGATACTAGGGCACATAGGTTTTAGATGCGAGGGGCAAGGTTTAAAGGTGATGTACAAGGTAAGTTTTTTACACAGAGGGTGGTGGATGGCTGGAACTCGCTGCTGGGGGATGTAGTGGAAGCAGATACAATAGTGACTTTTAAAGGGTGTCTTGACAAATACATGAATAGGATGTGAATAAAGGGATACAGTCCCTGGAATGGTAGGAGGTTGTAGTTGTGATGGGCAGGTTTGGAGGGCCGAAGGGCTGTTCCTGTGCTGTAATTTTCTTTGTTCTTGGTTTGTTCTTTGTACATCAATCTGCAGCTATATTGGCAGCTGATAATACAGCAGAAAACACAGGGTTGAGAACAATTCAACTGCCCACCCTCTTATTTGGAAAATTGCACATTGCTCAGAACCTGGGAACAAATAAGTTACAAAATGAGAAGTGGAGTTGCTGATCTTTGCTTGAAATTAATCAGAAAGTAGTGTCTGGACATACTGGCAGTTCACTGTGAGAGACAGAAGCACAGTCTGAGCATATTGCACCAATGTGACATAATGGAATTTCTCTACATGTTGATTTCTTAATCTTGCCCATATCATCGGGAGTGGAAGCTAATATAGCCAAGAACTGCCTCACAGGAAAGAAATAAACCCAAGAGAAGGAGATTGAAAGCTTTATCTGGTTTCAGGGTATCTACTTATTTGCAATACTATTTTTTTTTTTAGTTGATTATTATTGTCACTTGTACCTAGGAAAAGTGAAAAGTTTTGTTTTGCGTGCAGTACAGGCAGGTGATACCATACAAAGATCAAAGATTGATTGTACAGAGTAAGGAGTGCACAGAAATGACTGCAAAGAAGTGCACAAAAAGCAAGATCAACATTAGATTTGAGATTTGAGAGGTCAATTTTGAAGTTTAATAACAGAGGGAAGAAGCTCTTCTTAAACCTATTGGTACCTGTGTTTAAGCTTCTGCCTGATGGAAGAGGTTGAAGAGATTATAATCAGGATGGGAGGGGTCTTTGATAATGTTGGTTGCCTTTCCAAGGCAGCAAGCAGTATAGATGGAGTGTAGATGCTCAATAGGATTTAGAATGGAGTTTTCCCCTCCCTGAGGTGGCATGAGAGATGTTGAAAAGGGAAAATAATCAAAATGCTGGTCCTAGAGTGGAACTTGCCCCCTTCTCACCATTCTTGCAATTAAGTAATAGAAGAGAATGTCCATGGACAAATGTTTTGACTTGTCGGCTATTAAGACCCTTAAGTTGTCAATTACTGGCTATTTAAAGGCCACAATTCACTACCTTCCTAATCACCTGGCTCTCTGGTAAAGGGGAAACATGGCTGATTTCCCTGCTGGTTTTGGCAGAGGACTTCTAATGGCCCTATTCTCTGGGAAATTGGAGTTTTGGATGGTAGCCAAGAGAATGGCCTCTGAAAGCATCGCCCTTCCCTTGCCTCTGATCACCCCTCAACACTCACCCCACAAACTCACCCCAATCATGAGGATAAAAAATGTTTTATCTTTTTCCAGTTGGATCCTCTTCAAAGTAACCTGAACCAATAGCCTTTGGGGCCCAAAAGTTATTGGCCCTTTATTGGCCATCTAGCTCTAGTGACCTGACATGCCAGTGTCAAAGAGCTGTTGGACAGAGCAGAGGCAAGTTTCTCACCCAGTCAGCAGACTTAGAGTTCAGTTAAGCCCTGGATAACACAATGAGTCCATGTGAAGGTGTGAGAATGCAAAGCTTCTGAGAAATAGGAGTCTAGAAGAACTTAAGAGGAAATACCATTATAATTGACATTGCTTTGTAGGACAATGATTCATCAAAGTTAATATAGCAGCCATTTTGATTTATAATAAGATAGTCTGCAATACATCATTTTGTCAGAATTCCAGGAAGAACATGAAGAAACATTATAAAGGAGACAGGGTTCTCAACAGAGAGACAGAGAAATACAGCCTAGCTAAAGGACTGCTGTGCTGAAACAGAGTTGCAAAAAGGGACACAACCTGTAGTGCTAGAAAGATGAAATACTCCCTCTAGAACCTGTTCAGCTGTGGGAGAAACCTCCAACTATTCACCTGCAGAAGTTACTGAGTTCTTCAGTTGGGAAAGACAATCTAAAAGCAAGTAACAGACCTGCAGACAGATAACAGACTGATTTTATTCTTGTCTTAACAAGTTTCTTTAATATACTGACCTATCTTTTAATCCTCGTACCGACATTATAGCTAATAACTGGATCGCACTTTCACTTGTCAATTTTTACCAGTAGTTATATAATAAACTAACCTTCAATCTTGTTTAAGATGAAACTTTTGCTGCTTTTTTTAATTTCAATTTTGAAATTCAAAATACAAAACGAAGATAAACAAGCTGCAGAAATTTGCTGACGTTTCGGGTCAGGACCTTCTTCAGAAAAAGGGTCTGAAGAAGGATCACGACCCGAAACGTCAGTTTTCCTCCTCCTCTGATGCTGCCTGGCCTGCTATGTCCCTCCAGCTCCACACCTTGTTATCCCAGACTCCAGCTTCGGCAGTTCTTACTATCCCTTTAGAAATCTATGTTTTGCAAACATTACCACTTGTATGCATGCTGCGTGTGCCCATGTAATGTCTGAAAATAAAAAAAATTGTCTAGCAAGTGATATTGATCTATGGGGATAGCATGTAGCAGGGAAGATTGTAGATCTAATTCCTATGGCAAAGGTATCATTTTTACTTTCTAGTCCTATATGTTGTTTCCTTTGTATTAATTAAACAAAACTTCTAATGTACTGCTTTCAGAAGAGAGTAAATGTGAAGTAGAAAAAAGTAGGCCAGTTGAGGCCCCAGGGAGCTATTTGGTGTGTCTGATGAACTTTCCATTTATATGATAGATTTCACTTGGCTAGGATGTCCTCCATTATATATGACTCATCAATAATTCCAGGTGGTACAGGGTTTCAAGTACAAAGGGTAATTCTTATTTTTGTAGTTCATGGATTTCTGTGGAATTTCGTGAAACAATGCTTGAAAAATAAATTTAGATGAGCAGCTGTGTCATAGGTAAAGAACAAAACTGAATGTTTCAACGCAAGTATTGATTTGTGTCCATGTGTCTTTATAGAATGTAATCTACCATGAAACGTACCACTGCCATTCTCATGAAAGGAAACACATTGCAAGTGCTGAAGGAATCATAATCATTTTCTCCACGTAGATAGTGAGTAAAGGGGATCCGAGTATTTTTCACTTGATTTCAGATGTTTATGACAATTAAATGTAAAAATACTCAACTGCAGAAGAGCTAATTTCAGGGAATGGGAATCCAGCCGGGGTGGATTGGGATCCAAAGTTGACAAGCTAAACAATAATTGGAGATCTTCAAATCGGAGTTGGTTTGATTACAGACTCCATGTATAGTCACAAGACTTAAAAGAAGGGCTTGCAAAACTGCAAAAAAAAATGTCCCTGTTGCTTGCTATTTTCAATGAATTTAGTATGCAGCTGGCTCAAGCCTCATTGTGTCAGGGTCTGTCCAAAGCCATTTGCTTATTGCAAACTATGATTGCTGAAGGACTCCATAGCAGATCAATCTACGTTCCTGAAGTTACAGACTTGGAACTCCTAGCTCAGAGAAGGCTGCATCAATGTCTGTGAAGGCGACAATAGCTTTTGCTTTTCAGGCAGCAGAATTCATTCCAGGTAGGGTGCAGGAGACTTAAGCCCCACTTTTCAAACATCACTACATCATATTGGCTAGGTGCCTGTGTAGATATTTAATATCCACTCGTATTTCACACCATTTCAAGTTGGCCTTCGCATCTCGCAGTGGAGGGTCATTAAAAATGACAGCCAACATGGCAGTCACCTATACAGACTGCACAATGCTCACAGGTACATTTCTCACTCTTACAGGCAAGGACGCAGCCGGCTAAAAATAGGAGGACCTTACCATAGTTGTTAGCCACATAGGTAGTGGATGTACCTAGTCATCTAATAACCTGCCTTTAGTTTTCTATGGTAGAACAATCATAGCTGACACAGTGGACTGGCACAGAAGGACTGCATTGCAGTAGCTAGCAGGATACTGGATATGGAGCTGCTTGACTTCCTGACCATGGTCACGTACCAACTGAATATTGATGGAATGGAATGCATCTCTGTTCAAATATAAGCTGAGTTGGTATGTATAGCCCACACAGAGGCAGCTGGCCTTGCGGGACTGAGGCTCTCAGATTTAGATAGACCAGAGAGACCTAGAGAGGATAACTGAAGACAGTGGAGCAGAGGAATAAACTGCTCTATGTCAACCCCAAAACAATTGCCATAAACATGAATTTCCCCTTTGAAGAAACAAGACTTACAGAGACTTAAAGACCTAATAGTCACTACAGGGTATCTTACTGCTTGAAATTAGCTTGATGAAATGCAGAGACCCTCAAAAGATAACATTGGAAGACCCACCCTGACGTATAAAGGAGAAAACATCCTGTTGAAAAGCCAGAAGTGGTTTGGGACTTTAACTACAACGATTACATATCTGCAGTGAGTGTGGTGTGATGTATGAATGTGGAGCAATGTTTTCAGCTGTTAATTAGTTACTGGGTAGTTTAGTCTATTAGTTACTAGTAAATGATATTTAGATGATGTTGATTTTAGCTTGCTACAGTCCAATTTAAAAAAAACTTTCTTCAGAAAATTCCCATCTTTCATTAAAAGGTATCAGTCTTGACGAGGATATTAACAGAATGTGAATTATTAAAATAACTGAGAGTAACTAATGAAGTATCGGAGACCTTTTCTGGTGCAATGATGCAGTGATATTTGAAAAGTGGGGCTTAAGTCTCCTGCACCCTACTTGGAATGAATTCTGCTGCCTGAAAAGCAAATGCTATTGTAGCCTTAACAGACATTAACGTAGTCTTCGCTGAGATAGAATTCCAATTCTGTGACTTCAGGAATGTAGATTGTTCTGCTATTTAGCCTTTCAGCAATCATAGTTTGCATTAAGCAAATGGCTTTGGGCAGATCTTGACATAAGATGCAGGTAAGATATAATTGAGTGATGGCATCATAATGGTCAAAGAAAGCAACTTCATTGAAATAAATTTCTTTCTCTTTATCTTCCTGCATATGAGCAGTTATTCCCATAGCCATATGTCCATGTGCTCACTGCTTACCTCAGCTATACATTTATACCAACATTTTTGATATGTGACAGAAAGGTTCAAGGAATTTTGCTAACTTCTTTTGTTCAGCAAAATCGAAGTAGCACTGAAAAGGTGTTCTGCTAGAAGACACAACAAAAACAAAACTTCTGAGTGAAAATTATCAACCTGGACGTAAACCAGGTGGGAACAAATGCACTGAAGAAGGATGCAGTTGAGGGGAAATGTCTTTTTCTGTTGTCTATTTAAATAGGCACTCAACTCATCAGTTGTTATTCAGGCATCCTAATTACGTTATGGATAGCATTTATCATTCAAACGTAATTTGGCTTTTTGATGAGACCATTGCACAGCTTACTCATGTGCAAAGTACTTTCTAATTGCATTGATCTGTGCACGGGATAGAGTATTTCCCTATCCTTTGTGCCTGATTAAAATAGGTCTCTGGCACCATAATGCTGCTAGGCTTTGTATTTCATTGTTGTTCCTCAAAAGGTTAGAAGGTCACTCTTGCCAAGTCACATTCCCTTATTTGTTTGCTTCCTCTGATAATTTACAGGCATTTAAAATCAGTGTGCGGTCATCTAATCATTATTTCCTGATCTGTTCAGCCTTGATGGTCTCATATATTATGTGTTCAATATCATTCAGAATTTTTTTCCCAGTATAACTATGTACGGTACTTCAGTAGGTAGATTTGATTACATTGTGATTTATGAATTCAAGGTTCATAGCATCACACAATGACATACAACTTCACCTTCTAGATTGCTATCATCTCCTCACCCACATCACCGCGATAGTGTGCCTGTTGCTGCAAATGAATTCAGCAAAATCAACAAATTCAAAAGTGAAAAAGGGGTCATAGACTTTTATATTAAAATGAGCACAGAAATCTGGCAGCTATTATAGGCCGTCATTTAATCTAATTCACAGTATTGGTGAGCTGTTTTCATGACATTGGAATCGCTCAGTGATTGAGGATGTATTCAGCCACCTATTCACCTGTAATTGTTAATGGCTAACGTGAGGAATAAATGTTTACATTTCTTTTGTAGAGCATGAATTTAAAACAGAAAACACAGTTTATTATTACTATTGCTTCAGTATCTGTATTCAGAAGTATCTGTAGTAAAACTTGAATATTTTCAAAGATCTGTACCTTATAGGGCACTACATTACTCACTGAAATGAATATTCATTCAATAGAATCAATTTTATTTTTCCAAATAGGCTTAGTATAAGTTGCCTGGGCATTTTGCCTTAAACATTTTATTGCTGCTTAGGCTAATTTTAAAATGTTGTAATTTTGGAGTAAGATTTGATGCAATTAATCAGAATTTTGTACATAATGAGATCTGTGTGGGATAAAAGTTGTTAATTGATGCTTTATTTGCTCTTCTGTACAGCCGTTTTCAGGAAGGACATGACATACAATGTTACTGGGAAAATGTAATGCAGTACGGTTTGCTTCTGACAATTATAAAATTGTGTTTTAAAATTGTTGGCGTCTATCTCCACTGGCTGGGAAAATGGCAATTTGAATCCAAATGCCAAATTTCAAATTATGATTGGTTAAGAAGGAGATGTTGATGCATGCAGATAAGCCTCTCAATGCTCATTCCAGAGCTCTTATATTATCATTAAAGCCTTGGATGGGAAAGGGGACTTTTAATCTTGATTTTCATTCACATAATGTTTTCCCAACTGAGTCTCCACGGCCTACACTATTCGGGGTCCTGGAAAATTTTGCTCAACTTCTCCAACTGACCTTGCCTGCAGGAGAGTCTTCCACCTGCTTTCTTCACATCTGCAAACATCAGCCCTCTCTCTCAGAGATAGTAGGAACTGCCGATGCTGGAGAATCCGAGATAACGAGGTGTAGATCTGGATGAACACAGCAGGCCAGGAAGCATCAGAGGAGCAGGAAAGCTGACGTTTTGGGTCTGGACCCTTCTTCGGAAAATGCAAAAGTGTCCAGACCCAAAACGTCAGCTTTTCTGCTCTTCTAATGCTGCCTAGCCTGCTGTGTTCATCCAGCTCTACAACTTGTTATCTCAACCCTTTCTCTCACTGTATTTTTCTTGATCACTTATTCCATTTCCCTGAACACAGTTGGTTTCCCTCTCTCAGTCTTCCTTCACTCTTGCAACAGAGTCTATCTCTTTTTCTTCTCCCTCAATTGGACTTTTCTTCCCCCTAACTGTTAGCAGCATTTCCTATTGTAATGGACCTAAAATATATCTGAAAGATAGTGGCCATAATTTTCACTGTTGTTTCCACTGGGGCTGTAATTTCCCAAGCTTATACGTAGTTATTTTTCTTAGTATTCTAAGCAGAAATTGCACTCCAAAGCTTCCCTAAACTTCTCCTTAATACCTGGCACATTCATTTTTATGCAGGAGTACGGGACTGACCTAATGACATAATTGAGTCAGTTATGTAAAAGATGACAAAAATTGCATGATCTTCTATAGTTAAACAAGTTTTCAGAGAACAAAATCCCACCATATGTATTCTCTAAGGATCAGAATGTATGTAGGGCTACATATACAGAAATGAATGTACTAAAAATACAAAGGTTATGAAAAAATGGTCTACTTTACCATCTTTTTTAATTCTTGTTGAAGATTGGCAGTTCCCTCTCCTGTTTCAATCTTTGGAAAACAGCTGGGATTCAAAGTGCTGAACAACTCTTTCTACCTGATTGCTTTACTTAATTAGTTTTCCCATTAACTTGCGTCCTGTTGTTTTGCTTCTGTTAATTACAGAATTTAATCTAATACATTTCTACAGAGGGCATTTCAGTCCTCCCCAGAGATAATTGAGGCGTCCTTCTCTTTAAACAGTTTTGATTATTCTTAGACCGTGAGTCTCCGAAGCCCTCCACTCTGCCCAGATTATTGGACTACATGTCCAACATCTAGTACTGGATATGGACAAATTTCCTCCAACCGAGTACTTGACAGCTCATGGCTGGATATCATCTTTAGATAAGGTGGTGCTTCCCAATGTAACCTTATTTCAAGATTTGAAAATTGTTGTAGTCCTTTGGTGAATATTGGGTGGGAGAAACAGGGTATGAGAAGCAGACTGACTGTGCAGCATGTTAGTCAGGTACATTAGGGACATTTAAGCAACTCTTGAATAGGCACATGGATGATAGTAAAATGTAGGGTATGCAGGGTAATTTGATTTTAGAGTAGGATAATAGGTCGGTACAACATCGTGCGCCGAAAGGCCTGTACTGTGCTGTACTGCTGTGTGTTCTATGTTGTTCTATGAGTGTTGGTCATTGCTGCCTCAGGGCTCATGACCCCAACGTTAAAGCTTGTGACTCTACTTGCGTTATGGTCCCCCGTTTGGGAATTCCTGTGCGAGGGAGTCCAGAAATCCTCCTGGCACCTGGCTGAAGTTAAACCACAATATTCACAACCTTAGGATTATTATTTAACTCCAAAAGAATTGCTGATCACTTATCAACACCGTCACGAAGATTATATTTTCCACTTTTGTAGCACCACTATCTTCACTCATCAACACCTTAGTTACCTCTAGACTCAACTATTTATATTTATTCTTTCTTGGACTCACACGATACCCTCTGTGACCCTGAAATCATTTCACATTCTGTTACCCAATCCCATTCACCCACCACCTTTTGAAATACAACATTGGCATATTTTAAAGAATTATCATCCTTGTTTTCAAATACTTTCTCACCCATTCCTTTATCTATAACTTCTTCCAGCCCATATACTAGCAGATTGTGAGAATTGGGTAACAGGCATGTTTGGACTTTGTTCACTTGAAACGGATTTATCTTGCCATTGCTTGGAATTTCAAAGTCAAAATGATAAAGGACAACATGGCCTAGTGCTGTTTTAAGGAAAAAGCCTAGTAAAGCTTTATGGATCTATGCTGCTGTCATCGAGCAAAAGTCTGTAGCTTGAGGTGCTGGGTGTTTTTTGTAGTATACACCTAGAAGCTGTGAGCAATTTCTGGAAAAGTTTGCAAGGACAAAGCAGTGCTGCCCCCCTTTCAGTCAGTAAGAGTTTGAGCTTGGAGGTATAAGCTGCACTTTCCTTATGTCTCTCAGTGAAGTTGTTTGATAAAACCTTTGAATGTTTAATACATCAGGACTTTTAACTGTTTCTTAGCTGAATCTAAATCTAGCTTGAAGATTTTCAATTATTCTGACACTCCCTGCAATTGCATCTCAAATATTGGCCAGCAGAGTTGTGTATGTCTTTGTCCTGTCTGTGTATGAATATGTGTGTGTTTCACATTAAGGGGCATGTAATGTAATTCACGCAGTGATAAATAAGCTGTTATTTGTTTGAAGAATTTTTTTCCTGTAATAAACATGTTAGTCTTCAGTTTATTGAAAAACCTGATGAAAGTCTATTTTGTTCTAGTTAACATCAATAAAGAGAAACAAAATGACTATTTTTGATTATTAAATTATGTGATTTTCTCCACATTTCACTGACGAGGTTTAACTGGCTATAAGTTGCTGAAATATTTCTTTCTGAAGTCTGTGCTCCCATTTATTTCCAGTTCTAATTTTACAACCATTGGTGGCCATGCCTTCAGATACCAAAACCATAAAATCTGGAGAAAAAGAAAGATAGAGATCTGAAATGCAAACAAAAACTGCTGGAGAAACTCAAAAGTTCTGGCATCATCTGTAATGAGAAAAACAGAGTTACGTTTCAAATCCAATGACTCTCCTTCAAAACTACAAGTTCTGAAACTCTTTTCTTAAATCTGTCTACTTTTCTCTCCTTTAAGATGCTCCTTGTAAACAACCTTTTTGGCTGAGCTTTTGATCATCTGTCCTTATTGTTGCATACAAATCTAAAAGGTTAATATTGAGGAGTGCCTTATGCATCACTCATGATGTCAGATGGATTTATGAGCAGTATAGCTAAGGGTTAAAGGAGTGAGACCTAACATCTGGTTATCCCCAAAGCCTCTTTAAAAATGTCAACCAGTAAATGGTTGCTAATCTGTATTAAACTATATCCTGTAAACTAAAAGAGTCTCTTCTAGTTAGACCAAGAAGTGGTTATCCTCTGCCACACTAGACCATGCAGGCCTTGTTGTTTCCTACACTGAAAGAAGATGGTTGCAGCAAACCTCTTCATGAACAGCAGCTCACACAGTACAGCGAGCTGGCATGTCCACACTCGTATTTCCTGATTTGACAGAATGTCAAGTTTTGTTTGATATTGATCCTGTGAGACGACTTGGATGTTTTATAACATTTTTGGTGCTGTAGAAACGCAAATTATTAATGCTGTTGTGTGGTCATTATTAAACATTGCATTAAAAATATATCTGATATACTGAGATAACAAGGTGTAGAGCTGGATGAACACAGCAGGCCAAGCAGCATCAGAGGAGCAGGAAAGCTGACATTTCGGGTCTAGACCCTTCTTCAAAAATGAGGGAGGGGAAGGGAATTCTGAAATAAATAGGGAGCGCGGGGCACCACCCCAAGGCCTCCTCCCCTCCCTCGACCTCTTCATCTCCAACTGCTGTTGAGACATCAATCGCCTCAACCTCTCCACCCCTCTCACCCACTCCAACTTCTCCCCCACAGAACGTGCAGCCCTCTGCTCCCTCCGCTCCAATCCCAACCTCACCATAAAACCTGTGGACAAGGGAGGTGCAGTTGTAGTATGGTGCACTGACCTCTACATCGCCGAGGCCAGGCTCCAACTCTCCGACACCTCCTCCTACCACCCCCTTGATCATGATCTCACCCCCAACCACCAAAACATCATCTCCCAGACCATCCACAACCTCATCACTTCAGATGACCTCCCACCCACTGCCTCCAACCTCATCGTTCCCCAACCCTGCACCGCCCATTTCTATCACCTTCCAAAAATCCACAAACTTGACTGTCCTGGTCAACCCACTGTCTCCGCCTGCTTCTGCCCCACCGAACTTATCTCCACTTATCTCAACTCCATTTTCTCCCCCTTGGTCCAGGAACTCCCCACCTATGTCCATGACACCACCTATGACCTCCACCTCCTCCAAAACTTCCGATTCCCTGGTCCCCAACACCTCATCTTTACCATGGACGTCCAGTCACTATACACTTGCATTCCCCATGCAGATGGCCTGAGGGCCCTCTGCTTCTTCCTGTCCTGCAGGCCCGGCCAGTCTCCCTCCACTGACGCCCTCATCTGCTTAGCTGAACTCGTCCTCACACTTAACAACTTCTCTTTCAATTCCTCCCACTTCCTACATACAAAGGGGGTGGCCATGGGCACTCGCATGGGCCCAAGCTATGCCTGCCTCTTTGTAGGATATGTGGAACAATCCCTCTTCTGGAGCTACATTGGCCGTATCCCCCACCTCTTCCTCCGTAACATCGATGACTGTATCGGTGCCTCCTCGTACTCCCACGAGGAGCTTGAACAGTTCATCCACTTCACTAACACCTTCCACCCCAAACTTAAATTCACCTGGACCATCTCTGACACCTCTCTCTCCTTCCTGGACCTCTCTGTTTCCATCTCTGGCAACCACCTGGAAACCGATATCTATTTCAAGCCTACCGACTCCCACAGCTACCTAGAATACACCTCCTCTCACCCACCTTCCTGCAAAAATGCCATTCCATATTCCCAATTCCTTCACCTCCGCCTCTGCTCCCAAGATGAGGCATTCCACTCCCGGACATCCCAGATGTCCTTGTTTTTCAAGGGCCGCAGCTTCCCCTCCACAGTGGTCAAAAACGCCCTCGACCATGTCTCTCACATTTCCCGCAAATCATCCCTCACACCCTCTCCCTGCAATAGCAACCAAAACAGAATACCCCTCATCCTCAGGTACCACCCCACCAACCTCTGGATCCAACGCATCATCCTCCGGCACTTCCGTTATCTGCAATCTGACCCCACTACTAAAGACAGTTTTCCCTCCCCACCCTTATCTGCTTTCTGGAGGGACCACTCTCTCTGTGACTCCCTTGTCCGCTCCACACTCCCCGCCAGCCCCACCACCCCTGGCACTTTTCCCTGCAACCGCAGGAAGTGCTACACCTGCCCCCGCACCTCCCCCCTCACCCCCATCCCAGGCCCCAAGAAGACCTTCCACATTAAGCTCATCCATCTGATATACTTACCTTTGTATCTACCAAGGTAGAGCTCTGTCAATGGCACTGTCCATGTTATGCCATCCAGAATAACGTGGATTTAGGTTTCAGTTTCTCTTGACAATTAAAATAATTATGAATTATTAGCAGGTGGAGCTACCAACTCAATAAATGCTTTTAAGAATTATACAAGGTCTTAAGACATTTTTCAGCCATTAAAAGCAAATTAGCCATGGCTGCTTTGTTGTGAATTTTTGTACTGATCATTGTAGTTTTAAGAATTCAAACACAGATTTTCATGTAAAATTTTAAATTGTTGTAATGAGGTTTCTATTAGAAATGTTAATTACATCAAGTGTGCCTTGGTACAAAAACAGAAATTGGTGATGAAACTCAACAGTCTTGCAGCATCTGAGGAGAGAAAACAAAGTTAACGTTTCAAGTCCAGTGACTTGTCATCAGAAGAATGACATGGTATTAGTTCTAAATATTCCCATGAAGGTGAATTAGGTTCTTCCATCGCAATTATTTTCTTAGATGGCCTTAACTTCACCGTATTTCATTAAGGATTTCAAAGGACCTTCATTGATAATTTCAATGCTGAACTGTACTTTAAGAATTGCTAATCATGTAACAGATCCTTAAATCACCTAATTGATCCCCTCAGCTAAACTTTATTGGATTATCTTCCTGTTTGATTATTTATCCCATTAATTTGTATCACTATTATGATCTATTGTATCTCCCTCATCAAAGTGTTGGAAGGCCTGGAGGCCTAACAATCTGCAGATATTATGTGAAATATATAATTAGATGCTGCACCACTTTAAATTGAACATAGCTCTGTAAAGGGAAATGTATCTTTTCATTTTCTTCTTGATTATGCCTCTGTGTGTGTGTGTGTGTGTGTGTTTGTGTGTGTGTGAGAGAGAGAAAGAGAATGTGTGTTACATAGTAGCCAATTAGGTTAGTAAAATATTAAACCCATTACAATGTTCTTATTATTTTTATGATTTAGCTGTCCACATTTCTTTTTAGAACCCCTACTGATACACAGCAAAGAAACCGAGAAGATTGAGCAGACCTCCCACAGATTGATCTCTTAGGAAGAAAATGACTCTTTCTGCTTTAGTGATTTTTCCTTCAACCTCAGTTATAATAATCTAAGACTGTATAATAACATAACATCCTGTGGCCCATTCTTTTCATTACCTAACAACCTCAATGTATTCCTTGTGTTAGATTTGCACAGCTTTGAGTCTTTATGAAAACTGCACAATTTCCATAAAAATAACCATATGTGGTATTTTCCTAGATAACGACTCCTTGTAATTCTTAGTGTTTGTAATCTCTTCTAGTGTGTAATACTGGGTAAGGGCTGTTCGATGGAGTTCAGTACTACCAATCCTCCATTGCCTTAGTTTTGTCTTCAGCCTACCTTACAATTAGCGGTGGGACATACCTTTAGAAGAGACACTGTTTTCAGATAACAAGAAAGTTTATTGAATGATAGCAAAAATACAAACACACTTAGTGAGGCCTAATTACTAGAACCTGAGGCAGTTGGTACACCTTTTCTCTCTGAAAACTTCAGTCTAACTTCTTAACTCCATCCATAGATTTGTGTGACATCAGTAGAATAGGTGGAACCACTGCAATATGAACATTAGCCCCTTCAGAACCATTAATGTATTCAGCCCTAAGTCAAACTAACCAGAAGAAAATCTGTTTTTGTCTTACACAAAATTGGATTTTTGCTTGAAAGTCTTTCAACTTTCCTCTTTTACAGAGTACATATAGATTGCTTCATTTTTAATCATTTGGACCCTATATTTCAGCGCTACTGTAATGTTTCTACAACCATTGCTTTGTGTCTAATCTCGCTATCTGTGCTGTTTTTTTTACCAAAAGTTTCACCAGCCTGCCTATACTGGGACCAGATCAGAGGCACTTTCTGCTACAGTTCTTTTTTTCCTAAAATGTATAATGACTGTGAATGCAGAGTTGATTTGCAATGTAATAATAATGGAGCAAATAGGTGTAGTAGTGCTCATACCACAAAAAAACTAAATAATATACATGTCACATATTAATAAAATTCTGATGCCATGCAAAATACCTCCAACTTCTGGGAGTTGACTTCTGCACCATACATAAAAGTAAATCATCAGTGTGGCCGTGGGTGGTTATCTTTTTGAAATGACATTAGCATCTGATGCAAAGTGCGAGCATGTCTTAGTCTTCTGCACATCTTTTTAATTTGGCCCTTATCATCTGCTTGAGACCTCATGCCCAGTCATAATGAATAAGGAAGTAAAATAGGCAATTGTGGGGTGAAAACTTTGTCACTAATGCAAATATAGTGTGTTGTGTCTGAAAAGCACATGGTTGACTTACATACTGAGAATATTCAAAGACCTCTCATTAGAACCAGATAAAAGAGGTGTCTTACATGCTGTGTTGAAGTATAAGTCATGATTTATGGAAGTAAAAATCAATTCCTTCTTTCAGTTTTAAACTGAGAATATTAAAACAAAGATTTAGTTGGTCAAGCATCCCACTTGTGTCTTTCCAATTAGTAAACCCTACTAGGCTAGCCAACATTTTACTGTCATACATGGCTGTCGAGCACTTCAATGAACTGACAGGCAAGTGGCTTTATTGCACATTAGACAGCACTGAGAGAATGCGGTTAGAATCAATACACACTTTACAGCGCAATAATCTCAGTACAGCACATTTAGGCCATTGCATGTCAGCAGTTTGAGCCTTGCTGACAGGTGTGATAGATCTATAGCCATCCAATGCAAAAGCTTTGCTTCATTCCTTTCTTTCCAGAAAGTTATCATTAATCGCCTTGTGACCTATTGCTGCTGAGTGAGGAATGCTGTGTGATAGTATTTGTAAATATTCATCTCAATTAAGTGTGAAGAATGCTCCAGCGGTGTATATGAGCACTGAGGTGGAATGTTTTGTTCATAGGCATTTTTCTAAAAATATAAAGTTCAATTCTTTAGCATTGCTGAATAAAGATACATTTTGTTAAATCTTTTCTTCTTACTCTTGTCAGGAGCATTTACAAGAAATACTAATACAAGCGGTATAACTGTTATACTGTATGAACGGAGAGTGCAAGGTGGTTGGTGAGTGGACTTCATTGGTAGAAATGTTGCCATGGAGAATGTACAGTTAGGTGATGAATGGCATTTAACTGCCAATTTTGTTCACATTTTCAACCAAAAAGATTGACTCTGATTCGTCAAGTCATTGCCCTGAGAAATGAACCTATCACCAGTCAGCTGTTTTGTTGAACAAAAGCAAAGTTCCTAGAAAAGCTCAGCAGGTCTGACAGCATCTGTGAAGGAAGAAACAGAGTTAATGTTTCGGGTCCGGTGACCCTTCCTCAGAGCCGCTTCTGAGGAAGGGTCATTGGACCTGAAACATTAACTTTGTTTTTTCCTTCACAAATGCTGCCAGACCGGCTGAGCTTTTCCAGCAACTTTGTTTTCATTCCTGATTTACAGCATCCGCAGTCCTTTCAGTTTTTACCTGTTTTGTTGAGCTCTGTTAGTAAACAAATAGAGTTCTATGTATTTAAATTAGGAATCACACTGTGAGCATGATTTCAGTCTTTGGTCAGAATGTAATGCCTCTCCCTCCCTTCTAAGGGTTTTTTTAAAAACTTGGTGTGAAGTAATGATAAAACAATGATTACTCAATGAATGGCAGGACACTGGAAATCTCTAAGGAACAGAAGGATTTTGGGGAGCTTATCTACAGATTCTGAAGGCAACAGGGCAGGTTAATGGGGTCGATAAGAAGGCATGCAGGACACTTGTCTTTATCCTTGAGGTATAGAGCAGGGGGATTATGTTGGAGCTGAAAATGAATCTGATTAGCTATAACTGGAACACTGTGTGCATGTCTGGTTACTGCACTGCAGAAAGGATGTGTTGAACTTGAGGGGATACAAAGGAGATTGACCAGGATGTTGTCTAGGTTAAGACCATAAGATATAAGAACATAATTAGGTCATTCAGCCCATTGAGTCTGCTTCGCCATTCGATCATGGCAAATATGTTTCTCAACTCCATTCTCCTGCCTTCTCCCTGTTACTCTTGGTCCCCTTACTAATCAAGAACCGAATTATCTCTGTCTTAAACACACGCAATGACATAGCCTCCACAGTTTCCTATGGCAATGAATTTCTCAGATTCATCACTCTCATGCTGAAGAAATTCCTCCTCATCTCAGTTCTAAAGGATCATTCCTTCAATCTGAAACGGTACCTTTTGGTCCTGGTGTCTCCTACGAGTGGAAGTCTTTTCTCCACATCCATTCTATTCAGGCCTCTCAGTATTTAGTAAGCTTCAATCGGATCTCCCCTCTTCCTTCTAAACTCCATTGAGTACAGACCCAAAGTCCTCAAACACTCTTCATATAAAAAGCTCTACATCCCTGGGATCATTCTTGTAAATCTCCGCTGGACTACCTCCAAGGCCAGCACTTCCTTAGGTATGGACCCAAAACTGCTCACAAAATTACAAATATGGTCTGATCAGAGCCTTCTACAGCCTCAGCAGTACTTCCCTGCCCTTGCATTCTAGCCCTCTCAAAAGGAGTGCTAACATTACATTTCAGATTTCTGAAGCCTTTTCCATTTGGCGAATAGTCTGTGCCTCTATTCTTCTTACCAATGTGTGTAATCTCACATTTCACCACATTGTATTCCATCTGTCACTTATTTGCCAACTGTCCTAGCTATCTAAATCCTTTTGCAACCTCCTCACTTCTGTAACACTATCTGTTCCTCATCAATCTTTCTATCATCTGCAAACTTAGCAACAATGCCTCAGTTCCTTCATCCAGATCATTAATATATCACATGAATAGTTGTGGACCCAGCACTAACCCCTGCAGATCTCCACTGTATGCCACTGCCATTCTGAAAAGATCATGTTATCCCTACTTTCTAACTTCTACCAGTCAACCAATCCTTTATCCATGCCGGTACTAGCCTCTAACACCATGGGCTCTTATCTTGTTTAACAACTTCCTGTGTGACACCTTTTTAATGGTGTTCTGGAAATCAAAATAGATCATGCCCACTTGCTCTCCTTTGTCTAATTTGTTCATTACCTCCTCAAAGAATTTTAACGGATTTGTCAGGTCTCACCTCCCCTTGAAGAAACCTGTTTTCTCAGCCCCATTCTACCCGGCACTTCCAAATACTCCACAATCTCATCCTTAATAATGGACAATATAATCTTACCAACGACCAAGGGCAGGCTAATCAGCCAATAATTTTTTTGTCTTCGGCCTCCCTCCCTTCTGAAACAGTCGTGTAACGTTAGCCATTTTGCAATACTCTGGCACCTTCCCTGACTTCAGTGATTTCTGAGATAAAAGGTACTGCAGATGCTGGAGAATCCGAGATAACAAGCATGGGGCTGGATGAACACAGCAGGTCAAGCAGCATCATAGGAGCAGGCAAACTTGA
>JAHRHZ010000024.1:35211674-35222328 GCA_024137785.1 Ginglymostoma cirratum
ATGATGCTTCAGTGATTTCTGACAGATTACCAACAAAGCCTCTAAAATGCCTTCAGTTATCTCCTTCAGAACATTGGAGTGTAGTCCATCTAATCTGGGTGATTTATCCACCTTCAGACTTTTCAACTTCCCAGCACCATTTCCTTAGTGCTAGCCACTATACTCACCTCTGTCCCCTGAATCTGCTGAAGTTCTGATAAGCTACTGGTGTCTTCCACCATGAAGATGGATGCAAAGTACCTACTCAGCTCCTCTGCCAGTTCTTTATTCACCATGATTGCTTCTCCACCCTCATTTTTCAGCAGTCCAATGTCCATGCTTGCTCTCGCTTACCTTTCAGATGTCTTGAAATTAAAGCTCTTGCAATCTTCTTTTGAATTATTACGTAGCTTCCCCTCATTTTTCATCTTCTTTCCCCTTAGTGCTTTTATGGCTACTTCCTGCTGGTTTTTAAAAGGTTCATAATTATCTGGCTTCCCACTAATCTTTACTACATTGTATGCTTTTTCTTTTGCTTTTGTGTTATCCCTGACTTCCCTTGTCAGCCATGGTTGCCTCATCCTCTCCTTAATATATTTATTCCTCTGCGAGATGAATTTGTGCTGTACCTTCCAAATTACTCCCAGAACCTCTTACCATTTCTGCTCCACCATCTTCCCTGCTAGGCTCCCCTTCCAATCAACTTTGGCCAGCTCCTTCCTCACATTTTTGTAATTACCTTTACTCAATTTTAATACCGTTACATCTGATTGAAATTTCATCCTCTCAAACTGCAGTTTGATTACTATCATATTGTGGTCAGTGACCCTAAGGAGATTCCTTCACTTTAAGTTCCCTAATCAAATCTGCCTCATTACATGTTACCAAGTCTAGAATTGCCTGCTCCCTAGTAGGCTCAGCCACAAGCTACTCCAAAAAAAGTCTTGTTGACATTCTGTGACATCCTTTTCTGAAGATCCACTGCCAAACTGATTTTTTCAGCCCACCTGCATATTGAAGACTGCATTAATACCATAATAGTGCTGTTCTTGCATGCCTTTTCCATCCCCTGATTTAATTGCTGCCCCACATCCTGATTACTACTCAGGGGCCTGTATATAATTCCCATCAGGGTTTTTTTTTTCCTTTGTGGTTTCTCAACTCTATCTGAACTGATTCTACATCTTTCGACTCTGTATCACTTCTCGCTATCAATTTAATTTAATTTCTTACTCATAAGGTAACCCCATCCTCTCTATCCATCTGCCTGTACTTTCGATGTAATGCATATCCATGAATATTTATTTCCCAGTCCCGCTCCTCTTGCAACCAAATTTTTGAGATGCCTACAGTATTGTACCCACAAATTTCAATCTGCACCACCAGCTCATTTACCTTGTTTCATATACTGTGCATATTTAAATACAATACCCTCAATCCTGCATTGACCACCCCTTCTTCTCATAGTTGTCCTCTTATCTGCTGTTTCTAAAGTTAGATGCTTGACCCTTTGATACTTGCTGGTTTATTACTTGTTTTGGAAACTTTAACAACCACTGCTGAGACCTGAACCTCCCTCCGCCCTTGACTAGTTTTAAATCATTGTTCCCTCAATTTACCCCAATTTGCTGCAGCAGTTCATCTACCTTTTTCCAAATTCTTCATGCATTAAGATACAAAGCCTTTAAGTTTGTTGTATTATTGAGTTTCCCTCTACATTTATAATTCCTTGGTAAAATATGACATTCATGTATTCTGTCCCTTCTTTTTTACTTTCTAGTAGCAATCAACTCCATTATTAAATAGCAATCCTATTTTCTCTTTTAGCTTTGAATTTATAATTCCCCATGCAACTGATAACCCGCGCCCAACCCTGACCTCCAACACCCTCCCTCCACTATTTGATTTAAAGCCCTACCTACAGGAGCATTTTAGCTACGAAGAGAAACCAGATAAGATTCTGGTTGTTTTCCTTAGAGCAGAGAAGGCTGAGAGTTGATCTGATTGAGTTGCAAAAGATCGTGAGGGGCGTGGACAGGGTGCATAAGAATCACCAGCTCCCCTTAGCTGAAAGGTTGGTAACTAGGGGGCATAATTTTATGGTGAAAGGCATGAAGTTTACAAAGGTTTTGAGGAAAAGCTTTGCATCCAGAGGGTGATGGGAATCTGGAATGCCTGTCCTGGAGGATAGTTGAGGCAGTTAGCCTCACAACCTTGAAAAAGTATGTGGATGGGCACTTGAAAAGACATAACAATCAAGACACTGGATTTAGTGCAGGAAAGTGAACTAATGTCGATTTAAAGTAGTGTTTTTGTCGGTGGAAACGAAATGGGCTGAAGGGCCACTTCAGTACTGTATGATTTTTTTGATTAGAATCATGTTGTGCTTAATTGAAGGAAAAGATATGACAGCTTCTATTTTAACTGCTCCAATTATTGGCATCAATAAATACATCCTCCTCTGTCATATGCCAACTGCACTGGCTTAATGATTGAATGAAAGCATCCTGTGTTGCTACATGGAGTGAATGCTGCAACTAGACTGGGGTAGTGTTTCTACTTTGGGTGAAACCAGTGATTCTGGCACAATTTGTGCTCAAACTCACAGCTGTTTTGAAAGAAAATGTTCCCTTCTTCCCCACCCAAAGTTGCTGCAGCCGCTAAATGATTTGAATGAAGTTACAGGTTCATCATCTTGAATTTGAAGTTATATATTTTTAAAAACCTACCACTAATGGCCTCGCTGCTCAGTTAATTGTTTCAGACCAATGAAATCAGATGGTTAAGTTCCAACAAGGAAAGACACTCAACTGCACTTAGCGTAAGTGTATTGAGTGCTCATTCCAGATGCGTGCATTTTCGAAATCCCATCTAAGGACACAAAGGAAAAGCAGAATCTGTCAGCTCCATTCAGTAATCAGTTTGTAGGCAATAATCGTACACCAAATGAAAGGTCTGTTTGATGATTTGCTCATGTTATGTTTGCCCTATTTCTTTCTCTTTCAATGGCCTATGACTTACATTAACTTTGTCCACTGAATCTATGTGGTCAGCTGGAAGAGGTGGGAAAGGTGGGCACGTGCCCACATACAGACAGTCTTATTTCACACGTTCCTCTGGACAAAATACAGCAATTTCAGAATGTAGGACAATTCAGACAATACTTCTGGGACCTGGGTGACTCTTTACATTCTATGTGATGAGTTTTAACAGAACTCACCCACTTGCACATGGGTCTAGGGCTTGGGAGATGGGTGGCATGATGGTCAGTGGCAAATGGATGGGTAAGCCAGCAGTGAGTTGTGATCTCAGTTGTTATGTGAATTGGCTTTTCCATCATTGCATGACTCAATCACAGAGTGAACATTCTACTTCCTGTTTTCCTGTGCAACCACAGACTGCTTAGGCATAGTGAAAACATGCACCGGGAGCTAGTGCTGTGAGCACAAACCATTTACGTAATTAGGGAAGCAGCAATGCATTTTTACTCTTTGAAGCTTTTCTAGCCAGCCAGTTTCACATGACATCCTTATTTGGCTTTCACCTTGTCAACCCTGATATGTTTCGTACAGCCCAGGATACCTGTGTACTGGAGCAAGGAGGTTATGATGAAGCTGTGTATAATGTTAATCAGGGCACAGCTGAAGGACTGTCTGCAGTTCTGCCTGCTACACTATCAGAAGGATGTGATTGCGTATGAGAGGGTACAGAGGAGATTCACCAGGATCTTGCCTGGACTGGAGTAATTCAGTTATCAAAAGAGGTTTGACAGGCTGGTATTGTTTTCCCTAGAGCAGAGAAGACTGAAAGGAGATCTGATAGTGGCACAAAAGAAGAATATTTTTTTCCCCTTCATAGAGTGATGAGGAGCAGAAGGCTTAGAAGGGAACTTAATGCGTAAAAGTGTGTGAGAGTCAGAAGCCGTCAGGATATTTAGGAACTGTTTAGGTGAACACTTGAAATGCCAAAGCAAATGGGATTAGAATAAATAAATGTTTGATGACTGGCTCAGACACAATGGGCCAAAAGGCTTATCTCCATGCTGTTAAACCTCTATGATTCTATGACTGTTAAACCCAGAATGCTACCTTAAAGACATAACTGACAAAGCATTTACATATTGTGGGTACAGACTTAATAGTTTCACCTGGAATTGCCTGCATGGCTATAAATGTGCCCCAGTGTTTTATTCCAAACAAATAAAATTATATTGGGTTTCTAATATTCTTGGATTTTTCATAGGATTTAAATCCACCTCTCCACTGCTACCATGACCAAACATTACCAAGCCCCACCCTGGCAACTAAAATTCTCTTCTGTAGTTATGAATAAATATTTAGTGATTAGTTAGCACAAAATGGATTGAGGTCCACTTTGCTGTTGTCTTGTTGCTTACAAAATTGATCAGGATACATTTTTTTTTGTCTGTTTTTGAATAGAAGTTCCTTGAATCAATAAGGTTGTTCCAAATCTGTCCTTGGTGATGCCTTAAAAACGGAGTTGATGTGACAATTGTGTTTTAACATTTGCTGCCATATTCCTGAGAGACTGAGTTTGTGAGGCCATTTTATCCACTTTGCATTGTCATCATAATGGAATCACATTCACAGGATAGTGTTGAATTGCAATTGAATTAACCTGCATTCCATCTCCTTCTATTGTCTTCTGATTTCTATCCTGCTCACAGCGTTAAAATTGCCTTGGTAAAATTCATGAGGGATGTCTTTATCCACTGAAACCGTATTACCCATCATTGCCCTGCTTGACCTCACTATGATGTATATTCTGGACCAGTCATGTCACTCCTCTTAGTTTGTTTTCACTTTCATTGGATCATGTTTGAATGGTTTCAACTGCTGTCTAACTGGAAACAGTCATTGCATCTTTACTTCTCAAGCAAGATCTTCTCTGTGATTGACCACAATTTGTTCTTCAGCCCACTTCTCACTCTCAACTATTTATTTTCTGTCGATAGGATCATCCAAAGGCATGGAATAAACCTCCATATGCATTCCAATGATACTCTCTTCTACTTCCCTTACTGTGATACTGTGCTGTCAATTGGTCTGATTGATCTTTAGTTGTCAGTGAACCAACACTTCTTTCACTTGAACATTGAAGAGCCATTGTTTTTGCACTCACTAAAAAGATCAGATCCCTGTAATTTTTACTAATCATTGGGACATCTGTACTTCTCTAATTCTATCCTGTAATATATTTATATTATAATTATAATTGATCCAAGATTGATAGCCTTGCCTTCAATTGCCGAGGCCTCAGTTCCGGAATTCTCTTCCTACACCTCTGTTTCTTTTCTCCTGTAAGACACCTCTTAAAACTGACCTCTTTGGTTAAGCTTTTAGTCATCTGATCCAATAGTTCTGAACATTATCCATGTGTCATACCTCGTATTATGATGCAAAATGAAGGGCCTTGGGACAGTTTATTATGTTAAAAGTGCTACATCAGTATAGGTTGTAATTGTTATATTGTCAACCACTCTGTGCTTCAGCAATTGATGTATGCTTCACAGACACTAAGTGAATACATGTTGTTGACCTGAAGTTTGAGACAAGTATTTGAAAACATGATTTGTTGCTGGTAAGAAACTCTATGGACCCACCCAACTTAATTTATGGTTGACCTGCTTACTGGTCAAGAGAACCTCACATGTTGCCTGCTTGACTATCCACCACGTACCCAAAGTGCTTCCAGTCTAACCTCTGGCTTCATTGTACAGCTATATGGTTCCTGGCGAGCTAATGTGTCAGAGAGAGCAATCAGCATTGGGTAGATGAGGGAAATAAAAAGTGATAGAATGTGAAAATGAAAAGAGAAAGAGAAAATACACAGAGGGGAAAACAAAACAGAAGAAAAAAAACACAGAAGTGAACATACTGGGTGTACAGGAATTCCATTTTGAGGTATACAACATCGAATTGGATCAGCTTCCATCATAGAGTCATAGAGCTGTAGAGCACGGAAATTGACTCAGTCCAATTGCCCATGCTGACCAGCTATCCAAAATTAATCCAGTTATATTTGCCAGCATTAGGCCTAATATCCCTCTAAACACTTCCTGTGAATATACCTATCCAGGTGCCCTTTAAAAGTTGTTATTGTACCAGCTTCCACCACTTCCTCTGGCAGCTCATTCCATACATGCACCACCTTCTGCACGAACAAGTTGCCTCTTTGGTCTCTTTTAACTCTTTCCCTTCTCATCTTTGACCTTTGCCCTTTAATTCTGGACTCCCCAACCCCAGGAAAATGACCTTGGCTGTTCCACCCTATCCATGCCCATCATGATTTTATAAACCTCTATGAGGTCATACCTCAGCCTCCGACACTCCAGGGAAAATAGCCCCAGTTTATTCAGCTTCTTCCTACAGCTCAAACCCTCCAACCCAGGTAACATCCTTGTAAATCCTTTCTGAACCTTTTAAGTTTCACAACATCCTTCCTATAGCAGGGAGACTAGAATTGAATGCAGTATTCCAGAGGTGACCTAACCAATGTCTTGTACAGTTGCAACATAACCTCTCAACTCCTATGCTTAATGCAAAGACTAATGAAGGCAATCATACCAAGCTTCTTCTTCACTATCCTCTCTACCTGAGACTCCACTTTCAAGGAACTATGAACCTGCACTTCAGCGTCTCTTTGTTCAAAAACACTCCCCAGGACCTTACCTTTAAGTGTATAAGTCCTATTCTGATTTGCCTTCCCAAAATGCAGCACCTCATAGTTATCTAAATTAAACTCCATCTGCCACACCTAGGCCCATTGGCTCATGTGATAAAGTCCTGTTGAACTCTGAGGTAACCTACTCGGCTGTCCACTACACCTCTCCACCACTTTTGGTGTCATCTGCAAACTTACTAACCATGCCTTCTATGTTCACATCCAAATCATTTATATAAATGATGAAAAGCAGCGGACTCAGCAGCAATCCTCGTCTATCATTGGCAAGTTTTATTTATTTTGTCTTCTGGGAAGGTAAAGAAAAACGAAAAGGTTTTGAGGGAAAACAATTGAATATGCACAAGCAAAGAAGGTAACAAAAAAAGAAGCAATATAAAGTGATTATGAAATCAGAAATAAAGAATACCTCCAAGTGAGATGTGAAGGAGACAGGAAGACACTATACTATAAGGAAGAAGTGGAGGAGAAGAGGCAGAAGGCAAGGAAAGTCAGGTTTAAGAAAAAAAATTAAATAGTTATGAATGGAAAAGATGAGAATGGAGAATGGAGAAGAGACTGAAACAAAGGCATAACAAGAGTAGAAAAGTAGAGATATATGCAGACTGGCAAGTGTGTTTAGAGATAGGTATCATAAGCTAATAGTTATGTTGACGCATTCAACCCCAGAACATTATAAAATTTATAATTTTCCTTAGTAACATTGAATTGACATGTTGCTTGAGTGAGTTTAGAGCATTGACAGAATAAGAAAGAAAAATAAAACAAAAATCCTCCTGAAGTTTTAGTATCATTAAACACAGGGCTTTCCAACGACACAAAATTTTCACACGAGAATAAAGTTCACTTTCCTCCCGTGCTTCCCAGCTACTCCTTATCGAAAACACAATTCCCAGTCTTCAGCTGTACATTCTCTGCAGCACCATTTTCCTGTAGAACAATGCTATGTCTTTCCATCTATGCTATGTCCTAGTGCAGCAGCCAGTAGCATGTCTCCAGGCATTTGTAGCAATGTGTTCTTTAGCTGTCTTCTCAACTGCCAAGATCATTTGGGTCTGATCTCGTGCCCTCCATTCCAAAATTTGTGTGAAAAGTTATATGTTGCATCGTCTAGGTGCTTTGTGCATTTAGCAGCACTTAATTTGAATGTTGAAAGATCATTTCTGCTTTCCACTCTGCATAATTAACTTCTGGATCCAGATGTAGTTCAAGCTCTTCTGAAATGAAAGAGAGTAGTTTAAGTTACAGCCATGCAGGAAAAAGCATTGTCCAGAGGGATCTGTCTGGTCGGAAGGTGAACTGGAACAACTGACCTCAGACTGGAAACTGTGGTGTAAATGTAACCTTAGAGACAATATCTTATTATAAGGGACCAATATAACTCAGCAGTAATCAAAACATTGGTACATTTCTTAGTCCCTTGTCGATTTATCTTTATACTACCATCAAAGAAAAAAAAACTGATAATAAAGTGTGATTGTAGTACTTACATTCATGAAATTAATGTGAAAATATGGCAAAAGTGGCCCCATGGCACTTGTAAAAATTGAATTTGAAAGTATTTGAATTTCTCCCATTTGTGAGCCATTTTATTTACAATTTAATCAGCGAAAATAGACTGATCTGTTTCCCATGTGCAGAAAGTGTAGATACTGGGAGTCAAACATGTAAATACTATTTACAAAGGATCTTGATTCTGCAAAAGGTAGGAGGTGAATTTGGCCTCCGCACACCACTGCAGCAAGAAGTTAGACCAGAGCATAGGCAATGATTATGCTCCCAGCAGTTGCAGTAACAGTGATAAATGGAGGAAATTATATAGTTGAATTTTCAAAATATTTTATGTTTGATAAGAAAGTTGTTGGCTTGCTAAAATAGTTGGCATGGTGGCTCACAGCGCCAGGGACCCAGGTTTGATTGCACCCTCGAGTGACTGTTTGCACATTCTCCCCGTACCTGCATAGATTTGCTCTGGTTTCTTTCCACAATATGCATGTTAGGTGGATTGCCCATGCTAAAATTGCCCATAGTGATCAGGAATGTGTAAGTTAGATGCGTTAACCATTGGAAATGCAGGGTACGGGGATTGGCTAGGGGGTGGGTCTGGGTGGGATGCTCTTTGGATGTTCGGTGTGGGCTTGTTGGGGCCAAATGGCCTGTTTCCACACTATAGGGATTCTATAATCTATATCTTTAACTTGACAGAACAAGAATTAATGCAGTAGCAAAAATTACTGATATTGAACATTTGAAATAAAAACAGAAATGCTGGAAATTCAATGTTGAATGGAATCTATTGGTAGAGAAATACAATTAACAATTTGGCCTGGAGACTTATTGACAGAATTTAGTGGAATTGAGGAGTTCTGGAAGGGCACTATGCCATCACTCGATACTTACGATTAAGCATGTGATTTCAAATAACAGTGAAGTATCCAGATGACAAAAAGATGAAACAATAAGGAAATACCTCAAAAGAATGCTCAGTTCATCCACATGTGAAGTATATTATTCTCCGTCCCTCAGTATTCCCTCCAACAACTTGTCCACCACTGATGTCTGGCTCACTGATCGACAGTTCCCTGGCTTTTCCTTACCTCCTTTCTTAAATATGACACCGCACTAGTCAGCCTCCAGTCTTCTGACACCTCACCTGTGGCTATCGCTGATACAAATATGTTAGCAAGGGGCTCAGCAATCACTTCCCTGGCTTCCCACAGAGTTCTAGGGTAAACCTGATCAAGTCCCATGGATTTATTCACATTTATGCGTTTTAAGCCATCCAGCACCTCCTCCTCTATAATATGGGCATGTTTCAAGATGTTGCTATTTATTTCCCCATGTTCTATATCTTCCATATCCTTTTCCACAGTAAACACTGATTCAAAATATTCATTTGGTATCTCCCCCATCTCCTGTGGTTCTACACATAGCTGATCTTTAAGGGGTTCTATTCTCTCCCTTGTTACTCCTTTGTCCTTAATGTATTTGTAGAATCCCTTTGGATTCTTCTTAACTCTATTTGCCAAAGCTTATCTCATGTCCCCTTTTTGCCCTCCTGATTTCCCTCTTAAGGATACTCCTACTGCCTTTATACTCTTCTAGGGGTTCACTCAATCTCTGTTGTCTATACCCGACATGTGCTTGCTTCTTTTTTTTGACCAAAGCCTCAATTTCTCTAGTCATCCAGCATTCCTTACAACTACCAACCTTGCCCTTCAATCTAACAGGAACATACTGTCTATGGTCTCTCATTATCTCATTTTTGAAGGCTTCCCATTTTCCAGCCATTCCGTTACCTGCAAACATCCACCCCAAATGACTTTTCAAAGTTTTTGCCTAATACTGTCCAAATTGTTCTTCCCCCAATTTAGAACTTTAACTTTTAGATCCGGTCTATCCTTTTCCATCACGATTTTAACACCGTGATGTGGAAGTGTTGATGTTGGAATGGGATGGATAAGGTCAGATCTCACTCGATATCTGGTTATAGTCAAATAGGTTCATTTGAAATCACAAGCTTTTGCAGTGCTGCCCCTTCATCAGGTGAAGTGACGAAGGTGTAGTTCTTCTCGTGATTTTAAATAAGCTGGTGTCATGTGACTTCTGACATTATTTTAAAATTAATTGAATTATGGTCATGGGCCTCAAAGTGCTCCTCCACTGACAAGTCAGTCACCTGCTCTGCCTTATTTCCCAAGGGTAGGTCAGGTTTTGCATCTTCTCCAATAGGTACATCCATAGGTCAAGCAGCATTATAGGAGCAGGAAAACTTGACGTTTTGGGCCTAAACCCTTCATCAGAAATGGGGGAGGGTAAGAGGGTTCTGAAATAAATAGGGAGAGGGGGGAGGTGGATACAGGATGGATAGAGGAGAGGTTAGGTGGAGAGGAGGCAGACAAGTCGAAGAGGCGGGGAACTCACCTTTACTGGCTCCATCCCCGCCTCTTCAACTTGTCTGCCTCCTCTCCCT
>JAHRHZ010000024.1:35222728-35275114 GCA_024137785.1 Ginglymostoma cirratum
TCAAGTTTTCCTGCTCCTATGATGCTGCTTGACCTGCTGTGTTCATCCAGCCCCATGCTTGTTATCTCGGATTCTCCAGCATCTGCAGTACCTTTTATCTCAGGTACATCCATATACTGAATAAAAAAATTTTCTCGTACACACTTAACAAATTCCTCTCCATTCAAGTCCTTAACACTGTGGCAGTCCCAGTCTATGCTTGGTAAGTTAATATCCCCTACCATAACCACCCTATTAGTCTTAGCTAACTGAGATCTCCTTACAAATTTGTTTCTCAATTTCCCACTGACTATTTTGGGGTCTATAGTACAATTCCAATAAGGTGTTCATCCCTTTCTTATTATATATATTTGGAAAGGCAAGGACTGATTAGGGGTTGTCAACGTGGGTTTGTGCATGGGAAATCATGTTTCACTAACTTGATTGATATTTTTAAAGAAGTAACAAATAGGATTGATGAGTGCAGAGCATTGGATGTGATCTACATGGACTTCAGTAAGGTGTCCAACAAGATTCGTCATGGTCAACTTGTTAGCAAAGTTAGATCACATAGAATACAGGGAGAACTATTTATGTGGATACAGAAATGGCTTGAAGTTAGAAGACAGAGGGTAGTGGTGGAAGGTTGTTTTTCAGATTGGAGGCCTGTGACCAGTAGTGTCCCGCCAAGATTGTTGCTGGCTCCACTGCTTTTTGTCATTTATACAAATGACTTGAATATGAACATAAGAGGTATGGTTAGTAAGTTTGCTGATGACACAAAAATTGGATGTATAGTGGACAATGAAAAAGGTTACCTCAGAGTACATCGGGACCCTGATCAGATAGGTCAGTGGGCCGAGGAGTGGCAAATGGAGTTTAATTTAGATAAATTTGAGGTACTGCATTTGGGAAAGACAAATCAGGACAGGGCATATACACTTAATGGTAAGGTAGTGAGGAGTGTGCTGAACAAAGAGTGCAGGTTCGTAATTCCTTGAAAGTGATCTCCCAGGTAGACAGGATTGGGAAGAAGCCATTTAGTGTACTTGCCTTTATTGATCAGTGCATTGAGTACGGGAGTTGGAAGGTCATGTTATGGCTGTACAGGACTTTGGTTAGGCCAGTTTTGGAATGCTGCATTCAATTCTAGTCTCCCTGCTGTAGGAAGGATGTTATGAAACTTGAAAGGGTTCAGAAAGGATTTGCAAGGATGTTGCCAGGATTGGAGGATTTGACCTACAGGGAGAGCCTGAATAAGCTAGGGCTATTTTACCTGGAAGGTCGGAGACTGAGGTCTGACCTTATAGAGGTTTATAAAGTCATGATGAGCATGGATAAGGTGAACAGGCAAGGTCTTTTTCCCGGGGTGGGGGAGTCCAGAATTAAAGGGCAAAGGTTGAAGATGAGAAGGGAAAGAGTTAAAAGAGACCCAAGAGGCAACTTTTTCACACAACATGTGGTGTATGTAGGGAATGAGATGGCAGAGGAAGTGGTGGTGATTGGTACAATTACAGCATTAAAAAGGCATCTGGAGCTGAAGGAATACAGCAGGCCAGGCAGCATCAGAGAAACAGAAAATTTGATGTTTTGGGTCAGGGTCCTTCTTCACAAATGATCTCTTCTTCAGAAGGGTCCTGACCCGAAACGTCAACTTTCCTGCTCCTCTGATGCTGCTTGGCCTGCTGTTTTCCTCCAGTTCCATACTGTGTTATCTCTGATTCTAGCATCAGCAGTTCTTACCATCTCTAAAAGGCATCTGAATTGGTATACAGATTGGAAGGGTTTAGAGGGTTAAGATCCCAATGCTGGCAAATGGGACTAGATTCATTTAGTATAGCTGGTCGGCATGGATGAGTTGGACTGAAGGGTCTATTTCCGTGCTGTACAACTCTATGACTCGATGACTCTATGACTTCTGCCATTTGATCTTGGTTAAGGCTCAAAGAGAATCCATTGATGAGCCAAGTAAGATCTGTTAAGGGGGACCCCTCCTCCCTATACTTCTCAGCCACTAGCTGGTGGAGAACCTACCAGGCTGGATGCTTACTGTGCGCCTCTCACCGGAGACCACTGATTAGATTCCGGTTGCTACTGGATGAGGCACATGCATGGGCAGTGATTGAAGTCAGAGGGGCTTAAGTCAGCCACTGAGTGGGGTTAAGTGCAGGTGGCCAGAACAGTGCACACTGGATTTTATAACCACCACACCCTTCCTGTTTACAAACCTGCCAGAAATGAGTGTAAAACCAAGCTCATTCAGTTTTTTTTGATGCCAATGATCCTTCATCAGATCTGATGAGTATTTCCAGTGTGACTGACTTTATCTTAAAAATTCTGCATCTGCAGTGCTCTGCTCTCATACAAAAGCCAAATATACCAGATGCTGCAAACCTAAAAGCAAAACAGAAAATGTTGGAAATGATCAGCATGTTCGGCAAGGTCAGTGAAGATAAAAGCTGAGTTTGTTATCCTCCCAAGGTTTTGGAAAGGGTAAAATACCAGAGGTGCCCAACTACCCCCCACCCCACCCCCCACATTGTATAGGCATTGATATCACATTTCAATTTTTAAGTAAATAACTAATGGTCATTTCATCTGTAACCAAGCTGATTGTGCATAATATTAGATATAGTTCATAGGGTTAAAGGGATCAAAGGGTATGCAGAGAACATGGGTACATTGTACTGAGTTGACTGGTTAGTCATGACCATGCTGAACAGTGAAGTAGGCTCGAAGAGCTGAATGACCCACTCCTGCTCCTATTTCCTTAATTGAAGTTAGCTTCGACAGGAGTAAGTATGCTCTTTCTTTAAAAATAACAGTAAAAAGGTGTGAAGGAACTGGAAGAGCAGATCATTCAGGTGTGCCCAGTGTTTATTGGGCCAATGTCCCCTCTCTCTACCAAGATGTTTACCCACTGTTGGTCACCCCACCCACCTACCTGGCCTCCAACCTTCTTGCAGATCCCCACCCTCCAACCCCAGCCTGCCTAATCCTTCGTCAATCTTAAAGCCCTTACTTTGTTTGCTTCTCAGATTCTTTGATGATCATTTTAGATCTTGCAGTACCAGCAACATCCACTGTCCACTGTCTGGTGCTCTGGGACAATCAGTACTGCTGTACAATCAGTTCTGGAGGGCCAGGCCTGCACTCATGTTGGTCTTCTTTAATGTGTGTGAACTACAGTTGACTTTCTTTTCAGGAGAGGAGGGCTGGTAAGCAGTCATTCCCTTCCCTCTGCCCTCTTCCAGTTAAATCCAGCCCAGGGTCATTGATCTGAAATGTCAGGCCTGAGATTATTGAGCCCCCTCCCCCTTGATCCTTTCCTGGGTGGGTTCAATTTCTCCCAACCTACTCTGCCCAGGTCCGTCATTTTTTGAACATCTTGATCAAATCTCTCTCAATGTTCTCTTCTCCAATGAGAAGCATCCCAAGTGCTCCAAACTGTCTACCCAACTTAAATTACACCATTCTCTGAATTCCCATGATTCTGAGTTCTAGAGCTTGATGGTTTGAAATAGCTAATTCTAAAATGTTATTTTATACACATTTTTTGGAACCTATATTTCTCGACTCCTCTTTTTTTCTTTCTTCTCCTTTATCGTCTCTTCAGGTTATGAATGCCTTTCTGAGGTATCTTTGCATCCTGGAACTTTGCAGGGATGGGGGTATGTGTCTTGTGGTATAGCCATTAGTATTCCTGTCTTTGAACCAGAATCTCCAGGTTTGAGTCCCGTTGTGGACTTGAAGGTGAAGAAAGGTGCATTCATAACACTGCCAGCAGTTTGGCTATTAACTTGTGAATCATTCCATAAGACTATAACCGTAAGACCATATGAAATAAGAACAGGAATAGGCTGTTAGGCCTCGCAAGCCTGCTCCACCATTCATTAGGATCATGGCTGATCCAACACTCCTCAGTCCACTTTCCTGCCCTTTCCCCACAATCCTTAATTTCCCTATTGATCAAGAATCAACATGTACAGAAGAACTCTGTCCCCACAGCTCCCTGTGGTTAGGAGTTCTAAAGACTTAGAACCCGCTGAAAGAAGAAATTTGTCCTCATTTCAGTTTTAAATTGGCACCCTTTAATTCTGAGACTAAAATAATAAAATAATGATAGGCAGCCATTATGAAAAGAAAGCTGGACTGTCTACAATCTCTAGCCATAATTCTAGACTGTAACATGTCTGTCAAGTCCCTATCTAAACCACATTCACTCGAGCAAACTGTACCTTCCCAAACTGAGCTAAGCTAAATCAAATCTTAGTGTGTACAGTTGAAATACTCACTAATAACCCTGCTGAGTCCTTGGAAGGACTGTGTTTTCTTTGTTTTATGTTTTGACGTTTTAATCAATAAGATCATAAGATAATGAACAGAATTGAGCTATTCAACCCATTGAGTCTGCGTTGACATGCATGGCCAACCAGATCATACTCAACTCCACTTCCCTCCCTTTCCCTAATAACCTTTGATTTCCTAACTGATTAAAGAACTGTTTATTTCAGCTTTGAAGATATTACTTTGGTATTGCACTGAATAATGTAGAAACTTTTTAAGCAAAAGGTTCATTTTATTGTTGATATTCATGTATTTTGAAGTTGTGGTGAATGCACACCATTTACTTCTTTTATCTGCAGATACAATTCAATTCTGTTTACTCATCATAATGTTTTCTAAGACTTACAAGTGTTAGTTCTATCATTTTCACATCCCAAGCCTCTGATCAGTACCATTATGAATGGACAAGCAGTACTAAAAGCTTTCCTTCCAAAATATCATACTGATAATTTCTTCTGTTTTCTGATACTGCCATAAAGCTTGCTACTGCTTAACATTTTTGGCATTTTATTTTCTTTACCTTGCTGTTGCATTCATAATGAAAAACATGAATCTTTCTATTTTTCTGTATTTTTCGTTCACACTGAAATAAGGGAAAAAACTGCTTTGAAAGCCTAGGATGTATAAAATATTGTTGCACTATTCAAAACATCTTACCTGACACTCATAAGTGCTGTTTACATTACTGCTTGTTCAAGCTGTGGGGGAAGTCAAGTTGCAGACAAGCTGGAGCCAAAGAGTGTACAGGAATAAAAATTTGACCAGCAGCAAGTAACTGATTGCTTTGGGAAATGATAACCAGGAGTCGATGACAAAGGCCTTCTGCCTGCCAACAAGTATCTCATTGGCTACCAGGTAACTGAATAGTTAGTCGGTATGTGAATGTTTGAGCAGAAGCCATTGGACCTCCAAAAAGAAATAAATGTTCCTTTACTGTCTGTAAAAATCACCTCAATCTGAAAAATTGCCAGTTTGTATTACCTCGTCTATTACTGGAAGGTTGCTAACCAATAAATCAGAGACTTTGTAAATATAAACCAGTTATCTTGTGCCTCTTATAAGAAAGTGAAAGTACATGGAGAAGGAAGATTGAGGAGTAGCCAGGCCTGACAAGCCAATAGATTCATGGCAGCGAATCCTGAGGGGTGAGGATAATTGAACTACTTGCCTAGTATTTCCCTCCACCATAAAACCCATGTTATTTATGCTTGTGTCTGTCTTTATGTGTTTGTTGGGGGAGTTTTAAGAGGAGGTTTGTGTTTTAACTTGTAGGGTTTTATGTTGATGTTTCTTAATTCTCACCATTAGCTAGAATCTATTTACTTATAATAAGTAATACACATTGTTAAGTACAGAAACTAGTTCATGCTTTCTGTCAACCTGGATCTAAAGGACAGGTAAATTGGGGAATTTTGCAAACATTTCTAAAATCTTTAAACTTTTTGTTGACTCCAGGAATAGTGGGGCTAGTTTCCTTCACGACAACCCATCGAGGCATAATAACGCCTTAACAGCAATATCTAACTTTGTGATGTGATAATGTTTATGGCTACTACAAATTTTCTGGAAACACCTGTCCCATTTAACCCTTCTTAAATCTGTGGGTCTTGGCTTGTACATGTACATAATATGATTGTTTCAGTAGTATTCAAATTACTTACCAAAGTTATTCAGTTATGGTGGCAACATTCACATTGTGAAATATTAGCATTCGCACATCAAAGAGTGATCATATTACTGTTACAATGATTTAAAGCAGAAATATAACACTGGCAAGTAGTGGACATTTTTGTCTTCCTTGCTTCTGATAGATTGTCCTTTTAGATCTCTAGTGATCATGTTCAAATTACACTCCGCGGTAAAGGAATATCCATGGTGAAAAATAGTGATGAAGTTACCAATGGAAAATATGCATTTTGGACACTGCAGTAAAGTGTCCATGGATGATCGTGTTTGCATAGTACTACTTCTGATGTCGACATGCACACGGTGTATGCATGAAGGAGCAGTGTAGGCATGATTGATCAAATGGTCTCCTTTTGTACCGTGACAATTCTGTGATTCTTACACTGACTCCTCAGGGTGCAGGAACCGCTGTCTGCTGTGCATAGCCCATGCAACATCCTTCATTAATATCATTATAATATGCCACATGGATAGTGCAGGCCTGTGAAGTTGACTGCTCCAGTGAGTCTATGTGAACCTGTGTGGCACCTCTGAAAGTGGCACTATGAAAATTAAGTTCTCTTCCTTTTTACCCAAATAAGCAATAAGTGGCTGATTGGTTAAAAATGCAGCAAAAACTTGATTTTTGGCTAAACTTTGTCAGAAATTTCCTAGTAATTCATTGACATTAACATAGAATTTGACTGCCCGCATTTGAGGAAAGAGGATTTTGTTTCTACTGGTTAGACAGGATCAAAGAGGTTGTGGGTTTGTAGATCAAAAATTAGGCTATGGACAGAAAGAAGTGAGTTGTAACAAATGAGAGATAATAGGTACTGCAGATGCTGGAGAATCCGAGATAACAAGGTGTGGAGCTGGATGAACACAGCAGGCCAAGCAGCATCATAGGAGCAGGAAGGCTTGACGTTTCGGGCCTAGACCCTTCATCAGAAATCACTTGTAACAAATCGTTGTTCATTGGACTTGTGAGAGGTTTAGTGACGTTCCCTCAGGGTCTGTATTGAGACCACACGTTTTTGATATATTTTAGATCTGGTCATGGGTATACAGGGAGGAATGTCAAAGTGTGACGGTGACATGAAGCTGAAAAAGGTGGGAAACTGTAAGAAAGATGCTAACAGATTTAAGGTTCACGTAAATCGATTGGTGAGATGTAGACAAAATTCAAAATGGACAAGTCCAGAGTGATTCCTTTCATTAGGAACAATGAAGAAAAGCACTCTAAACTAAACTGCACCATTTCAATGTGAAGAAGTGTCCCGACCCGAAACATCAGCTTATCTGCTCCTCTGATGCTGCCTGGCCTGCTGTGTTCCTCCAGCTCTAAACTGTGTTACTATTTCAATGTGGTTGCTGGAACAGAAAGACTCAGTCATGTTCATACGCAGGTCTTTGGAAAGTGTTCGACAAATTTTAAATGTTGACCATAACAATATACAAGATTGTTGCTTTTCTAATCACAGTAAGGAACTGGAATTCAGGACCAATTTGAGGTCTCAATTCCAAAGAACATGTTCTAAACAAGCATCCTACTCGCCTCTCAGCAACCCACAACTCCCAACTCCGCCCTTGCCCAGGATTTATAAGAGACCAGGCCAATTAATGTCAGGGAAGAGGCCCACCTTCAATTAAGCATAGCAGGCCAATAATGAGATCAGCCAGGTTGTCTTCATAGAATATGAGTTCCCTAATTTGGGCCTTTCGTCTGGTCCAAACAGGGAGCTCTTGTTGACAGATATAAAGAGGAGTGTTGGAGTATCTGTTCACTCTGAGAGCTGACTCTGAGCAAGTTTGATGGGTGTCAAGGACTTCCCACATTTATATAAAGGGTGGCATGGTGGCAGGATAACAGCCTCTGTGGAGTTATTTCAGCCAGTTCCTGATGTTGGAGGACCACTGGAAAGTCCTTCAGAACGGTTACATTGTCAGCCTCATCGACTAAGGTGAGAGCTGTTGTTTCATGATGGAGGGAGTGAGGGTACTCCAATATGTAGATGGCCTCTGAAAGAATAGGTCAATTATTTTGAAAATAGTTGAAGCACCCCAATTTCCTAGCCTTGATCATGCTGGGAACTAAGGGCTGGCAGCTGTCACCCAATTGTCATGCCTGCTACGGGTGCCAAATTTTTTCATGGGAAGAAGTGCAGCCCCTCCCTCTTTCCCAATGTGTGTCTTGACCGCCCCAATGTTTCCTGGCTGTGGTCAAAGCTGATAAGTCTTGACTAAACCCTAATTGACACTAATTAGCCTCAATTGGCTTCTTACTGCATGTGGCAATTTTGACCCTGAGTTGATGTCTCCACAAAAATAACTCAAGGCTATAAATCTGGTGCTGAATCAATAGCATGGCCAGTGACATAAAGTTGTGGGCCTGATAAAGAAGGCTCAAGTTTTTGCTGAATTTTAGCAATATATTTGAAAAGGGAATTGAATAATTCTTGAAAGAGAGAAATAATTCAGGGCTTCTATGGAAGGATTGTCTTATGAGGAGAAGTTGAATAGCCTGGGCCTGTACTTTTTGGAATTTAGAAGAATAAGAGGTGACCTTATGAAATATACAAGATTCTTATGGGACTTAACAGGTTAGATGTGGAAAAAGATTTTTCACCATGCGGGTGCGTGTAGGACCAGAGACCACACCTCAGAGCAAAAGATCACCCATTTGAGGCATAGGTGAGAAGGAATTTCTTCTCTCAGAGGGTAATGAATCCATGGCATTCTTTACCAAAAGGGCTGTAGAGGCTGGGTCATTATGTATGTTTAAAGCTGAGATGGAAAAAAGCAAAGAAAAAGGGGTTGATGAATAGCAGATCAGCCCTTATCTCATTGAATGATGGAGCAGACTTGATAGACTGAATGGCCTACTTCTACTCCTACATATTATGATCTAATGGCTTTGGGAAAGTAACAGGGCTGTAGGACTATTAGGATAGCTTTTTGAAGGTTTGAAGAGCTACCTTCTGTGCTATTTCAGTCGATGATATGTGATCACAAACATCAATTTGTAATAATTGAAAGTGAATCATATTTTGTGTATATATTTGCAAATGGTTTTTATAAAAAGGCTGTGACTGCGATTTTGTGACAACAATATCAACTTCTTCCATGTGGTGTTGGTAAAACAGCTTCTGGCAGTTCAGTCCTCTCCTACTTTTGTTTTGTTCCTGTTATATTTCTCACTCTATCTTTATAAAATTATTAGCTTGTATTTCAGCACAATCTGGCTGTCTCCCTGCTTGAGTATTGAATCATAACACTGCAGAGTACTGTGTTTATAAAGGTACATTGATGAGAGAAATCACAGAGAAATGTTCAAATCTGAGAATGGAATTGTTTTGAGAATAATTTGCAAGGTCCTTTACTAAATTCTTGAACAAGACGAAGACATAATTTGATTTCAGGTTTGTAATGATGTTCAAGCATTGTCTCTACTTTTAGCTTGTGGGCAGGAGACAAAAGAAAAAATACAGCAAGTGGAAAATTTGAAGAAAAATATTTAAATAAATCCCCACCACCAAAAAAAAGAGTTTGAGGGATGACTGTTCCTTTTAAATATATTGTAATTTGTGTTTCTAATATTAACAAGAGAGAAAAAGGGCACCATACTGAAAAACTGAATCAAAATTCCATGGAACTGGTGGAACGACAGAAAAGAAGGCACAGTTACTGCATGTTAAATACCCTCCATGACAATTCAGACTCAGTGGTTAATCATGAAATGACTTTCTAGTTGAGTTTGAGCTTGACCCATTTTAGTCCATTTTCAATCAAAATCAGTTAAGGGCCTTACAATTCAGTTGGTCATCTTGTTCCTGCATTTATCTAGGGGTATTTGAAAAGGGAAACAAGGGGATGACTTTTTTTGAATTGAATTAGTTTTATTGTCGCATGCACTCAAATGATTGCAGTGAAACGTTTATATGTCGTCACTTACAATGCCACCTTAGGTACAAAGCCATCTAGGTACAGCTTCTTTAGTTACAATAGCTTAGAAAATAGAGAAATAAAACACCCAGCATGAAGAAATAAAAGTCCAGAACAGTAGTCTCCCAACCCATACCATATTGGCACCTAGCCTTCAGTCTGCACTGGAACTTGGCTCCAGATCTCGCCGGGCTTTACCTTGAGGATAATGAGTCTGAGAGATCACCCTGGTATTGCCTCAAGATGGGGTGACCAGGCTGAGGCCATGCCAGCCCAAGAGACCGCCATGCTGGTTGGCGAGGACATAATGCCGAAGGGCTGCAGGGAGGCCACAATGCCAAGCCAGGAGGCCACTGCAGTAAACTGAGAGGACCCATCATCATGTCTGTGCTGAGACTAGGAGTCGACCAGAAGTCAGGAGTCATCGGAGGCCAGGAGAGAAGAAGAAAGAAGAAAGAAAAAGGGGTTAAAAAAAAAGAAAAAGAAGAAAAAGAAGGGGCGGAGAGGACAAGCTCCGACTGAAGTGTCCTACTTAACAGCCATCTTGGATTTTATAGTTTCCCCCCCTTTCCTCTCCTGGAATTGGGATTCCAGACATGGGGAAAACATGTAGAAAAGGATGCTTAACATGCCTGGTCCCTCAAGCCCCACCCACAATTTCTACAGTGGTGGGGAGGCATGGGCCGGCCACTCATCCAGAAACTCTCAGTCTCATAAGGGCCTTCTCCAGCCACTGCTGTGATTTTTCTCACAGGGTGAAAACCCGATTCATCACCACCACTTAGTATCCAGCCCAAAGACAGACATTTTCTCTGAAATACATTTGAGCTCAAGTCTAAAATTTAAAAGAAAATATTTTTGGGTTGAGTTTGTATTTTGGCTGCAAATTATTTCACATTTGTGGCTATTTTGAAAAAATGATTTATTTATCACCAAACACAGCATTCACCAGCAACCAGTTCAACCTGCACAGAATTTTAAAACGCCATTTGAGAAAATGTGCTTTAAATATATCCCTTGGTGAATTTAGGAGAACTGTTATGAAAAGAATACATATTGTTGAAGTTTTTTTGTCTTGTGCTGATCAGGGTAATTCACAAGAAATACGAATGGAAAGGGGGCATAATATTTTAAACTGTACAAGAAGAGCATGTTTTTTAAATTTATAAGTGAGAACTCATTTTATTTCGATTAAAATTGCTAAACAAATAATATCATAAAATGAGTTTCTAATGACACTCTTAATCTAGCACCAGTGTCTTTAACCCAATTTTAAATGATTGAAAAAGGAGTTTTGCAAAATATCCTGAACCACTTGCTGGTTAGATTGGAAATGGTCTTCTATTTATTTATAAATTGAGAAACATATAAATAGCATTTAACAGGTGTTTACTAATGTCATCATGCCCAAAAGATTATTTCTTGAGCTTTCACAAATGCCTAAAAATCAGCAGAATTCCAACTCCTGAGGTCATTAATTTATCCTGAGATTTTGGGCTGGTTTCAGGTCTGCTTCCAGAATGCTGCTTAGTTCAATAATGTCTTTCAAAGGGCTGCAGTCATTTTATATCTATTGAATCCAGCTCGTACCTCCAATCCTGCAATCTTGCCAGTGAATTCTGCCAGAACTATAGCTTAAATTGAGCAGAAACTCAAACCCTTCTTCTTTAATTAAGGTCATGCAATCATCTTGAATTTACGAGGAAATATTTGAGAAGTGAACGTTAGAGATTATCAGCTAATGGAGAAAACTTGATTATTGAGCCCCAGTTACCTGTGAGCAACAGCACCTATGATTCATCCTGAGCAGCTCCATGATGCAGGACACTACGCTATACAAGCTGTTACCAGGGCCACACACCGAGACAAATGATAACTGTGTCTGGAGGACTATCAACTCCATGAAAGATGCTCTTTGGTCTACCTAAGGCTTGTTAATCTTCCAGTACAGGAAGTTGTCCTTGGCAGTGCATTACAGACTGGCACATTCAGAGGTCCAGGACTACATGCTGAGGGATGTGCAAAAAATTAGGGCAGCCACCACTACAGCACACTGGGGGAGGACTATTGTCATAATGTACCCAGGGGCTGTTTATTTATAGATGGCCTTGTAGCTTGATTAAAATGTAAGCAGTTTTCTGGCCATATTTGGTAAATGTTCCAGTTTTGCATTTGGATAGAGGCATCTCAGAGTGCAAAGTGCCCCATGAAAAATGTGACATTTTGTTATTCTACTTCCAGTACTGACTTAAAAATGTTTTGTTGTGTACTTATAGATAATTTATGAATAAAGTACTTTTTTGACAAAAGAAAAAAAAAATCACCTGAGATCACCTAGTGTCTTTAATCACTAAGATGCTGAAGTCTTTGGTTTGATATTTGGGAGTGATGCATGCTGTAGAACAGCTGATCCATTCAGGATTATTTTAATCTTCCAAATATTTCATCAAATACTGTTCCTTAATTGAATAATGGGTCCTGTTTTCAAATGATTCATTCTAGTTGCATCTTTAGTCCAATTTCAACAACTTTGCAAAAGAATATGGGCAAAATGAAACACAATGACTTACCTTCCAATAGCCATGGTGGAAAGGGCTGTTGCAAACTCTCTTAATGACAGGAATGGAGTCCCATTCCAGTTCTTAAAGGTTGTAGCAACCAGTTAATGACCCATTTCAATGTGGCTTGGCATGAAGTTTGAAAAGACTGGGTAATGATGAAAGGTGTTGCTGCAATGAGCACAGTGAAGTAAGCTGGCTCCGTTTGGAACCATTCAAACTGGAGACCTGTACCCTCTGCTTGGTGGGAGATGCTAAAAGTCATGTTGATAGTAACTTGACATTAAAGTGCCTTTAATATGGTAAAGCTTTCTAGAGCACAGCGCAGAAACAGGAGGAAAAACAGAGTGAGCTAAAAAAAACAATCAATGGAATATCTGTCAGTGTGAACACATGAGAAAAGTAGTTAAAATACTCTCACTGTGTCACAAGGTCAGACCAGCTAGTATTTGCCTCTGTCAAGTAGATGTGCATAGTAAGCAAACTTTACCCTGTTATTCAATGGTTGTTGCTAAACTGTCAAGTAGCAGTTCTTTCCAGTGGAGTTCTTGTTAGTGCAGCAGGTAGTAATCCTGCTTCCAAACTAAGGGTGCAGAGATTGAGTCCAACTCTGGAACTTGATGACAGTGGAAGGTGTGTCCACAGTGAAGTAAAACAGTTTGATTATCAACCTACAGCTACATCCATTGCACATATAGTAGGCTTTAAGTGTTCAAATTACCTGGTTAGCCAGAGCCATTTGGTAGCTTGCCCCAATTCACTTTGACCACCTTGTTATTCAAGACACAGTCTACTTTGGCCCTTAAAATACTCAACAATGCTGCTTCCAGAGCTCTACATACTCATGACCCTCTGAGAGACAACTTTGACAAAGTGGAACTCATTATGGTTTGTGAAGGCCATTACAGTCTGTGCAGGATCTAGGAACTGTGAAATGTGAAGATGTAAATAATGCCTAAGACTTCAGAGAGTCCTGCCGTATGAAATTGCCATGCCTTCCTCAGGTAGCTTCTAGATTTTCCAAGGAGACCGACGATAAATCTATTTCTCTCGTGACAATGGCTCCTGAACAACAGTGGTATGTGCAATGTATCTGTGTATGACAGATTGAATGATGTTGCAGACAGTAAAATTGGTCTTTGACAGGATGGAAAGTAGCAGATGAACAGTAAAACTGTAAAATGTGTAAGGCTTTCTGCTGGTTCATTTTTATCATAACCAAAGAAGACAGGACAGAGCTTCAGAGTTTGCCTCATACATACCCTGGTATGTTACGTCTGGAGCTGTGGGTATTTCTGTAAGCAGCATAAGGACAGGTTCAAAGAAACTACCAGTGGTGCAACTGACCCTCCCTTGTTTCTGACCTTTCATCTGCTTCTTTCATGTTCAAAAAATACAGAGAAAAAGACACTCATATTTCTCAATTTGATTGTGGCAATGATGAACATTGCTTTCAAAATTCTAGACAGTGACCTCCAAAAGCTAGCAAACAGGAAAAAATAACCAATGCAAATTTCAACTCTTGAAAACTCACAGCTGAGGCTTTTCTTCATAGCTATTCAGAGTAAACTGATTTCCTCTTTCATGACTGATTTCCAGTCAGCTGAGAATGTACTCCATGCTGACGGCCCATACTAAATGAGTGCTCTGAGCACAGAACTTACTGAAAAAAAAGCTTGTACTGATTTCCATATTGTTAGCCTTTATGTTAATATTGTAATGACGCTTGTGCAAGTTTTCACGTGAGGGCACTTTAAAATGTCCTAAATCAATGTAGATTCAAGCAAAAGTGATTCATATCCGATTTCTTTGTGCTCGATTACTTGTCTTCAAAATTGGGATGTTGTCTCAGTTGACTGAATGTGGCATAATCAGTACTTAAAAATGATGGAGATAAATTTCTGTGTGTGTTCGCTCAATTATCAGCAAAGTTGTGCCTAAGATGTTTTTAACAATTTCCTTAGATGCGCCAGCCAATTTACTAAAACAGCCTCACTGTGCTGTCCCATTATTTATTTTACTGTAGACCTTTGCTCAAAAGGTTTGCACAGCCTACTTCCCACAAAATTAGATCCAATCAGAAATATTTCCTGTCCTGGAAGAAAATTGCATGTGAATCCATGTCATTCCCGAATAATTAGATGCTAACATTGTTGAAGATTAATATGTTTCCATTTTAAGATGTTTTACCTGTGTCCCGGTTGTAGCCAGATACAACCTGGTGTCATGTGACAAAATTGTCAGTTCATGGCATTACAACATTTCTGTGAATAAATTAACAAGGAGTTTTGCTACTGGCATATGCTGCCCACACCTCTACCCCTTTCTGTTCACCCATTTCAATCTGTTTATGAGTGTAAATCATATTTGGATACTTACAGGAGGCATATGGAAATATGCAGAACTGCAAAATGGGGTCAAAAGGACAATTGCATTGATATACAACATGTAAAGATACTCAGATCCTGGAGAGTGTTGTTTTCCTCTTCCTTACTTAAGTGTGATGTGATTGTTTTGTTTGCTTTCTCCTGCATTTGCTGATCTGACAACCAACTTAGAGACACTGCTGATTGTGACAGCTGGTTTGGTCAGTCTGGATGTCTATTGACTGTTTTGGGACTCAATTATTTTTAATAGGAATGTACTTATGGTGTGTTATAAAACCTTTACTGGTACTTGTAATTTGTGCATTTACACAGCTGTGCACCATCTCCCAGCATGAATTTAACAGACGGCTGCATGCATTGTTGGTTTCTGTTAAATTAATCTTGACCTATTCTCCCATTTTGACAGTGTAAATTTCTGTAGCTTTATTAATGGACTTCCACAAAAAAGCAAAAATTGAGAATGCTTGGGTTGAAGCTAAATTGTTCAAAGAGGAAGGATTTACTCACAAGTTTTCTTCAAGACTGAATTACTTGAGGTGATTCTGTCAATGTGAACTGAATGACAGTAAATCTTGAATGAAAATTGCTGCCTTGTGTTGCTTAATTTTGTCTTCCTCCATTCCATTTCCCTCTCATGGATGATCCTCATTTGCCTTTTGAAATGATATGTGATATTTACCTCAACCTTCTCTAAGGTTCTGAGTTTCACAGTCAAATCAGACCTGAGTAAAGATATTTCTTCTTATTTCCTTTTTTTTGGTGTTGCAACATTTTATTTTTTTCAGTTCTAACAAATAACTCAATATTAGCAGAAGGTGCAAAAATGTTTACACGGACGTAAAATTTACATTAGGCTGCAGGGCAGTGACGAACCCCGCACCTTCCCCAGCTACACCTCCATCCTTCTGCCAAGCAGCTCTCAAGCAAGTGAATCAGTATCCCTCTGCCCAGTGATGTTGGTAGCCCTGCACTTCATCCTGAGATGCCATTTTAATGTTGCCTTCTTTAAAAGAACAGCCTTCTGTTAGCCTGGCCTTTCTACTGGTTGGCTGGCAAAATACAGTGGAGCATCTGACACACAACAGTCTGTGAGTGGCTGAAAAATTATAGTAATTTTGTAGCAATTGGGATATTTGACATTGATGAAACAGGAGTTGGAGCTTTACACCAAATATGTCTTCTTATGTTTCCTCTTCTTCTTGGGAGGCATCTTGAGTCTGCAAGCGTTCCCTGTTGCTTTAATAATGTTTAAATTTGTTACTGATTACTTTATATGTATGTCCACTAATTTTAGCTTGGAAATGATCCAGGGCAATCTTAGAATGGTGGAATGTACTAATTTGGATACAGTTGGAGGGTGAAATACTGCAAAATGTTTGAAAGCCAGACCCAAAATTTGACTTAGACTGGTTACCAATTGCCAGTGCCAGCAGCAAAAGAGACTTGATGTTGAGATACTTGTGGCTGGATATCTGAGAGGTAAGAAGCAAAGAGGTGCAGCTGACAAAAGATACTACACATGACAGATGGTCGACAAACAGAGACTGAGTTCCCTTGACATGTTGAAGCAACAGTCCCTCAGGAGATTACCACATCTAAGGATAGCAGATATTTGCATCTTTCTTGTGGAAGACTATCTGTTTGCCGAATCCAAGCATAATCATCCATTGCTAAAATAACCACTCTCTTCATTTTCTTTTGTCTTCCAAACCTTGCAAGCCTCTGTTAGTAGGATCTCCAGGTTGGCAGCTCACAAATACATACGGCACATGATATCTGAGTTTTTGTCAGAGCTGGCAATTGTGTCAGATTCATCTGCAATGACATCAGTCAGAATTAGCAGATGTTCATGTTGTCAGCTCTGGCTGGCTTCCCGTAGGTACAAACGCAGCATTGACAACATATGCATGGCAATCCACATAGTCTCCATAGCATGGAGTATTTCTTCAACAGCAAAGCACTCCCTCTCCAATGCATAGTTGGGGTGCAATGATATTTCTGCATGTGTGCACAAAATTCCTTGGGAGCTGCCAAGGTGCTTTCGCTTTGTGGCAATCCACATTTTCCAACCTCTGTTAATCAGTAAGAAAACTTAAAGAGTGGCTATTAGGGTACAAATATAGTTGACAGGACACCTGACAAAACTGTGCTAATAGAGTCCAGCAGCTGTAGCAAGTGCCCTATGAAAACCTTGTCATTGACATGCTGAAAATGTGCTTCAAAGATGTAGACTAATCTGAAAGTGTTCATCAGTCAAGCTCCTCAGAAAGTTTGCAGTCGCTTAAACTTGTGCAACAGCAAGTTGGACATGTTTGAGGAATAAGACTCAGGGGATAGACTATTTCCAAGAGGAATCCAGGAAAAGGAAGATAACGCAGAGAAAGATAATGACAGCACCATGCTGCTCAGGTGCCCCTATTAACATTGGTTCACTCAGCCATATGACTTGCCCAATGATCATGTTTCCTGTTTCCAGCAACCAATGCAACTGACAGTTATTGAATATATAAACTCCATGGCCCAAATGTTCCACTAATTCATGCCTTCCTACTCATCATTTAAAAGGAAGCTGCAATTTTTGGTCATGGTCAGGATCATAGAGTGATGGAAAGTGATACATTCAATGTCACTTTATTAAATAATGAAAGCCGCAAACAGCACTGGTTCATATACACCTGTGCATGTACCTTTGCACAGCTACAAAGATTTATTCTCCTTTTCATAGCACTTCTTCATGATGCTACCCCTGTGACTTCAGTAGAGTAGAGACAAGCAACAATAATAAGTACTTTACTCTTAGTCAATCTGAGGCAGCAATCTCAGATTTCAGAGCAAGAGAGCATCTCCAAAGACTGCTCCATCTGTATGTGCATGTCTGCAGGTTTCGAATGGGGCATAAGGGAGCAGCTGGGCTCCTGATTGAGGTGGGGTCAAGGAAACAAGTGAGATGAGGAAGGGTTTTGAGTGTTACTTCCCCTTTTCCATACTGTCTTGTACAGTTATCCCTCTGATGGCCCTGACACATGTCATTGCAACTGCTGTACTGGGCAGCACTTTGGTGCTGGTACGAGAAGGCCAAGGCAAAGGTATCTAATATCATATTTAAAGAGTCAGACAAGTTGACATCCAGACTGTGTGTGGCTGTCAAAAAACCTATGTGACGTCACTGGATGGCTGTCTTTGATGTTGCCTGATGATGAGTGATCAGTCCAACAAGGACAACTTGTCACAATGCTCTGTAACTGTGCTGATGCTTGAGCCAGTTTGCTCCATCCTCTCTGCAGGTGTACTCATTGGGCTTTGAACGCCTGTCATTGCTTTGTTTGATGCTGTTCAATAACTCTTCTTTACAACATGTACACCCAGCTGAGTGATGGGTGAGGTGTAAGCAGGCAAGTGAGTTAGAAGTTGTCCAGGTTAGTGCGGTAGTCAAGTTGAGTCAGGGCATAGTTGGGATGGAGGAGGTGGGCAGCTTAGGCTGGTAGTCAGGAATTCAGATGCTGTTAGTCACTCGTTGGTTGGATAATCATGTGGTAGAGGGATAGTCAGTTCAGGTTGATAGGGTAGATCAAGAATTGTTGGGGGCTAGTGGCTTGTGGGGCAGGTGTAGCCCAGGCCTGGAGTGCGGAGTCAAAAGGTTGGCGTAGAGAAGGTACGAAGGTCCATTTCCTGGTTAACTATACAGGAAAGTGAATCAGAGGTCTCCAATACTAAGTCTCGAGAGTTGAAGATTTTCACAAAGAGTGTTTGCCCATCAAAAATTTAAACTTCCATTGCAATTCCCATGTAATTTGTGTGCCAGAGCTCTGCTGTTGGGAATATATATCTTGAATGACTATGTCTGATCTCTGACTATGAGAAGAGCAGAAGCTCTGGGTCTCTGACTCTGTCTTTATAGATGCTATCAGACCAATTTGCAACACTTTCTTTTTTTAAAATTGTATATACATAAAATTAACAATAAATTGGGCAAGTGTAGATTAATTCATCAAAGTCACCAGTAATTCGTTAAAGGCAAATTGTTTTTTAACTCAATAATTTTGCCTTTTGAGTGTGGCAATAGAAATATTTAAGGAGACTAATGTGGTTTATTGGGAGAACATGAATGTAATGATGTGCCATAGACTTGCCAGTGACGTTAAAGCCCACACAATAAGAAGGGCAGTGACTGTGTGGATAGCTGTCTGCTGAGTGAGAGGAAACTGATGGCAGTGGCGAATGCTTATTTTTCAGAATAGAGGGAGGCATAAAGTGGGATTCTGCAGTGGCTAGTAAGAGGGTAATTGCTTTTCTTAGATGCAGTGATGCAGGGCACAATTTGTAAAGTTGCAAATGATACAAAATTTGGAAGGACAGTATTGTGAACTGTGAGTGAGATGGCTACAGACCTCAAAAAGACATAAAGATGCTAGTGGAACAGACAGATACATGGCAGATGAAATTTAATGCAGAGGAGTGGAAAGTGATACATTTGGTTAACAGGAATGAGCAGAATAAATATAATCTAAAGGTTGCAATTTTAAATAGTTTTTAGGAGCAGAGGGACCTCGTGGTATCTGTGCACACATCATTAACATTGGTGCAGCAGATTGAGATGATGTTCCACAAAACATTATATGAATGGTGGTGTAGAGACAAAGGATTGGAGGAAATGATGAACATTTATAAAGCACTAGTTCAATCTCACCTGTGGTAACTTGTGTAAATCATGGGCACCACATGTTAGGAAGGATTTAGAGATGGTGCAGTAAAGGTTTACAAGAGTGATTCCAGGGATGAGAGACTTCAGTTAAAGGATGGATTGGAGATGCTGCATTTGTTTTCCTTTGAGAAAAAAAATTTAAAAAGTGATTTGGATGGAGGTGCTCAAATCATGAGAGGTGCTGGTAGAGCAGATTGAGAAAGACTGTTCTTGCTGGTGAACCGATTGAGAACCAGGGGGCATTGATTGAAGTTGATTGTGTATAAGAGGAAAAGCTTTTTTTGTCACAGAGAATGGCTGAAATCCAGAATGCACTGCATGAGCTATGGTGGGCAGTTTCAATTGTGGGTTTTAAAACAGCATTGGTGAATTAGCTCAAGAGAAGATAAATCTTCCTGGGGAAGGAGTGGAAGCGCTTGACTTTCTGAACTCTTGGAGATAAACAGCATGGAAATAAATGCAATGGGCTGAATAGTGTCCATTTATGTTTAACTATTTTGTGATGCTATGAACTCACTTATCCCACAGAAAAGTGAGTACCAGTGCTAGTGTGAAATATACATGATTTATGTGATACCTAACTCTTAGAATGAATCATCCCCATTCAAGGTTTGGTATCTGAACACAGTGACTCTGGCGTGAGAAAAGACATGAATTGGTCCTTGCAAAGTAGAAATATTGCAACTTTTCTTTTGTAGGTTATGTTGCTGTTGAAATTTTTTTGATAATATAGTTGAGTTCAATATGAAAAGTACATTGCACTGTATTTTGTTTTATCACTTGATAGTTGAGAGATCACCCATCTCTCCATCACCCAATCACCAAGACAGTGCATATACTCTCCGACTTGCCACGTATTCTCCTTGGTCATCTCTGGAAGACTACCTCCAGCTATCTTCCTCTGTCTTGATTTTACAGTCTTGACTCTTGCAATGGAAAGAACAGACTTTTTGCTGATGACCTGCAACGACGTTTGATCGAAGAGAAAAAATAAAAGCAAACAATTTTGTAACTGCAAGGATTATCTTTGTAGTTGTGAATCTAACTTTGTAATAATACTAATTCTAAGGGGCTGTGAGTTAGTAAGAACTGCCGATGCTGGAGTCATAGGTAACATAGAGTGGAGCTAGAAGAATGCAGCATCACAGGAGCAGGAAAGCTAATGTTTCAGGTTGGGACCCTTCTGAGGGGCTGTGTTTTATTTACTGAAATTTCCAGTGGAGTTTTTAAAATAATGTTTCTTGAACTATTGAAATGCTCATCCAGAACAGGCTCATCCATGAACTTGTTACAACCATGCTTTTTTTTGCATGATAATAGTTTTATTTTATTTTTATTCTTTACAATATATATACACACATTTTACTAAAAAAGTAATTATATACTAAATGTATTCAGTATTCCACTCTTGGTGAACTTTAATAGCTGCACAAAATTTATTGAACAATAGACACCACTGGGAATAGGGACAACATCTTAAATCAATTTTCTGATTGAACATGTATTAAATTATGGCCTACAGCCCAAATTTAATATGTCTATGTCTTTGGTAGCTTGTCTTACAGATAAATCTGACAATGTCTAAGGAGCTCAGATTCATCTCTGTGGCAGGCACTGCAAGGCAGTTTGTTAATTCAGAACACTCACTTAACACACTTTAAGGTATGGTCTAGCTCAGCTACTGATCATTTATTACAGCAGTAGGGGATCAATATAACCGAGGTCGACAGATTGACTTCAAAGAATGCAGACATCTCTGTTTGTTAGGTCACAGCTCGGGTTTATGCTGTAACACAAGATTGTGCAAAAATCATGTTTATTTTCAGACCAAAAATGAAACAAGTTCTTACCATCTCACCCCAGTCCTTGAGAGATGTATGGCTCTGGTATACTCTGCAGAATGAAAAAACCAGTATCAATATTGAGGAGCTGCCATCTGACCCTTTGAAGGCTAAGGTCCCTTATTAAAAGGGCTGCATCCACAATTTTGTGCCATATATAACTAAAATGACATCCATGCAAAAATGAGAAGAACTTCTTATTGTTTGTATCTCAACAATTCTGACATCCTAATGATTGCCCTTAAAAGCCTAACTAAAGTTTTGCACTTGGAACAAGTGGGATTCAACCTAGAGAGATAATTGAATATTGGATTTTCACATCTGTGAACTTTATTTAGTCAGCAAATAGATGTAAAACTTTAACTGTTAGTCTACGCTGAGTTGCCTAACGTAATTAGGCCAAATGGAACACATTTCATGATTTCATTACTTCTGGGCTGTAAAAAGAAGAAACTGTGTCAGGATTTCCATTCTTAATTGTCATCTATCCAATAATGTGATCCATCGCAAAAGTCCCTTTTGATTCTTTATTCACTGGCAAAGTCAACATTTTCTGCACATCCGTTACTTGCCCTCAGAATAGAATGGCTTGCTCAGCCACTTCAGAGGGCACTTAGGAGTCAGCCATATTTCTGTGGACCCTGAGTTACATTCAGATCAGAACCAGATAAGGATGGCAGATTTCCTTGCCTGAAGAGCAATTATTGAATCAACCGTGATTTTTAGAGCAATAATAATTTTTCACGGTCACCATTGCCAAGACTAGCTTCCTACTTCCAGACATTATGACTTGTTGAAATTAAAATCCACTAGCTATCACAGTGGGACTTGAAACTAACGTATAGCCTGAAACTATGCATCACTAGGCTTGTGAAATTAATATCATTTCCCTTTTCTCATCGATGGGTGAGGAAGTGATAGGTTTCAACACTAACCCCTTTATCGTCAGATAGGGAACATGAAGAAATGGAGACCTATGGAGGATAATGTGTTACAGGCCAGATCTGGGTCTACTTTTGTTAAAAACACAAACTTTTTTAGAAGATTCCAACAGGGAAAACATAATTTCCTGCTAATCCTACTGCACTAGAAATTAATCAGCAAGGTGACTAGCAGGTGGATTCTTGGGTGAAAGACCCTATAACTGATACAAAATGATTCAAATTCAATTTATTTTTAAGGTAAACACAAAGTGTTTTTTGTTATTTCTTCTTTTATTTCTACAAGTTATTTATTTTTATTTTGCTACGGCTTTCTTTTCTGGCATCCACGGATAATCCCTTTGACTCAGTTATTAGAAGAAAAGGAAGAGGAACCTATGGAGGAATGTCAACCTTGTTTGGCAGTGACAGCAGCTCTCTATATCCCATTAGCATTTGCACGTTTGTACCTGAAGGTTAGTTCACCATTGCAGATATCATACAACAAAAGACTTTTGTTTCCCAGAGGAAACTGCATCAGTAGACTACCTGAAGCCTCTGCCAAATACTTGTATATGTAACAGTTATGTTGGATTGTTTGCTAAATCAAAGCAGGTTACACTTATCATGGTGATCTATCAAAGAAAGCATGCACAAACAGTCAAGAGCATTGTCTACTTCACTGCAGTGGTCAAAGGGCCATGAACTATTTCTTCAGGACATGGAACAATGACCTTCCAACGACTTTGGGGATTTGTCTTTTCCTGGATTAGGGGAGCGTCAGTTGTTGAGTCATGCCAGGTATCAGAAGATACCTGCCACAACATCTAGTAGATATTAGAACAGAGGTGATTAGTTTTGTGTTTTTTTTTCATTTGTAGGGTGTGGGCATTATTAGGTCAGCATTTATTTTCCAGTTTTAATAGACCAGAATGGAATTAAGAGTCAACCAGATTCCGGGGGGTCTGGAGTCACATGTAGGCCAGATTGGGTGAGGACAGCAGGGTTTTTTTTCCCTAAAGGATATTAATGAACCATTTGGAAACTGCTGTCCTGAACCTTGACTGACTATGATACAGAGGTCAATATCCTTACAATTAACTCTTGCAATACTGTCTTCGATTAAGCATTTATCAAACACAGGTATGGACGTTATGTAGCTCTGTCCTCGTGTTCAAATTCACGACTACAAATTTTCATTTCATGTGTCCGCTACTTCTAAGTATCATGCTCTTTCAGCCTGGCGGAGGCTGGTGACAGATCTAAACCCCAAGAAGCTTTCTAATTTGTCTCATATCTTGTTCATATTCCTTGTTAATTTTATGAAGAATTTTGCCTTGTAAAACCAGTATCCCATCGAAACTCATTTCAGAGAGCACCCGAGGTTTTGAATCATTATTCCAATAAGGTTACATCAGAGAATTGAATTTATTTGCACTTGACCTTTTGAACAGGGTGATGACCATTGCAAAATTGACTTGGACTTGTAGATTTGTTTTAAATTAACGCTACACTCAGCACTTTACAAAATAATCTGAATACTGCTAAGAAAGCTACTAATCAAAAGATGGGAGAAATATCTGTCAGGGATAATTATAAAATTTCTTCCTTCCATTTGACTTTAATAGGCTGCATTTTTAAAAGACTTAAATAAAAAAGAAAGAAAAAAAATGCAGGATATGTGGTCTTCTCCCAATCCAATTTTAGAATTCTGTCAAAATTCCTTTCCAAACTGTGTCTGTGGATTCTCCACATTTTCCTTGATCAATAGAAAGAAAAGACAATAAAATGCAACAATATATGTTATAAAAAACAAAAGAACTGCAGATGCTGTAAATCAGGAACAAAAACAAAGTTGCAGGAAAAGCCCAGCAAGTCTGGCAGCATCTGTGCCTCCGGGCCCATTTCTTTGGACAAGAGTCCTCTCTCTGTCCCACAGACTCCTTTGCCCAACTCCAACACTCTCCCTCCACCTGGACCCTTCCCTCCGGCCTTTTACCTGCACTCGATCTTTTCATTAAGAACTGTCGACGTGACTTTAGTCGCCTCAATTTCGCTGCCCCTCTCAACAAATCCAACCTTTCTCCCTCCGAACTGACTGCACTCTGTGCACTCAGATCTAACCCTGACTTTGTCATCAAGCCTGCCGATAAGGGTGGTGCTGTTGTGGTCTGGTGTACTGACCTCTACCTTGCAGAGGCTGAGTGCCAGCTCTCAGATACCTCCTCCTACCTTCCCCTGGACCATGACCCCACCATGGCACAACAGGCCATTGTATCCACTGCAGTTATGGATCTAATTTCATCCAGTGATCTCCCCCCTCCGCTTCGAAGCTGTTAGACCCTAACCTCGGACAGCTTGTTTCTACCTCCTGCCAAAAATCCACATACAGGGCTGTCCGGCCAGACCCATTGTTTCAGCCTGCTCGTGCCCCACAGAACTCATCTCTTCCTACCTTGACTCAGTCTTCTCTCTCCTGGTCCAATCCCTACCCTCATACATCCACGATTCATCTGACACCTTATGCCGGTTTCAAAACTTCCAGTTTACCAGCTCCAGCCACCTTCTGTTTACTGTGAATGTACAATCCCTTTAAACGTCCATTCCCCACCAAGAGGTCTTAGGGGTCTCCGCTTCTTCCTGGAGCAAAGACCTGAACCATCCCCACCCACCACCACCCTCGTCCACTTGGCCGAGCTTGTCCTCACTCTCAACAAATTCTCTTTTCAACTCCTCACATTTTCTTCAGGTAAGAGGGGTTGCCATGGTTACCCGCATGAGCCCTAGTTATGCCTGTCTCTTCATGGGGTATGTGGAACATTCCTTGTCCCAGTCCTATTCTGGCGCCCACCACAACTGTTTCTCCAAGACGTCAATGATATCATCGGTGCTACTTCCCTCTCTCCCCCGAGACAGTTATTAATCTAGAGATTCCGTAGGACTATATTGTTTGGGTGATGACTGTCTCAGGGAGCTACTGTTGAAGGTGACTTAAAGGCCTGAGTGAGAAAAGTAGTCTAATGCACCAGAGGCCAAGTTGGAAAAACTGTGGGATTGCGCTTGGTGCCACATTTGTGAGGGGAGTGACAAGAATATTTGTAATCTTGTGAGATAGACTTTGCTGTATCTGCTACTCCATGTACAATTTACAGCATGTAATGACATACCCCACATCATTTAACGGGTTAATTAATTGTATCCCCAGTGTTTTACAGCTGACAAAATACTACACTTCTCGCTTAACTCATGATTAATCTACATTGATTCTGATTTGTGTTCAAACAAGGTGCAAAACGAAAATTGTGTTAGTAATTTCTGCACTTAGGTGTTAATCGGTGAATCTGGTTATCATGGTTTACAGTTACCACAGGGATCGTATGATTTCATATTATTGAGTTTTAATGTATATCTTTGTGGAATGCATGTATTTGATTGGCTGCTTTCATCAATGGGTGGTCTGACTTGCAAATGGCTAGTGCTATTGAAAAGAAGCCTGCACTTCTTAATGGAGAGGTGCACTTTGCCTGCAAAAGTGAAAATAGGAAGACCAGAGAGAGTAGCAGGAGTAGGTAATTCGCCTAACCAAGCCTGTTCCAACATTAGTAAAATTATGGTCAATCTGATCATGGCCTGAAAACCACATTCTCACCTATGCCCAATACCCTTTGATTTTGTTGCCAATCAAGAATCCATTTTCCTTTTCTATAAAAATATTAAATAAAGCCATCCCTACTCCACTCTGGGGAAGACAGTTCTACAAACCCATGATTCTCTAAGAAAAGAACACTTCTCCTGTATCTCCATATTAAATGGAAAATTGTCACTTTTAAACTACAGATATGATGTCTAGGGCCTCCAACAAGGGGAGACACCCTCAGCTTTAATTATTCTCAAGATCTTACAGGCTTCAATAAAATCATTCCTCATTCTTCTTAACTCCAATGAATATAGGCCCAACCTGTCTAAATTTTTCACTTAAGACAACCCCATCATATGGGGTAAAAGTTGAGTGAACCTTTATTGAACTGCTTTTAATACACATGTCCTTTCTTAAATATAGAGACTAAAACTGTAGCAAAACAATCTTAAATGTTAATTCAATTTTTGTTGCAAGCAACAACAACATTCCATTTGCTGTCCTAATGATATGCTGTACCGATATACCAACATTTTTGTGATCCTTATCCCAGGACACTCATATCTCTCTGTATCTCAGAGTTCTGCAGTCTCTCCACTGTTAAATAATATGATGCTTTTCTATTTTTCGTGCCAATGCGAACAAGTTCACATGTGCCCACATTGTATTCCATCTGCCAAATTTTTCCTCAATCCTTAACGTATCTGCATCACTTTGCAACTTATGTCCTCTTCACAATATTAGTTTCCCATCCAACTTGTGTCATCAGCAATTTTAACAACCATATACTTGGTCACTTTGTCCAAATCATTGATATAGATTGTAAACAGTTAAGGCCCAAGTACTGATCCCTGTCGTACACATCTTGATATATCTTATAGAGCAGGGCAGTCAAAAACGAGAGGTAATAGGTTTATGGTGAGAGGGGAAAGATTTAAAAAAAAAACCTGAGGTGTAACTTTTTCACGCAGAGGATAGTGCATGAATGGAATAAGTTGCCACAGGAAGTGATGGAGGCGGGTATGATTTGCACCATTTAAAAGACACCCGGGTGGATATTTGAATAGGAAGGGTTAGAGGAATATGGGCCAAATGCTAACAAATGGGACTAGATCAGATTGAGATGTATGGTTGCCATGGACGAGTTAGACTGAAGGGTCTGTTTCCATGCTATATGACTCTATAATTCTCTGACACATTTATTCTGATGCTTTGTATCCTATTAGATAACCAGTCTTCTATCCAGTTATTGGAGTTTCTTGAAAATTGAATGAGTAGAGTGCTGTATGGAAGAATGGATGAACACATGAGGATGAGTATAAATTCACTTGAGGTACTGGTATAAGATGTGAAAAGGTGGAAAGGTATACAGTAACCCTAAGGAATCAGGCAGTCCCTTCGTCACATACTTAGGAGACAATAGGAAGAAGTTTCAATTGAATAAAATCACATTGTTGTTTCAAGGATATAATGCAGTATAAGGAGATCTCTTGAGTTGTCAAGGTGAGCAGATTCAATCTTCAAATACATATCCTGAAAATTGCATCACACACAGCTCAATTTCTTTCATCCCCATGATCTGCCAATTCATAATACTTATCTCACTTTCAGATGTAGCTTATTGCAAAACTTTAACAAAGAACAAAGAACAAAGAAAATTACAGCACAGGAACAGGCCCTTCGGCCCTCCAAGCCTGCGCCGATCGAGATCCTCTATCTAAACCTGTCATCTATTTTCTAAGGGTTTGTATCCCTTTGCTCCCTGTCCATCCATGTACCTGTCCAGATACATCTTAAAAGACACTAACGTGTCTGCATCTACCACCTCCGCTGGCAATGTGTTCCAGGCACCCACCACCCTCTGCGTAAAGAACTTTCCACGCATATCTCCCATAAACTTTCCTCCTCTCACTTTGAACTCATGACCCCTAGTAATTGAGTCCTCCACTCTGGGAAAAAGCTTCTTGCTGTCCACCTTGTCTATATCCCTCATGATTTTGTAGACCTCAATCAGGTCCCCCCTCAATCTCCGTCTTTCTAATGAAAATAATCCTAGTCTACTCAACCTTTCTTCATAGCTAGCGCCCTCCATACCAGGCAACATCCTGGTGAACCTCCTCTGCACCCTCTCCAAAGCATCCACATCCTTTTGGTAATGTGGCGACCAGAACTGTACGCAGTACTCTAAATGTGGCCGAACCAAAGTCTTATTCAACTGTAACATGACCTGCCAAGTCTTGTACTCAATACCCCGTCCGATGAAGGAAAGCATGCTCTATGCCTTCTTGACCACTCTATTGACCTGCGTTGCCACCTTCAGGGAACAATGGACCTGAACACCCAGATCTCTCTGTACATCAATTTTCCCCAGGACTTTTCCATTTATTGTATAGTTTGCTCTTGAATTAGATCTTCCAAAATGCATCACCTCACATTTGCCCGGATTGAACTCCATCTGCCATTTATCTGCCCAACTCTCCAATCTATCTATAGTCTGCTGCATTCTCCGACAGTCCCCTTCGCTATCTACTACTCCACCAATCTTCATGTCATCTGCAAACTTGCTAATCAGACCACCTATACCTTCCTCCAAATCATTTAAGTATATCACAAACAACAGTGGTCCCAGCACAGATCCCTGTGGAACACTACTGGTCACAGGTCTCCAATTTAAGAAACCCCCTTCCACTACTACTCTCTGTCTCCTGTTGCCTAGCCAGTTTTTTATCCATCTAGCTGGCACACCCTGGACCCCATGCGACTTCAATTCCTCCATCAACCTGCCATGGGGAACCTTATCAAACGCCTTACTGAAGTCCATGTATATGACATCTACAGCCTTTCCCTCATCAATCAACTTTGTCACATCCTCAAAGAATTCTATTAAGTTGGTAAGACTTGACCTTCCCTGCACAAAACCATGTTGTCTATCACTGATAAGCCCATTTTCTTCCAAATGGGAATAGATTCTATCCCTCAGTATCTTCTCCAGCAGCTTCCCTACCACTGATGTCAGGCTCACCGTTCGATAATTACCTGGATTATCCCTGCTACCCTTCTTAAACACGGGGACAACATTAGTAATTCTCCAGTCCTCCGGGACCTCACCTGTGTTTAAGGATGCTGCAAAGAACCTACAACTAGCAGCTCATAGACACTGGAAGGTATTCAATCAATCACTCAAACACATTGCCAGGCACTCACGGATACACTTTCTTCTTCCATATAAGAGCAGGTAGCGCTTAACAGGAGGGAGCAGGAAAGAACTGTCAGAGGACAAGGGCACATGTATGTTCCAGTTCCTCCATGGAAGAGACAGTACTGACCATTACAAGAATGGGCTGAAAAGATGGATGATAATATTAACTTTCTCCCATTGTACTCCATCATCTAATATCTGTAATAGCTCACAAGCTGAAAATTTGTTCACCACAATCGACCTTTATCCCTTTTCATTGCAGACATCTGAGAGAAGGAAGATGAAGAGGCCAGTAAAAATGAAGAGGCATGGTAATTCTATTTTATCCTCACAAACCAATGGTTCAGATGCTCGACACTGGGATACAGTGGGAATTTGCACATGTTGAGACTCTGGACATGCATTTTCAGGTACTGATGTATTGAAGCGTGAGATCGCCCACTAGAGCTAGAGTCAGATGGGGACTTTAACAGGACCATTTATGTGGGAAGGATGCTGAGGTTACATGCTCAAATTTGTAGTGAATTGAAATTCTGTTGCACTATGTCAGGCACATGGATGAATCTTGTTCTAAGTTCACACAGAACTTTGTGCAGAGCTTAGACCTTATCCTTTCTAATATGAAATGGATGGTCTAATTTTGCACACAGGTTCTTCATGCTCGTAATTTATTATATTAGTACAGTATTCTTTGTACGTAGATTATTATATTCTCCATGGCTATACAATTTTCAAACCATAAAGCCTTATCCCAGCTCTGAAACTTTTAAAATTAAATTATGCAGATTGAACTTAGATGGTGTGAAAACTGGAAAAAAGTTATCTTGGTTTTCACATTTATTTATTTGCTATTTCGTGCATGCTATACTGAAAGTTGAGTAAACTGTTCTGACTTTGATGGACGATTGTGCTGCTAATCAAGCCCCCCACCATGAGCTGTACCATTAGCGAATTTGATTCTATCACCAAAATGACCAAAATGTTGCAAGTTATCACTGTTATCCAGAACAAAGTAGAATTTCACTGGGTTTCACCAAGTGAGTCACCATGTGAATTTTTAACTAAAGCACAAGTATTTTCACTGATGTATAGCCATAGCTTCTGGTGCATCCTCAGAATAAAGTCCCCCAAGGATTCAATATCATAAATGATCATAGACTCCTCTTGCCATACACATGGAGACCCAAAAAGACAGAAGTAACAAATATGAATTACTTGTGGCAAAGTAACAATCTTGGCATTCCACCATACTCAGACTTTTTATAATTCAGTCATTGATCAAGTAAAGTCAACATATGTGTCAGAGGTTATTTTTAATTCTGTCGGCAGTAACCTGCACGCTCCAAGTGTCTCTCGCCTGTGGATTGACAGGGACACAGGTGTGTTATGCATTAATTGCCAAGTCCTCCTCCTTTGCAACAGGCAACTGGATTATTTTTAGCATCCTACTTGCAGTTCTTTCTCAGTCTTTTTCACTTGCAAGTGATGAAAAAATGGACCTGGGACTGCTATAGAGATGCAGACCATTTACAAAAGGATTTGGGTAAGGAGCAACTGTGGAAGGTATGGAAGTACAGACAAAATAAAAAATGGTGCTCATAAAAGTTACATAAGGAAGAGAAATTAAAATTGGCAAATGACACTAAAATCGGAAGTATTGTCAACTGTAATGAAAATAATGTTAAGTTTCAAACCAGCGTGGCTGGCAGAATGATTAGACAATAGCATACGAAATATAATGCAGAGGATTCAGAGGCGAATCATTTGGGTAGAAGAACAGGGAGAGGCTGTGTAAAATGAAGGGTCTACCTTCTTGGACAGAGCGGGAGGTTTTGTCTTTCAATTGCTGTCAAAATTTGATGCTCTCCCACTACAGACTGTACCCAGCAGTGATTTAAGTGAAGCATCATTAAATCTGGGGACTTTTTGTGAATCCATGTTAAACATTCCCCATCCCCTCCAAATTCTATTTTTCCATTCAGTCTTTAAAAGCATAACTCTAATATCATGTCATTCATATGCACATCATGCACACTACAAGGCTTGGAGATTTGAAGTATGTGAACAAAAAGTGTAATCATTCAAATCAGTTTCTACTGGGGAATCAGATCTAAGAGGTTTCCGCCTGTATTTTTTCTTCCGTATGCAGTTTGCATTGCGCCCTTTTCCAAACACATCTTTGGATTAACATTGCACCAAATGCATATAAGTGCTTAATAGTTTTGAGATAGAGGCTTGATCTTTAGTTACACTGGGAGTAGGTATAGGCCTTGTATTGGGAATGGTCTTTGATTTTGGTGGAACTGTACAGAGTGAGTTCATTTCAGTTTGGAGTCAGAGAGACTTATGCAAAGTTTTGGCTCATTGGTGAAAAGCTGATCCCAACAGTGTGCTAAGAAGCATGGCAAAGATTTATGGTAATGGGTGTGCATTTCAGGACTGGAACCACTGGTCTCAAACCAATCTCTGCAATAACTGAATACACTATTTACTTTGGTTGCTGCACACAAATATCTGTTGGTGCATGTCCTGTCTCTTTCTCTTCTCTGTACCTTTGCCCGTCTGTCTGTCTATTCCTCACAGTGTCTCAAAGTTTTAAACAATTACAGTTAATAAACAGCAAAACAGAAGTGATAGTAAGAACCTTTCCATTGGTCTGAATGGTTTTGGAAATTCAGTTCATTTCTGTTTAAATCTTGAAAGAAATCAGGATTGGGAGAAACTGTCACTCCTTTTCTTTAATTCTGTCTCTCAGCTTGATTTTTCCTGAAGTTCATAAAATTTTATAATTGAACCTAAAGAAAAGCAAGTTTATAATCAACATAATCTATCACACTTGAAACAGGTATTTCCTTTCTGCAGTCTTGTAGCTACCATCTTGAACAAAACTATTTACTGTTGACTTTGTCTGAATAAATCTTTTAAAGTGGTCTGCTGTTGTACTTGAAATAATTTTGAAATGCCAGGAAGATCATTTTAGAGATTGAAGAGTATGGTTTCACTGGTTATGCTAGTTTAAATGCTCCTGACACATCAGGGGACATTTTGCCGACTGTAAATACTCTCAATGCAGATTTCTCCTTCCTCTAGCTCTGAGTAAAATCATTAACTTAAAGCTCAAGCTGTTTGAAATGGCTGAGGACTTCAAATACAAAATTTAATTAAGAGTTTAAAAAGATGCCAAGGACAATTCAGAGGACAAACCCATTATATTATCATAAAATATTCAAATGTTATTGCATTTATTTGGTTTAGAGTGATAGTTTAGCTATTTGAACGGTTTGGATGACAGATGCAGCCCATGTCCATATGCAGCAAGGCCTGGTTGACACCCAAGTGGGCTGATAAGGGGCAAATTGTATTTGCGCTGTACAGGTGACAGACAATAATTATCTTCAACAACAGAGAATCTAGCCATCACTTCTTCAATGGAATTATAATCACTGAATCTCCCACTTTCAACATCTTACGGCTTACCATTGGCCAGAAATTTAACTGGACTGGCCAGATAAATGATGTGGTTATGAGCAGCTCAGAGGCTGGGAATTCCGTGGTAAGTAAGCTGCATCCTCATTCCCCAAAGCCTGTCCATGATCAACAAGGCACAAGACAGGAGTATGAAGGAATACGTCCCACTTGCCTGCATGAGGCAAGTTTCAACAATACTTGAGAAGTATGATGATCAATAAGGAAAGCAAAGAGTATTTTTGATTTCATCACAAGGGTATTTGAGTGCAGGAGTAAAAATTTCTTACTGCAATTGTATAGAGCCTTACTTAGATGTCAGCTGGCCTATTGTACACAGTTTATATCCTTATCTGAGGAAGGATATACTTGCTATACTTGCAATTAATGTTCACCAGATTAACTCCTGGGATGGCATGAGTATTTTATGATGAAGATTAAGGAAACTGGGTCTGTATTGAAGAATTTAAGCATGAGAAGTAGTCTCATTAAAACTTTTAAACTTCTCACAGTGTAGGATAGGCTGGATGCAGATAGATTGTTTCTGCCCAGCTATTGAGTCAACAACCTTGAGGCATAATCTCAGAATAAGGGTGAGCCATTGAAAACCGAAATGAGGTGGAATTTCTTCATTTAGAAGTTGGAGAATTTCTGTAATTCTCTGCCCCAGGTGAGGTGGTGGTTCAGTCAATAAGGAAGCACAAGATAAACATTAATTACTAATTTCAGTAACTTGATAGGACCCTGATGGCAGTGAGGCAGCTGGTGAGCCTAGAGCAGGACTCCAACAGTGGTGGTGAGGAGGCGGATGACAGAGGGGCAAGCGTAGGTCCTGGCCTCAGCTGCTACATTGATGGAGGCAAGATTGGCAAGATAGGACTAGCAATGAAAGATGGCAGTTGAGAAGCAATTGGTTGATATGGTTGAGTCTGAAGCTGGTGGCGGCAAAGTGATTGCAGAAGGGTTACAGGATCACAATAAGGTATATCTTTTTATTTTTAAAATTATTCTTAACTATTAAAATGGCTCTAGATCATGGTGACAATAAAATCTTATCACTGTATTGTTCAGTGTAAAATACACATGACAACAATAATCATTCATTAACAGATCTGGAGATAGCACAGGCAAATTGATTGATGTAGATGTTTAGCCATGATCTAATTGAATGATGGAACATGTGCACTGGCCTCAGTGGCTTATTCGTGAGTATTTCTCCTTTGTTACCAACACCATTCAGGACAGAGCTATGCCATTTTTGTTTTTGCAGCCCACCCACATCCTTCAGTCCTTCCACTACTAATACATAGTGGCAACAGTGTGTACAAGATGCATGACAGAAATTCACCATGTCTACTTCAAACAGCCATTCCAAGCACCTCCACTACCTGGCAGGACAAGGAGAGCAGGTACATGGGAACATTTCTACCTCTATGTCCCCCTCCAAGCCACTCACCATTCAGACTTGGAAAATATATTACAATTCCTTCAGTGTTGTTGGGTCAAAATCTATGATCTCCCTCGCTAACAGCCGTGCAGGGGTATCTATATAAAATGACAGCAGCAGTTCAAGAAAGTGGTCACCACCACTTTCTCGAGGGCAATAAATGCTGGCACAGCCAGGTATGCTCACAACCTGTGAATGAATGTATAAAATGAGGCATTTCAGTCATGGAACCAAAACAGTCATTCCTTTTCCAACTTTCTTTTGAGAAATTCATTTGGTTCATTTCCTTCAGCTGAAATTTTCTTCTAGCATTGGTATAAATCTTTAATAGTATCTCCCTCAGTTTAAATTCCTATGTCACATTCATTCTCCTGATTGACTTCTGCAAAAGATAAACAAATCATGAAAACACGGTTAGAATAGTTAGTGGAAAAGGGAGTTCCGATAGGATTCCCTGGGCTACAACACCTCATCTTCACTATGGACATCTGACCCCCGTACACTTGTATTCCTCACACAGATGGCCTAAAAGCCCTCCACTTCTTCCTCTCCCACAGGCCCAACCAGTCCCCTTCCACCAACATCCTCACCTGCTTAACAGAACTTGTCCTTACCCTGAACAACTTCTCCTTCAGCTCCTTTGTATGGACTAAGGAGGTGGCCATGGGTACCCGCTTGGGTCCAAGCTATGCCTGCCTCTTCATAGGATATGTAGAACAATCCCTTTTCTGCAGCTACACTGGCATTATTCCCCATCTCTTCCTCTGCTACATTGATGACTGTATCAGCGCTGCCTTGTGCTAACTTTACTAACACCTTTCACCCCAACCTCAAATTCACCTGGACCATCTCTGAAACCTCCCTCTCCTTCCTGGACTTCTCCATCTCCATCTCTGGTGACTGCCTTGAAACTGATGTCTATTTCAAGCACACTGATTCCTAAAAACAAAGAGATATTTCCCTCCCCACCCCATCTGCCTTTTGCAGGGACCAGTCTCTTTGCGACTCCCTCGTCTGCTCCACACTCCCCACTAAACCCACCACACCCAGCACCATTCCCTCCAACTGCAGGAAGTGGTACACCTGCCCCTACACCTCCCCCCTCATCTCCATTCAGGGCACAAAACAAACCTTCCATATCAGACAGGTGTTCACTTGTACATCTGTCATTTAGGTCTACTGTATCTGTTGCTCCTAATGTGGCCTTCTCTACATCAGTGAGATTCAGAGACTACTAGTCTGGAGCTGGAGGAACACTGCAAGCCAGGCAGCATCAGAGGAGCAAGAAAGCTGACGTTTCGGGCCAGGACCCTTCTTCAGAAATGGGGGAGGGGGAAGGGATCTCTGAAATGAGTAGACAGAGGAGGGGTAGGGCTGGGGAAGGTAGGTTGGATGGTGATAGGTGAGTGCAGGTAGGCACTGGTGGGGATTAGACAATGAGGTAGGAGGATGTGATGGCCTAGTGGTATTATCGCTGGACTATTAATCCAGAGACCCAGATAATATTGTGGGGACCTGGGCTCAAATCCCTCAACGGCAGATGGTGGAACTTGAATTCAGTAAATATCTGAAATTAAGAATCTCATGATGACCAGGAATCCATTGTCAATTGTCAGAAAAACACATCTGGTTCACTAATGTCCTTTAGGGAAGGAAACTGCCATCCTTACCTAGTCTGGCCTACATGTGACTCCAGACCCACAGCAATGTGGTTGACTCTTAACTGCCCTCTGGGCAATTAGGGATGGACAAAAAGTGCTGCTTGGCCAGTGATGCCCTCATCCCGTGAATGAATAAAAAAAAGGAGTAGACGTTTGGGAGAGAAGACGGGCAGGTTGTGTCAGGTCAAGCAGGCAGGGATGAGAGGGAGGGTTGTTCATGGGATGAGGCCAGGGGTGGGGAATTTTGAAACTAGTAAAGTTCATATTGAGACCATTGGGTTGTAGGCTTCCTAGGTGGAATATGAGGTGCTGCTCCTCCAGTTTCCGGGTGGTGTCATTGTGACACTGGAGGAGGCCCAGGATGGACATGTCGTCCAGGAAGTTGGAGGGGGAGTTGGAGTGGTTCGCGACTGGAAGGTGTTGTCGCTTGTTGCGAACAGAGTGCAGGTGCTCTACAAAGCAGTCTCTGAGCCTCCGCTTCGTCTTACCAATGTAGAGGAGGCCACATTGGGAGCAGTGGATGCAGTAGACCACATTGATGGATATGTAGGTGAACCTCTGTCTGATGTGGAAGGTTTCTTCGGTTCCGTGGATGGAGGTGAGGGGGGAGGTGTAGAGGCAGGTGTAGCGCTTCCTGCTTTTGCAAGGAAAGGAGCCAGGTGTGGTGGGGCTAGTGGGGAGTGTGGAGCAGACGAGGCAGCTGTGGACAGAGCAGTTCCTACGGAAGGCAGATTGGGGCGGGGAGGGAAATATATCTTTTGTTGTGGGGTTAGATTGCAAGTGGCAGAACTGGTGGGGAATGATACTTTGAATATGAAGGTTAGTGGGGTGATATGTGAGGACAAGGCAGATTCTGTCTTTGTTTTTGTTGTGGGGAGGGGACGTGAGGGCAGAGGTGCGGGAAATGCAAGAGATGCAGTTGAGAGCATTTTCGACCACTCTGTATGCAACAAATGACAACACCTTCTGATCACCAACCATTTTAACTCCCCCTCCCACTCCTTGGGTAACATGTCCATCCTGGGCCTCCTCCATTGTCAGAATGACACCACCCGGAAACTGGAGGAGCAGCACCTCATATTCCACCTAGGGAGCCTACAACCCAATGGCTTAAACACGGAATTCACTAGTTTTAAAATCTCCACCTACCCCCCGCTTTATCCCATGACCAACTCTCCCTCTCATCCCCGCCTCCTGTCCATCTTGTCTCCCACCTATCTGCCCCACCCATCCCATTGACCAATCCTCACCACTCCCTACCTGCACTCACCTATCACCAACCTGCCTACTTTCACCTGCCCCACCCCTCCTCTCTCTATTTATTTCCCAGCTCCGTTCCCCTCCCCATTTCTCAAGAAGGGTCCCAATGCGAAACGTCAACTCCCCTGTTGATGCTGCCTGGCCTGCAGTGTTCCTCCAGCTCTACACTGTGGTGTCTCTGACTCCAGCATCTGCAGTTCTTGCTATCTCTTACAGGATGTATGACTTTGACTCTAGATGAAGGCCATGAAATTCCTTAGGAGTACTGTTAGCTTCCTACAGGTGACCAGAAAAAACATTTGGTATATTTCGGGTATCTTCCCCACACATTTCAAAAAATTCATAGTTTGAAAAACGTGTTTAATTCTAATTGGTTAGATAAAACCATGAAGTAGAATTTCCTATGTAATACTTACAGCAGAAGACTTTGGAGAAAGATTAAGAGTCATATATGTCAGATTCTGACATTTGGTAATTCCCAATTAAGGGAATTTATACTGCTCATATCTGGTTTCATCAGGTTTGGGAGGGCATCTGTGAGTACCAGGCCGGCAGGCAGGAGTAAAGCAGGTCAGGTCTGGGATGGGTGATGTAAAATTGGATTGGATCTGCAGTAGGGTCAGATTGTGGTTGTATTTTTCGAAGGTCTGGTGGGGGTGATGCAGAGGATTGGTGTAATGGAGGTGTCAGTGGGTGATTCAGAGGTCAGTTTAATCATGACCCACGAACTACAGAAGGGTGTTACTCCTCTGCTTTTGCTGGATAACCATTAAACTTAAATGAATTGGAATCAACAAATTCTCTGGCTTTAACACACTCTGAGATTTCTAGGTGCAGGCACATAGCCCATTGGAAAATTCAGTTTTCTGGGAATTTCCCACAGAGTCAGCTCCATCTGGGATTCTGCAATAGAACCAATGTGTAGCTGGATTGTATGCTGCCCTTTCAACTATCTGGCATCTGAATAACTGGGCCAAATAGATTTCTTTGATATTTCAGCCTCTCACTTGTGCATATTTATGTCCAAAATTTTTTTGCTTCGTAAAATGTTTTAAAATGCAAAGGATAAATCTGTGTATTTTACTTTCTGTGGAGAGAAAGCAGAGTTATTGTTTCAAGTCTAGTGACCCTTCTTCAGAACTGGTACTTGCAAGGAAAAGGTGATGGTTACGGTGACAAAGTGGGTGGGAGAGAAAGAAGGGAACAGAGAGAGTAGATAGGTGGAGATGGAGTCTAGAGAGGGAAAGAAAAAAAAGTTAGGCAATAAAAAAGAGATGGTTGATAGTAAGCCAGGGAGGAAGTAAATCTGATAATAGGGACTATGAGTAGTTGCAAATGGGTTGGCTATGTTGACAGCAGCCCTTGTCAATGACAAGGACTGGTGTGGGGGGAGGCAAAAGGAATTGGAAGGAGCTGTAAAACCTCTAAAATTCTTGTGCTGAGTCTCACTGGAGGACTGCAGCAAGCCCAAGACAGAATGGTGCATAGTGGTGTGTTGAAGTGGCAGACAACTGGGAGCTCAATCCACGAAGAGATCACCCAGTCTGAGTTTTGCCTCCACAATGTAGGGGAAAACACATTGTGACCAGCAATTGGGTAGACAAAATGCAGATCAGGTGACTGCTTTGCAGGACACTTACATTAAAAATGACAGTTTTCTAGTTACTTGCCACTTCAACCATTGTGTTCACTGGTCAACATTTCTGTTTGGGCCTGCTGCAGAACTCCAGTGAGACTTAACGCAAGCTGGAAGAACAGCACAGCTTTCTGCATGGGGACCCTTTAGCCTTCAGGACTCAATATCAAGTTCAATAATTTTAGAGCCTGAACAACTCCCTCCTTGTCCCACCCCCACACCTTAGGCCTTGTCATAAAATGTGCTGCTCTCAACACAACTGACCCTTTTTCACCAATTCATGGTCCACATGATCAGCTCTTCCTTCCTTCGTTTACTATCAGCCACCCATTTTTATTGCCTAACTAACCCCTCCTCCCCACCAACACCTCGAGCTCTCTCACCTCTGACTCCACCTATCTGTTCACTTCTGGATCCCCCACCCCTGGGTCATTGAGGGGAAGAAAAGGTAATAAGTATGCTCACAGTTCTGAAGGAAGGTTTATAGACTTGAAATGTTAACTACATTGGAACCCCTACAGTGTGGAAACAGGCCCTTTGGCCCAACAAGTCCACACTGACCCTTGGAACATCCCACCCAGACCCATCCCCCTATAACCCACACACCCCTGAACACTATGGGCAATTTAGCATGGCTAATCCACCTAGCCTGCACATCTTTGGACTGTGGGAGGAAACCTGAGCACCCGAAGGAAACCCACGCAGACACAGGGAGAATGTGCAAACTCTGCACAGACAGTCACCTGGGGCTGGAATTGAACCCAGGAGTCTGGTGCTGTGAGGCTGTAGTGCTAACCACTGAGCCACTGCGCTGCCCTAATAACTGTGCTTTTTCTCCATAGATGATGCAAACCTGCTGAGGTTCTTCAGTCTGAGTTTGTTTCAGATCATCAGCATTCACACTTCCTTGTTTTATTTTGCTATCTGGCTTGTTGTCTGCAAATTCTTTAATTGTATGGCTGCTTATCCTGGTCGATGATATCAAAGTTGCTGAACAGCAGGTATCCTGATAGTAGGTGCCAGAGTCAAAGTAATGTTGGGGAAAAAAAAAGTGAAATCCATACCACTGAGATCCCAAATCTTTGTGAACAGCTTTGTTTAAGGTCATTGGTCAACAATATTACTTCACCACTGAACACTCAATCTGGACCATAGAACTGATGTCATTGTCATCTTCTCCCCTGTCTCTCCCTCCGTCTTTGTCTTTCACTCTTCTTTTGTATAACTGCTTTTATATGAAGCAATACTGGTGCTAGCAGTCCCTGTTTCCATTGCCTGGGGCTTACAGAGCTGGCTGCAACCCAAAGATAAATCAGCTGGATTCATTAAGGCCATCTGCCAGAAAGACTTTGGCGGGCTGGTGCTGTTAATGTAGGTCTTGCATGTACAAAAGCAGCATTACTGTTACCAGAGAAGGAGAAAATATGACAGTTCGGAACCAACAGATGCATAGACCCTAGATTCAGTTTTATATAATTTAAGTAAAATGTTGCTTAAAATGCAAGCATGCATAGAACAAAAGTACACATCAGACTGGAATTACCTTGTGCAACTATGTGTCAATTGAAAATAACAAAGATAAATTAGCCCTTGTTATGTGTCTTCTTGAATGACTTCCAACATGTGTATGTACTGCCTTCCAACATGGCATATGGCCTGGCTGTGTGTCAGGCTAACCTACTTTTGTGTACCAGAATAAATTTTGTCACTTTATCTATCAATATTTAATGCTTTACTCACAATCAGCAATGAAGAACAGGTCAACCTGCAGCCTGGGAATAGCTAGGCTCTAAGGTTCCTGTTCACAATACTCAAGTTTGATTGAATGTATCCAGCTGGAAGGTGTCCACGCTTGGCAGTAACAATGCTTTTCTAAAGAACCTGTACCAAAGGCTAGTATTGCATATGGATTTAAGACAATTTTCACATTATTTTCAGACATGGCATTGGCATTCATTTTGCCTGTTATAATATGAAGTAAAATACCCTATTTATCTTTTGTAAGTTCTATATTTTTCTGCGCTGTGATAGCTTAGCTCCAGTAAAACATAGGAGATGTCAGAATGGACACAAATGTGATTGTGTTAGGGATGGTTTGAACTATTTTGATAATGACCATTAACTTTAGAGAACTGCAGATCATTTTAACTCAAAATAATTGCTCTGGCAACTTGGCTGCAATTGTATAAGGTAATGGTTCTTAAGGGGTTAATGTTAATGTTACATAGATTCCACCTATCCTACTGATGTCACAGTTTCTGGGTGGAGACAAGGAATTCTATTCTAGTGTTTAGAAGAAACAAATGCATCTGCAACAATTCCCTAAGGTCCTAGAAATTATGCCCGTACATATTGCTGTCATGTTACAGGCTTTCCTGTGATCCAAGAACAGTGTCTCTTCTGTTTATACTCTACAGTGGTGTATCCTCGGGATCAGTTGCTAGATAGGCTCATTGCAAAGTGAAGAGAAAAGAGACGTGAACTACCTCAAACAAGCTGTGGTGATTGGAACCAGGTGGACTTTGTTGACTATGAGGTTCTTGATTGGGGTTGTTAACCTGGGCCAAACAGGAAGCCTCGGCTGATGAACAGAAGCGGGGGATTTAGGATCCCCTGAATTCAGGGGACTGACTCCAAGCTAGCTGGTCACAAACATTGTACCATGTACAAGTGAAGAAAGGGTGACTTGGTGGTGGAATAGCAGCCTCTGTGCAGTTATTTCAGTGGTGACTGGAGAAAACAGTATTGCCTGAAGAACATTTGCTCATAACAGTAATTTTGGGGTGAGCATTTCTGACGTCATGGCTTAAGTTGGGAAACTTGACTCATTTGATCCGACTGTCAAAGACTTGGCCCAGTGTGTGGAAAGAATGCAATTCTTTTTCTGGGCTGTTGACAGTGGGGCAGAAGAAAAGTAACCTGTAATCATTTTGACCACTTGCAGACCTACAGCATTTTTGGTTATAAGGGGTTTAACTTCCTCAGAAGCACCAGACACTAAAACCTTTCAAGGTTTGATGGAGTTGGTTAAGGAATATTACAATCCCAAACCTCCTCTAATCCTGAGAACTATTTGTTTTATTTGGCTGTTAGAGAACAGGGTGAAACCAAATCAGGATTTTTGATGAGCTTGACACGAGTGGCAGAGGCATATGATTTTGGATTAACCCTGAATGAGATGCTGAGAAACTGTTTGGTATGTGAGATTAATGATGTAACCATGCAGAAGCGCCTACTAACTGAAGCCCAACTGATCTTCAAACAGGCACTGCAATTGTCTTAGTCATTAGAAAATGTGGCAAATGGAACATGGGAGCTACAAAGTATCCCAATGGAAATGGACATGCTCACCTGACCAGCTGAACTTGCAGAACACTACTTGAGTGCAGGCATTCGCAGAACCTCATGCAGGGCATGCCCTGAGCAAAGCGACCCCAGGACAGCCTACAGCAAAACCCCACAACAAAGGCAAGCTTTGACCAAGTAGTTAAAACGTTCTTCAGGATCTGGGCTGGCAAGCCATGTTAGTTGCTGCCAGTATGTGGCCTCAAGAAAGCAAAGGAGTCCGACAAGGCCTAACTTAAGTAAGAAAACTCATAGGCTGGTACCCAGCAGAGTGCACACCCTGGAAAGTCCCCCTACATGTCGGTTGGAGCAATTAAATTGCTTAGCAACATCCAAATCAGAACTGATCTAAAATTAATGTTTGGTTAAATGGTCACCCAGTTCCTATGGCAGTCAATACCAGCACAGTTGTATCTGTGGTTACAGAACCTGTCTTTAACAAGATTTACTTGGGTCTCCAATCGTTAAGTTGGCATGCAATCTCAGCCAGACTGGGTACAACTTTGGTTCCGGTCTCCTGTAAGAAGCAATTAGCACAATTGGCACTGACGGTGGTAAGAGGCTCAGTACCCAAGCCTATTCAGATGGAATTGGTTAAGAAAGATTCACCTAGATTGGGTCAACATTTTATTGTGAGAAGATGGCTGCCTCAGTGAAGTCCCAGTGAAGTACCCAGGAGTTTTTCAGGAAGCGGCCAAAGCCACTTAGATGTTGACCAGGAAGCAATTCATGATTTTGCAAGGCCTGTCCAGTGCCATTTGACATGCGGGCAAAATTAGAGGCTGAAATCAGGAGGTTGGAGAGCTAAGGTATCATCAAACCAGTGCAGTTTGCCAAATGGGCAGCACTGGTCATACTGATTGTGAATCCTGACAGCTCAGTTCACCTTTGTAGGGTAAACTGTATCTTGCAGCTGGATAAATACCCAATCCGCTATATAGACTTGTATGCAAAGCTGATGGAGGGGTTATTTGTCCTTTACGAAGCTGGACATGAGCCATGCCTACCTGCAATTGCGACTAGATGAGGAGTCCCAGACTTACACTACAATTAATATCCATAAGGGTTTATATCAATATACAATACTGCCATTTGGGATATCATCAGCCTGCAACCTTTTCCAGTGAAACATGGACAATATTTTACAAGGACTACCCCAGGTTGCCATTTATCTGGACAACCTGCTAATAACTGGAAGACCAATAAAGAAAACTCGGAGAACTTGGACATAGTTAAAGGTTCCTTCCACGCGGGCGTATGCCTTAGAAGGGAAAATGTATGGTCCAGGTGCCCCATATGACCTACTTGGGTTACAGACATGTCAAAGCCAAATTACACTCATTGGGAGATAAAGTGAGGGCAATCAAAAATGCCCTGGCTCCCATGTCTGTACCGAGCTTAGGTCTTTCCTTGGGTTAGTAAATTATAATAGAAAATTCATACATAACCTTGCCTTCACCTTATCACCCTTACACCTGCTGAGGAAAAAGAGTCAATCTTGAAAATGGTCATGAAGCCAAGAAGAAGGTTACCTCCCAGTGCAACAGGATCTTGATCAGATGGGCCAGTGGGCTGAGGAGTGGCAGTTGGACTTTATATAAATGTGAGATTCTGCATTTTGGAAAGGCAAAATTAGAGCAGGACTTATACACTTAATGGTAAAGTCCTGGGGAACGTTGCTGAACAAAGAGACATTAGAGTGCAGGTTCATAGTTCCTTGAAAGTGAAGTTGCAGGTAGGTAGGACAGTGAAGGAGGTGTATGGCATGCTTGCCTTTATTGGTCAGTGTATTGAGTATAAGAGTTGGCAGGTTATGTTGAGGCTGTACAGAACATTGGTTAGGCCACTATTGGAATACTGCTTGCAATTCTAGTCTTCATGTTATAGGAAGGATGTTGTGAAACTTGAAAGGGTTCAGGACAGATTTGCAAGGATGTTGCCAGGGCTGGAGGGTTTGACCTACAGGGATAGGCTGAATTAACTGGCCCTCTTTAAATGCTGCACTAGCCTCAACCTTCTCTTTTCTCTCCTAATGGTTTATGGTCCCAATATATTGCCAAACTAGTTTAAACCATCACAAATATCTCTAGCAAATCTACCCACCAGGATATTCATGCCCCTTTAGTTCAGATGCAATCCATCCCTCTTGTACAGGTCACCTGTGCCCCAGAAGCGATCCAGTGATCCAAAAATATGAGCCATGCATTCATCTGTCATATTCTCCCATTCATACTCTACTCGCACACGGCACTGGGAGTAGTTGAGAGGTTAATACCCTTGAGGTCCTGCTTTTGAACCTCCTGTCTAACTTCCTTCATTTAATCTGAAGGACCTCATTCTTTTTCTACCTATGTCATTAGTACCAATGTATACAACAACTTCTGGCTACTCACACTCCCCTTTGAGAACTTGCTCCAACTACTCCAAGACATCTTTGATGATGGTACCAGGGAGGCAACTCATCATCCTGGACACTCACTTGCAGCCACAGAAGCAGCTATCTGTGCCCCTGACTAGAGAGTCTCCTATCACAATTGCTCACTTGGACTTTGCCACACCCTTTATAGCAGAGCCAGTCATGGTGCCAAAGGCCTGATTGCTGCTGTTGGTGCTATTTTCCTCTGAGGGGTTACTCCTCATCCCAACAATATTCAAAACAGTATGCATGTTATAGCCACAGGAGACTCCTGGAATACCTGCTGACTTCTCCTGGCAGTGACCCATCCACCTGACTTAAACTGCAGTGTGACTACCTCCCCAGAGCTATTATCTATCACACTCTCTACCTCCTGTATGCTCCTCAGCGCATCCAACTGTCATTCCAACCAATCCATTCAATCTGAAAGGAGCTGCAGTCAGACACATTTCCTGCAGATAGTCAACAGGGACACTGAACTACTCCCTGATCTCCCACATCTATCACCACCTCACTGATTGCCATCTCTGCCCTTTTACAAATAACAGATTTAGAGGAAAAAAGGTCTTACCTTGCCCTTACCTTGTTGCTACTTATCCTCCTCAACAAAGCCTAGGAACGCTCCCACACGTAGCTCAACTCCCATCATTTTATTCTCTACAGCTCACACCCTGGGCTGGGAGAACTTTCAGCCTTGCTTTTATACAGTACGCCTGCCCTTCTGTAAGAACCAGATTTAATTAGTTTGTAAGTAAATGACTTTTGTTCTGGAAATGCTGCTAGAAAGCATTTATTTAATATTTAGGGAGTGTAAACGAATCCAACATCACCATGGCATAGGTATTTGAACAGAACTTGGAATCCTTCCTTTCTGAGCTACGACAGTTGCAGTAGCCAGAAAATAAGAGACCTCCATTATCAACAATGAGATGAAACTGAAGTTACAAGGAAATTAGACCTCCTTTGGACTTCAGCATCACAAATAAGATCCGTAGAACATTCCTGTGTTGTACCCTGACCTACAGATTCCATCAATAAATACAGTCTAAACTGGGATACTTAAATATTTGATCTCTTAAGAAATCAAGGGTAATAGAGAGTAGGCAGAAAGTAGAGTTGAAGTCCAAGGTCAGCCATTGAATGGTGGAGTGGGATAAATGAGCGGAAAGGCCTATTCCGACTATGATTTATTGCTTTCTTGAAAGTTCAACCTCAGTATTTGGTAGTTTTACAAGAATATCATTGAGAATAGGAAGGGCAGCCATTGAATTTACTTTGTTGGACAGGTTAACTGTAACTTGATTGTACTGTATGTTTGGTGCCAGCGAACTCTGACCTCAATAATCTCATTTAGGTATTTAGTCAATGCTAATTCCACTATAATTTTAAGACATTCAATCCTCCTTTGATGGTGCAATCTTACTTTCTGATGAAGTTCCTAAGATGACAATAATTTTACCTTAGTGGTTTGTCCTCAATTGGCCTTCACTGCTATTACACTCAGTTTAGAGCAAGTGTATGCTCACTCATTTAAACCAATCCCTGCCTGAACTGAATACACTCCCTATTCTCAGACCCAACCCTGACACTGTGATGAAGCCTGCCGACAGATGGTGCTATTGTTGCCTGGCATACTGACCTCCACATTGCAGAAGCAGAGCACCAGCTCTCTGACATCTCCTCCAATCTCACCCTGGATCTTGGCGCCACAATTGAATACAAACTATTGGACTCCACAATGGTCACTAATCTCATTTATCTGGCGATCTCCCTCCAATACCTTCAAGCTTAGCCCTGCAATCCTGCTCAGTCTGCTTCTACCTTTTCCCCAAAATCTACAAACAAGCTTGCCTGGACCCATTTCTTCTGCCTGTTCCTGCCCAAAGAACTCATCTCTTCCTACCTCAACTTGATACTTCTTCTCCCCTTGTCCAATCCCTTTCCATTTACATCTGCAATTCTTCTGACACATTATGCTAGTTTCAGAATTTCCAGTTCATGAGCTCTGGTCATCTCCTCTTTATCATGGATTGTGCAATCCATCTACGTGTCATTCCTCCATCAGGATGCTTGCAGGTATCTCTGCTTCTGAACTGTCCCCATCCTTCTCCACTTGGCTGAGGTTGTCCTCACTTTTCTTTAACTTCTCCTTTAATTCCTTTCACTTTCTTCAGATCAAAGGTGTGACCATGGATACCTACGTGGGTCCCAGTTATGCTTGTCTGTTTGTCGAATACATGCAATATTTCTTTTCAAATCTTACATAGGTCCTTCCCCAAAATTGTCTCTCTGAAACATTGATGACATCATGGAGACTGCTTCCTTCTTTCATCTGGATTGGAAAAAATGACCAATCTTGCTCCAACTTCTGCCCAATTTTTACTTTCACCTGGTCTATCTCTGACTCCTCCCTTCCCTTCCTCTACATCTGTTTCAATTTCTGCGGATAGGATGGCCACCAATATTCACCACAAACCCACCAACTCCCACAGGTACCTGGATATACATCCCCATATGCCACTTCCTGTAAAAGCTCTTTTCCATTCTCCCAGTTCCTCCAGCTTCTAAAAGATGGATTCTGAAATGTCCATCTTTTTCCTCATCCAATGATTCCTACCAGCGTGCTTGACACAACCCTCAACTGTGTCCAACACATTTCTTGTACTTAGGCCCTCACCCCTTCTTTTCCCTTCCGCAACACCAAAAGGGTCCCTTTGTCCTCACTAACCACCTCACCAGCATTCATATTCAAAGTATTCTTAGATGCTACTTTGACCACCTCCAACAGGATGCTACCACCAGACATATATTTGCCTCCCTTCCCTTGTCAGCCCTCTGCAGGGACATTCTCTCTGGGACACGCTGGTCCACTCCTCCTCCACTCCCAACATCTCCCCACACCCCCATGGTACCTTCCCACGCAATCATTGTAGTTGTAACACTTGCCCATTTACTTCTTCTATCTTCACTATCCAAAGCCCCAGAAACACCCTTCAGGTGAAGCAGTGACATATTTATCTGCACTTCACTCAATCAAGTCTTGTGTATCTCTACTGCTTACCTCTACATTTGAGAGAAGAAATGCAGATTGGGTGACCACTTTGCAATGCTCCCACATACTGTGTGCTAAAATGACTCTATGTTACTGGTTGCTTGCTACTTCAACACACATCACAATGTTCCCTGGCCAATATCTCTATCTCTGGCTTGCTGCAGTGCCTGAGCAAAGCTCATGTGCTAGGCAAGCTGGAAGAAAAGCATTTCATATTCCACTTGGGGACTGTGCAGGCTTCAGGCCACAGTACCAAAATCAGCAATTTTCAGGCCTGAGCACCTTTTCCATGTCCTTCTCCCAAACTCCACACACCAGATCTTTTCATCATCTGGGCTGCAACCACAACCAATCCATTATCAGCTATTACTGGTCCCCATTAGCAGCTATTGACTCTCCCAGGCTGATCATTACCTATTCCTTTGTCTGACCAACTACTGTTGTCTTTCTCTGGGCACCATCTCCACCTATTGGTTACTCCTACCCTGCTCTGTTCACCCGATCTTCTTCATAAATGCCAACATTTTCTTCGCTACAATAAGTTCTGATGAAGAGTCACTGCACCCAAAAGTTAACTCTGCTTTCTCTTCACTGATGTGGATAGACCTGTAAGTTTCTCCAGTTATTTCTGTTTTGTTTTGGATTTCTAGCATCTGCAATTCTTTGTTTTTTTTGGTTCATTGAAAGTGTCATTGATCAAGAGCCAGCTGTCATTAGAGGGGTATTGCCATCCCCTGTGTCAATGTGTTCACCAACCAAAACAGTGATTAGACAGCATGGGTATCCTATGCGTCCTGCAGGAGAGCCAAATATACCATTGCACATTGACACCTCACGCCACAGAGGCTTGATGGAGGTGGGGTGGACTAAGTAGGGGTTGAATGAAAATCATGAATATTTAATGAGATTAACAATTTGCAGGATGTGTGAACTTGGGGAGAGATGAGGAATGAAGGGTTAACCACACATTTAATCTAAAAATAACTCCTTAAGCCCATGCTCAGTTGTTATGTCATTGGGATATTAGATCACCTGGAACTGAGATCCAAGTCTACAGAGTACCAGACTTGTTGTCTCTTACAATCTCTTTAATATAATTACCTTCAATGAAGCCAGTTAATGCTCACTTATTTGAATGGAAAGCTGATATAACTACACTAAGGCCTGGAAGAAATCTATTTCAGAAGAAGACTTTAAATCACTACAATGTACATCAGCCTTGTTAGACTCCCTATAGAGAGTCTTCAAATCTTAGTGAATTTACGGGAAAATTTCAGGAACGCAGTCACCTTTAGCAGCCAAAAGCAATAATTGAACAAGTGAGCTCTAAATAGTTCTTGATCTCTGTGAATGAGGGTGGTAGATTGGGGATAACAGAATCCGTAACTTTGATATATTTTCAGCTAACTGACGGTAAGACAGTTCAAAGGCTGGAGTGTGGAGTGCGAAACTGGCAGTGCTGGTGTCAGCTTTCTGGTGTTCATTGATAATCATCACTGTCTCCCTGCTCTGCACACTGCTTTTGATACATAGGTGTGTGCACCTAAATTCCTTTATGAAGATTGTACTCAACAGATTTTCAATAGACATGTGCAACTTGTACCAAACTACTGAACATTAGTAAGTTGTTTTGTGCCTGAAATTTGCACAATTCATCAATCATCTGTTTCTGTACATGTTTCAGACTCCTCCTGATGAGTGTCCAGCTCAATTTCTCTCCCAAAGGTAATCATCAATAATACAAAAACATTGCTTGATCCTTACAGAAAGAGTAATTCTTTTGGATCTAGCAATATTTATGATCTTTGTATAATTGCTTACTAGTTCAGTTCAAACACCTTGGAAGTGATAGCGCTACTTAACTACATGCATTATGAGTGGAAATGAGTGCTGTTGTTAATGTATTTGTTCAGGTTCACAATCTTTGCTTTTAAGAGGCTATTCAAGGTCCATGCATGCATGTTGAGTATAAGTAACTTCATATTGCCAGTTTCATTTATCTTAAGGACCTCTGTTCTCCCTATAAATGCTGTACAGTGAAATGTTTCTCTGATACTAGGTTGTAAGCTATAAGTTCAGCTGTGGTTTTTCACAAGTAAAAGATTAGGCACACAAAATTTCCTGCTAACTTTGGCACAGCATGAGACAGAAAAGGTGAAAAAAAATGTTGTGTGTTCCAGTTGTGTGGCAATCACTTTGCTGTGCAGCACGGGTATCCAGTGCATGTAGAATGGACAGAGTGCGATATGAGACACGTGTCACACTCTGGAGGGGGGTGGGGGCGTGGTGGTGGCATGGTGGCTAAGTGGTTATCACTGTTACCTCACAGCACCAATGAGCTGTGTTAGATCCCAGCCTTGGATGACTGCCTGTATGGAGCTCGCACAGCACATTCTCCCTGTGTCTGCGTGGAGTTTTCCCCAGGTGCTCCAGTTTCTTCCCACAATCCAAAGATGTGCACATTAGGTGGATTGGCCATGCTAAGTTGTCCAAGAGTCTCCAGGGATATTCAGGCTAGTTGGATTAGCCATGGGAAATGCAGGGTTTCAGGGAGAGGATCAGTTTGGATGGGATGCTTTGTAAAGAGTTGGTGCAGACTCAATGGTTGAAATGGTCTTCTTCTGCAATGTAGGGATTCTGTGATTCTCAGTCAATGTTTCACACTGATGTGGCATCCAATTTGCTAATTTGCCATGCTCACTGGGCTGTTTAGTGCCTTCTTTTCAATATGTGTACCTAACCTTATCGGTCTTAATTGCATGAGGACCACACCCAGCCTTCCCTCAGCAAATCAGTGACATTTTCACATTTTGTTTGACAGATACGTTTTCAGGTGCCTGGCTGTTTGCTGCTGCAAGCTCAGTGGAAACACTGGGTGATTTACAAATTTCACAGAAAGTATGCCTGCAAGAATGGAGTGGCACTTTTTTGAAGGTGTGCAGTGTTTTTTTTTAAATTAATTTGAACACATAATATGTTTCAAGTCTTTGGGACTTTACTCAGAGTTCCTCTTGGGCTGCAACACCATGAGGACATGGAGCAAGTGTAGCAGAGAGAAGAATCGATACAGCATAAAGGAGATGAGAATTTTTAGAAGGAAGTTGTACCTACCTGAGGTCTGCATGGAATTCTTCTCCGACCTGTAGCTCTGTCAAGCACACTGTCTGCTGTAAATGTGCTTCACTAAGGAAGTGATCACAGAACTACCTTACACTAGACCTACAGACACAGAGGAAACTGAAGCTGGTGCTGTCGGTCACCATCAGAGTAATCAATTCCCTCAGTTTCGATACTGGGAGATGAGTCAAGGCTGGAAATGGAGACACAATCAACATATCTCAGTTGATCATATATCACTGTATCTAGGAGATTACTCAGGACCTCTGTGCCATTGCGTTTTCTCCAATCAGGGAGAAGTAGGCTTTGCCAGGATAGAGGGCTTCCACATACCTCAAGGTGCCAATGACTGCACTCATATATCTCTGCCTGCCCAGAGGTCACAGAGCTGAAACACTGGCCAGGATTGTACAGTCAGAGCCAAGCTGCAGTCACCAGGGATGGAGTTGGGTAGTTTTGACATCCCAGATCTGATTTTTTTAAGTTTATTCATCTGTGGGATGTGGATGTTATTGGCTGGTCAGCACTTATTGCCCATCCCTAGTTGCCCTTGAGAAGGTGATGGTGGTGAGTTAGCTTCTTGAAACACTGCAGTCCCCTTGCTGAGGGTTGACCCACAATGCTCTTAGGGATGGAATTCCAGGATATTGACCCAGTGATAGTAAAGGAATGGTGATATATTTCCAAGTCAGGATTGTGTATGGCTTGGAGGAGAACTTGAATGTGGTGGTGTTCCCATGTATCTACTGCCCTTGTCCTTTTAGATAGAGTGGTCATGGGTTTGGAAGGTGCTGTCTGAGGATCTTTGATGAATTTGCATGAATTGCGAGAATTTGGTGAATTACACCACCATTTCACGGCCAATTTACTACCACCAGGAAATGAGAGGCATGTTGCTACCAGGAGAGATCATTCTGAAACTAGTGTTGGGCTTTGATGGGATGGCCATGACGGTGGCTGTGCTGCCATCAACTTTGAAGGGATATCACTACAAGAAAGTAACAGAAGCCTTCCTGAAATGCATCAGTATCCCTGCTCGCCAGTTCTTTGCTGCTGTATCCTATGATGAGTTACCATGTTCTGCAAAAATAAAATACAGAAGTGTATCACTGAGGTTGTTGCAATGAGTTGTGGTGATGCTCCTGTCATTGCAGAGGGTGGAAGTTATATGTGACTGGTAGTAATGGTCAGTACATGAAAAGGAGGTGTACTATACAAACATTAAGTATAAGCTTTGATCATAAGGGCTTGTTGATGAGTGAACAATTTGTGGATTTGATGGTGTAATTAGCAGGAGATAACGTGTAAAGATGTATTCACTGCTCTCGACTACTCACCTGAGATGACTTTTTATCCACAATGCAACCAGATTCTCAAGACCAGCCTCCAACTGACAGCAGTTATCTGCTTTCAGTGTTGGAACACATCTGGAAACTTAAGTCCTTTCTTTGGGGCCTACGTCTCCAATTCATCTTCCACAGTCCAAGTAAAAACATGTCTCTCAATGAAGCAGAGATAAAAGGTACTGCAGATGCTGGAGAATCCGAGATAACAAGCATGGGGCTGGATGAACACAGCAGGTCAAGCAGCATCATAGGAGCAGGAAAACTTGACGTTTCGGGCCTAAACCCTTCATCAGAAATCGGGGAGGGGAAGAGGGTTCTGAAATAAATAGGGAGAGAGGGGGAGGTGGATAGAGGATGGATAGAGGAGAGGATAGGTGGAGAGGAGGCAGACAAGTCGAAGAGGCGGGGATGGAGCCAGTAAAGGTGAGTGTAGGTAGGGGGGGTAGGGAGGAGATAGGTCA